>CM021100.1:607025436-607212337 GCA_007115665.2 Sequoiadendron giganteum | reverse complement strand
TATGACAAAGACTCAACAAAATATTGAAGGATTTGACTAAGAAATTGTAAGTGTACTAAAAAATTGCAAGCATGAAGTAACAAAATGAGGTTGACATTGCCTTTTTATAAAAGTCAATTTTTTGGATGAATGGCCAAGATTGTTAGTTAACAAATACCCTAAGATGGAAGGCTAAGATTGAATATGAAAACTAGCCATTAGGGTTGGGGTAGAATTAGGATAAAATTTGAAATGGAGGGCTATGATTTAATTTTAGGAAAATTAAATCAATGGATAGGAATGCATGTGACAAGAAGATATTGGGCATGGAAAATGGGAATGAGAATTTAAATAAATGATTTTATTTAAATTTTGGAGGAAAAGGCAAAAGGACAATTAAATAATTAATGAAAATTATTTAATTGTAGAGGAAAAAGATAAATTAAATAATAATTAAATAAATTTAGGAATTTATTTAATTATAGAGAGACATAGGAAATTAGTGATGTATTTAAATAAATAAATGTAAATATTTATTTAAATAATCAGGAGGAATAAAAGATAGGCATTAATTAAACAATTAAGAATTATTTAATTAATAGTTGAATTTGGACCATAGGACATAATTAGATATTTTAATTATGTTGAGAAGAAATATGGTAAGTTATGGAGAAATAAATCTTGTAGGCCTAAGTTATTTTTATGTGTCTACAAAAATGATACCTAGCTATCCATGAGAATGGAAGTCTCCTCTCCACTAAATGATGTTTTTCTCTTGGTGATAGGTGGGGAGGTATTTTTGTGACTAAATAATTGTTAATGTCAACATACTAGGGAGTTTGCATATATAATGCAAATAGGTGCTCATTAGGGAAGGAGTCATCAACAATGAGATCAACTACAAGATTAGTTAACCTAGAGAGAAAATCAACTACTACATTGGTTTTACCAGGTTTTTCCACTATTATGATATCAAATTCTTGCAACAACAGTAGCCACTGAGCTAGCCTACCACTAACAACATGTTTGTTCACTAGATACTTAAAGGTTGCATGATCGATATGTACAAAAACTAGGTATCATGTAGCATAATGGAGACACTTATTGATAGTATATATTACAACCAACATCTCTTTCTTAATGATAGTGTAGTTCAACTTAGTTGCCTACAAATTCTTATTGATATAATACATTTCATATTGTAGTGTTCCTTCTTTTTGGCAGCCCATAAAAACTCCTTCTACAATGTCAAATGTATTTGTATGAATATGGAAAGGTATAGTCCAATTAGGTGCTCTCAACATAGGATCCTGGGTAAAATAATATTTAAAGGTTTGTGTAGTGTAGAAAAATGTACTCCTTTACATTTTCACACTTTGTTTGGGCCCTCTTAATTAAAATGGACTTAATTGTTCCTTAATGAGCCCTATTTTACATCTACAAGCCTAATAAATTACATTTTCGAACGGGAAACCTAACAATAATTAATTCCAAAACATAATACTTTACCTTGAGCAATGTGTGTTCCAGGAATAAGAACTTGGGACCCATTTGCCCATGGGTGAATGGTTCTACTAAACCTAAATTTAAATTATGTTTTTGGTAGTATTTTAATGTCTCTAAATTCAAAATCTGATGTCGGCTTGTAATGTTTAATTTTTGGGAAATTAAGGATACATATTGTTGTGCCTATAGCACACACACCCTGTTCGAAACAGGGACCCTCTCTTTTTCGCTTGTGCCAAGTCATTTTTGCTTCACCCCATTTTGTGTACCCCTATTTTGAGTTCTAAGTGATTGAGGAACCCTTGAAGAATCACCTTGATTCAATCACATTTCCCCCCCCCTCTTATTTTTTAGGTCCTAAGTCCTTGCGGGGTCCCTTTGGTTGTTTGCCTTTAAAGGTTAAGGTTGGCGTCCTTGGACTGGTGCGGGTCCTCCCCTGTGGGCCACCGTATGTGGATTTCTCTGATGCCTTCACCGTTCTGAAATGGCAGACGCTTGGTGTTCTCTCACCTCGTAGGACCCGCACTTCGGTTGACAATTTTTCATCGGTCATCACTTCAAACGACAATCACCCGACTGCCATCCACCCACCGGACTCCACCAGCCCGGACATCGTCCTGAAGTGATCGTTGAACAACTACATCGATCATTGTACGAACATTAATTATGGGCATTAAATACTAAAATTCCTTATAAATATCAAGCCCGACCTGTCATTTTCACCAAATTATTTATGCATTAAATGTCAAAGCCCTAGTTGTCACCGTCTTCATGCTCGCAACTTGCATCCACCAATTCAAGCATCTTCCAAGGAGGTTTTACCATTGTTCTACATGAGATCATCAGGTGAGTTCTCTATTTCTTGAGCCATCTCCATTTCTTCTAAATGGTGAATACAATTAAGTGTCTTTTCAAAGAAAACATTAAACTACGTGAAGAGGTGTCCTCCCTAGAAAACCCATGAGTTAGAAATATAAGAAAACCTTAGGAGGGATTGATTTGTGGACGATGGAATTGGTCAACCCCGTTGCTATTCTTGGGGTGCAACAACTATGCCCCTTGGGCCCACTCCACCCTTTTGGCCATTCCTGTTCCCACAAAGACAAACTTTCAAAACCATCCTCTAACCCCATCGGGCCCACCTTTGCAAAGCAACCTCCCCTTTCGATCGTTCCAAACCTTCAAAATTCCCAAGATCCAAGTGGGCCATCCATCAACTCTTGCGGACCCACTGGCGTGAACCTCTATGTGCATCTCACTTTTTCAAATCTAGTGTTTCAAACGGTTGTCTCATTGCACCTCTCTGACCATTGGATTCCGCCTAGGTAGTAAACGAGATGCAAACCTCAGTTTTCCAGAAGTCAAAGTCATGTGTTTGATAGACTTGTCAGGTGCGACCCTGTAGATCTCTATCTATTGATTTCCCTTCGGTTCTGTCATTCAGAATGGCTATCGTGACCCATCCTCCCACCCATCGGATCCTGCGTCTATACCCACCATTTAAGAAACGTGTACACAAGTTGTAAGATAAAGACTAATCAACTATGGCTCTCAGGCTTGCCGATGCAGACCTCTATCTGCTCCTGGTCCTTGCCTCCTCACCATTTTAAATAGTCGTTTGATGCCATCCCTTCGACCATTGGGTCCCACCCCCAATAATTGCATTTGTGTTAAAACATGCACAAAATGATTAAGTTTTGAGCTTTGAGGACCAGGTCCTACAAACTTTCATCTTCAGGACTTCATTTGACATTTTCCATTCCAAACGACCCTCAACCCCCATCTCCCCATGCCACGGAACCCGATGTTCCATCTGCCATCAGATTATTTAAGAAAGATTAAGTGGGAGATAGGTAGCCATGGGCCCCGCAAACCTGCTGACATGAGACTCTATATGTGGGTTGTTGTGCCCACTTTTTCATTCCAGATAGCTAATCCTTCATGTCCCTAGGCTCGCGTATTACACCATACTCCAACCCCGTGGATCCCGCAATGCGGAACTCCATCAGTGGGTCGTCGTCTTGCTAGTGTCGTTTTAACGGCGGAGACACTAAAACAACTGCCAACCCAAGCAAGTCTGCACCCTTGGGCCCGCATTGCCCAATTTACTCCAAACAAGGGCGAAGGTAATCTTTTAAGGTTTTTTATGCATGAATTATCTGATCTAACATTGTTCTGCAGGATGTTGGCTAGCGTTCCTTGTACTTTATGCTTGTATCATTTATTGCTCCCTTGGTTGCAGGGTATATGGAACTAGTTGTGGGATCCTTGGGAGCGGCTACAAAGAAAAATAAAGGGAAGAAGGTCACAAAGGCTCCTTGGGGCAAGGAAGACAAAGGCCAAATGAAGTACAAGTTCTAGGGGGATCCCCTTAACTCCAAGGTCCTCACAAAATGGAAGGATATCTCAAATACTAATTTGGGGCACATAGACATTGATGAGTTTAGACAAAGGCTCAGGCTCAATCCCAAGACAAAGAACGCAAAGAAAATTAGAAGTGGTGGATTGGCTTAGGCTGCAGGATTCTTGCTGACCCTCATTGCTCCCGAACTTGTAATGGCCTACAAAGAGGCATACTAGGAAGAGACTAGAACAATAGTGGATAGGGATGGAAACTTATTGGCTATTTTTTACACCAAATCAATAGGAAAAACCTTGCACATCCCTACCTTCAGCAAAATAGAGAAAAATTCCATGGAATATGGCAAGGAGATGTGAGATGAAGATCACCTCAGGTGCAGGAAATTGATTAATCAACATTGGCTTAAGGACAAGAGGGGCGGTGCTAATAAGGTCCCCCACAAACTATTTCAAAGTGACTTCTTTGAAGATTACCACGACTTGGTAACGCTTCTGAGTAGGGTCATGGGCCTTTTGACCACTGCTTTCTTTCAAGATTGGATGTCTTATTTCATTGAGGAAATCATCCAAGGGGATACATATTTCTATTGGGAAGGAATGATCAATGACTTCTTGCATAAGCAGTTTGTGGCCATGAAGAAAACATCAAATTTTTACATGACCTCATACCTTGTATACTTGCTTATCGACCGTGCCCACTATAGGGGTCTATTTGTAGCACCAAATCAAGATCCACGAATGGTGTTGAAAGTGTATGACAGGTACCCTCAATTTTAGTATAGAAATTTCAAGAGGGAATATTGCAGGGTTAATGATGCCATCACGGGCCACATCATTAGATTGCTTCAGGGTGATCTCAAAAGGAGAATTTCACATAGTGCTAGTGACTTCATCCATCTATTTGGATTCTTGTTTATACAATTTCCAAAATTCACCTACATCTGAGCCAAGGGATTCTCGGATAAACCATATAAGCTAACCCAATATCCAAATGACCGGCTAATATTACTCAAAGTATTTAGGCAGCTGCAACAATCACACACCCTTCTAAGTGACAAGCATAGGGCAGGAGTCCCCTATCCCCTCTCCTTTGGAAAAGGATAGTATGAGCTCCATACTTCTCAATGTGTAGAAAAATCTGACATGAAGCTGAACGAATATAATCTGAAGTTCTATATTGCTCGGTCGTAGATGGATCTATATGGAAAGCTAAGGAAAATGGTGGGAGTGGAGTATGCCCACCTACATAATGTTGAGGAATTTTGGGCGAATTGCAAGGATGACAAGGAGGTGCGTATGGAGAAATACATGCACATGATGACCTACTTAGTCAAAATGGTCAAGTTATTTCCTATGTTGGAGCAAGTGGTGGAGGAGGAGAGCACAGTGATGTACCCAAGGTATAATGTCATAGCCAACTTACCATTACCAACCATAGATTGGAATGAAGAAGAGGTCAATGGCCTTGAAATTATCACAAATATTGTTGAAGTGAGAACTAAACAATGGATTAATGGGAAAATTGTTCAACTAAAGCGATAGGTAGTAGAGATAACATTTGTAGAACCCGAGCATCCACACAAGGATGAAGTAGACAATGCCGCTACTGATAAAACCTTGATAGGAGAGACCTCAACATCTTCCCCCATCACAAGATCAAAGAATAGAAAAGAGGCAGTTGAAGATCAACCCATATCCAAGGGGTCTCCAAGGAAGACTACAAAAATTGGGACTTTGAAGAAGCCAAAGAAATTGGGCAGTTTCACAAGGATGCCAACTATACAGGAGGATCCTCTGTGTGAGGGAGAAGAACAACTAAAGCCCCCACCTGTTGTGTCTGCTAACCTATCCACAACCACTACCATTGTTGTTACCACCTCGCCTATCCCGTGAGCAACAATTTCCACCTCTCCACCCGCGTTGGACATTTTTGTCCACCTTGCCTCCACTTCTCTTGTGGCATAGGTTATAACTGTGGACTCCTCTTTGGCCATGACCTCCCCACTTTCCTCATCATCCATGTCTCCATCTCTATCTCTTTCGGTTACCACTACAATAACCGTAATGCCCTCTCTCGCCCTTCCAGAATCTTTTACCAAATACATGCAAAATATGCCATCAAAGCTTTTTGGAATGTTTGTGAAAATAGTTGTGCAGGCCGCCCTTTCCAATGCCATAAATGGTATCCCAGTCCCTCCTCCTCCTATTGAGTCACCCTCGATGGAGGCTACAATTCATATTTCCAAGGAATTGGATAGACAACAGAGGGAAGCAACCAAGAAGATGGAGGAAGAAGCAGATGATTATCATGAGCATCCCATATTTGAGCATATAGTAATTGACGAGGTCGTCTATGAATCCTCTGAGGAAGATGATGAGGATTCAAATGCAAATATTATTGAGGAGACCTCTGATCCTAACCTTGAAGAGGAGTTGGTTCAGTAGCTCAAAGATGTTGGAGAGAAAGAGGCTGAAAAACTACCTACCATTGAAGAGAAGGGTGTTGACATAAAAATGAAGGACACTAAGTCTCTAGTAGGGGAGTGTGATCAAAGCCACAAACTTGATGAAGAGATGTCCCTTCCTGATGAGTGGGAGGAAGAGGAGAAAAAGGAAGGTAAGCTTGAAAAGGAGACTGAAATAAGAGAAGATATAGGGTTAGAACATCATGAGGAGTATGGACATGAACAAGAGGAAGAAGAAGCTTCTGAAAAAGAGGCTAGTCCAAAGAAACATACGACTATTGAATCCCCAAGAAAAGTGATAGTATTTATACGAGATTCGGATGAAGAGGAGGGGGAGAAGCTAGAATAAGAGACCTCGGGCAACAAAACATCATAAATGCAGCAAGCCCACGAGGAAGAGGGTGATCATGAATCACCTAAAAGGGAAACTTGGATACCCGAGTGGCTCAAGAAGCAAACAGAAAAGAAAACCCCAGCTCTAACAAATCTGAAGGCAAGGTTGGAGGCCATCCTAGCTCGAGCTAAAATTGGTACAAAGAAAAAGAAGAAGCCAAAGGTCAGATCCCAGTTGACTATGGACACCTCAGGATCAAGAACCATACAAATTGCCACCCCGGTAGTGGGTGAGGAAGGGGTCAATTATAATATATCCACCATTGACCTAGGGACAACCATGAGAGAGAAACATATCAATCATCTTGAGGGATTCATCGCCAGCATTGTGCACCAGATGAATAAGGACAAGACCTCTAAAGAGGAGTTGAAGGAATAGGTGGTGGATCTGATAGCATACATCTAACAATGGTCCTCGACTGATGAGGTCCCCACCACATCGTCGGCTCCCCCATTTCTACTATTGAAGGAGAATATCAATAAGCTGGAGAAAAGAAAGAGTTGGACCAAGGCCATAGAGAACTGGTTCCAACAGGTCCTTTACAATGGTGATATGGGCATTAGACGTGTTGTTAGGACAAAAAATAAGTTTTTAGACGTGAGGAAGTACCTCGAAGACATAAGGAAGACTTGCACTAACTTCCCAAAAATATACAAGATCACACATCCTAAGATTGAGGCAATCCTCAAGTTGCCTAGGAAAACAGTAAAAAAGAGCTCACAATGGTAGAGAAGGATCTCTGGCTCATGGAGAAATGGAAATTAGGCCTAGAGCACAAAAAAGAAATATTAGAACAGGTACTCCATGAAGTGGAGCAAGATCTTGATTGGGTAAAGGAGATTAGGATGGCATGTGAGGAGTACCTCAAGCTAATGACATATTTTGAAGTGTCATCCACTGAGATAGACCCAAAGAAAGTAAGGACTCATTTTCATAAGAAAATAGAAAATAGAACTACGTGCGAGCTCACAATAGATTTTATGAGTTTTGTTGCTCGTGCCTTCGCCCAATCAGAGTAGGTACTGAAAAATACAACCAAGTGTGATGGAGATTGGGAAACACTCACCCGCAGATCCAAGAACTTAAATTTTCAAGGGCTTCAATCCGATATCTTGGAGTGGGATAAGCTTCATCCCTTGGTCAGAATTTTTTTGGATTATGTCACAATGCAAAAGGAAGTTGGAAATCCTATAATAGATGATGATTTTCTCACTATGTAGTTGTAGCTAGAAGAGAAAAACAACAATTTTCTAAAGGACAAAAGATCTACAGTGCTGCCACAAAGGACAAAATAGGCTAGATGACAAGAATGAAATTTTAAATTGTAAACTATTTAGGGGTAGGTGAAACCCTAGTGTAAATTGAATCTTGGTCACTCATTTTTCTTTTTGAAAACTATAAATAGGGGTCTCCTCTTATTTTAAGAGAGTTGAGTTTTTGTAAAGGCATGCTACAAAAATATTAATAGAAGTTTATTGACTTTTGGTAGACTCTTGGGTTTCTATTACATGTTACATGGTTCATCTCCCATAGTTAGATGATTTAGAAAGATTTACTTTGCTGCCTAGAATGTTTAGTTTGCTTTGATAGAGTAGTTGATGTTGTTTAATGATTGTGTAACATTTTATTGTGTTGATTTCCTTTCTTGTCCATACTTTTTTTTTTTACTGATGGTAGATAGCTGTGTAAAGTTAGTCTAGGCTCCAAAATTCCATCTTTTCTTCATGCATGTTTATGGTGAATGAATGGTTGAATATTTGTATTCCTTAGAAGCTTGCACAAATTTCATGACACTGTGAGTTAATCTAGTTAAGTGAAATTATGTTTTAAGGAAGTTGTCCACAGTAGAACCCTCCATGATCACTGTTCATTCCTAGTTGCAGATCTAGGAACCTCTTCCCTTCCCTGCCCATTTTTTCTTTTCTTTTTAATAAACAACCTATGCTAAGGTTCATTACACATTGTAAAGCCAAATCTCAAGATAAGATATGAGTTTAAGGTTGATGTCTGAACCTGCAGTAGATTGCACACTAACTTCCCATCTCAGGAACTCCATCCTAAGATCCAACTTCCTTCCAACCTAGCTTTCGTAAGTCTGTCCTATGATTACTAGCAAAATCACATCAAATACCAACTAGGAAATTACAAGCATGTCATGACCTGACACTCGAGAGACCTTGGGGTAATTTTCAACAACTTTTTGTTGGAGATTGTCTTTCAAGAGAGGTACTGCACTTGTGCATTACCTGTGTTGAGAAGGTGCAAAAAACCCCATCAACAGAACTGGTGCTAGAAGGAGGGCCCCTTTGGAGCTAAGATGGATCGAATTGGGTCCTTTTCCCTTGAAATATTTTATAGAGTATTAAGGTCTACACCAAAAAAAGGGGAATTTCATGAGCTACCACCCCCTACTCGAGCTAGAAGAGCTAAGCAAGGAGAAGCATCTTCCTCCAGTACATCCAACCAGCTTGTCTTGCCTTCACCATCATCCTCTCCTTTCATCTATTCACCTTTTCCTTCTCCTTCATCCTCGTCAACACATCTTTCTTCTCACCCACTTCAAACAACCTTCCAAGTTGCCACTTCCCACAGCCTAGAGGCTACCCTCCAGCCCAACGCACCCCCATTCTTGGGTGTTGTCTCATTGACTGTTGTTCCTCTCCCGCAACCCTAGGCCAATCTAGTGTAGCCACCTCCACTGTCGCCTCCCATGGTGTGGTTAGGAAACAATCCATCTCCTCTGGCCTTCAACCTTTACCATATATGCCAAAGAATCTAAAAGGCTTTTGCACTAAGTTCAACCCTCGGGATCCACAAAGGACAACAAAGGAACATATTAAGATCTTCTAGATAGCCTTGAAGAATATGAAAATCATACATGAAGACGTTCCTTGCCGACTCTTTCCCTACTCTTTGGGGGAAGAGGCCTTTTATTGGTACGTCCACTTGCCGACATGATCCATTAACACACGGGACCTCTTGAAGGATGCTTTCTTGCATAAATTCAAGATCCCAATTAGCCCTTCCAAATTGTACTAATAATTTATGTATGTCCAAAGGGTATCAACAAACCAATCAACTCCTTTAATGACCAGTTCCACTAGGCATATACTCGGTTACAAGCCCCGTATGCGTTCAACGATGTCATTGGTTTGCTTGTTTATTATGCAGCATTGGATAACCTCACTGCAATATTGATGAAAAGGATGCGACCAACCCCTACCAGATTCATGGATGCCTACATGGAGGTTGTCATAGCCAACACTGACCTAGGATAGAATATTTTTGACCCGCTGCCCTCCATGGGGCAAGTTTCTCATCCCACCCAGATTCAGGGACTTACTCAAGCTCTACAGTATCAGGTGCCTCTCATGAATCTAGTGCCACATCTACCCATAGTGCCTCACCCAGGATAGCCTATGAACTAGACACCCTTGGTTCCTCACTATTTGTAGCCCTAGTAGCAACAAGTTCATGCTCAGCCACCCCAAGTGTCGACATACCTTCAAGCTTTTGAGTTCTTGCCCGTTCACCAAAATTAGCCAGTAGCACAACTAGTTTTCCTTCAGAATTCAGTCTCATAACCGAATAATACGAAGAAGGACCGGATCAATCAGCTAACAGAAATGATTAAGAAAATGTCTATGAAGATGATTCACTTAAGGAATCAAAATAATCAGCTACAAGCCTCACAAAGAAACATCCAGACCAACCTCAATTGTGATAGGCATGACAATTGTGACAACCGTGATGCTGGTACATCTTCTAGATAGAATTATGAAAGAGGCCAGGATTCAAGACAAAACTTCAACAAAAGGCCTTCCCAGAGACAAAATCAGATGTGGAACACCAAGCCAAACAATGGCGGCATTCCTACACCCCTCAATCAACCTAGCAATAAGGATAAGACTATGAATGGAGTATACCTAGTTGAGGTTTCCTTGGTTGGCTGGTGTTGCATCCATAAAACAAGCTAACATTCTTAATTGGATTGTCCAGAATTCCATACAACCACTAAAAAATTTCAGATTGAGGTCCAAAATGTCATAGACAACTCGAGATGTAGGGACATTGTCCCTTCTGAACCATATGATTCTTCAGTGCTAGTGGTTAACCACGCTCCTTTTCCAAAGGCTGGGAGCAACGTGCCAAAAAAGGAAAGTGTTGTTACAAGCAATGACAAGGCAAAAGAGGTAAGTATCAAATGTCCTTTGGCTCAAATTTTAAATTTAGTAGACAATGGTCTAGTAGATGAGGAAGAGTTGAGAGAAGACGAAGTTCAAATGTTCCACCAAAGGACTACCCCTTATGATCTAAGGAATAGCTAGGTGGGTGGTCAAGTTGGTGGTCCTTTCACTACCTCCACCCCGCCTAACAACTTCAACACCCCTCCCAATCCAAATGCTAGAAACAACCCAGGCTATCCCCATGTACCTGCCCGATATTTTCACAAGAATAGGCAGCAAAACCAAAATCAAAATCAACCCATTGGCTCCTCCCAAAATGCCCCTTATGAACCTAAAATTGAGCAAATGGGAGATTATGTTGTAGAGGAATTTAAGAAGGTCAAGTTAAGTGTTTCGGCCTTTGAATTCCTTACAGTCCCAGCTGTTAGGAACACCTTCCTTAGAATGATCAATGGGACCCCTTCATCCAGGTCAACCCAGGAAGCACCCATTAAGAGAGTCTCCTTTGAGGACTTCCAAATCAGCAAACAAATAAGCCACCTACCAAGGAACTAGAACAGGCGCAAGCTCAAAACAAGGGGAATGATAAAGATAAGGGCTAGGTAGCCCAAGTGGACGTCTTCAAAGAACTGTTTCAAGGAAAATTTGAAACCCCTCCCTTCCTGACCACCATCAAAATATTTGGAAAGAATCTTCACAATTGTTTGCTCGATTTGGGAGCCTCCACCAATGTCATGCCCTTGAGCGTGTGTAAGGCTTTGGGAATAGTTCCAACTCCTTATCAACGCAAGGTGGCACAGCTTGATAAGACTAAGATTAGTATAATTAGTGAGATCAATAGAATACCCATGCAGATTGTTGTTGATCCAAGGATACAACAAACAATTGATATCCAAGTTGCTGATATACCCGACACCTATGGTATTATCTTAGGAAGGGATTTCACCCGAGCATTATTGGATATCCTACCACAGACTATTCCCACTTGTGGCTACCATGGAGAGGAATGCCAAATCAGATCCGTATAGATCGGGAGCCATGCATTAAGTTCATGATTACGAAATATAACAACATGAATGAATTGTTGTTTTCTGAAACATAATTAGGGAAGTACTGCCCTATGGTGTATTCAGATGAGCAGGAATGCTATGAAGAAAAGGAAACCAAGGAGGTCCTTCTTGTATCATGCAAACCACCTATCGACCTAGCCCGCATTCCGCTGAGCCCGCATTCCCAAGGAGGTCCTTCTTGTATCATGCAAACCACCTATCAACCTAGCCCGCATTCCGCTGAGTGAATTAGATGATGAGGGTTCCTACGAGGGTGGAAGCCTTGGATTGCTAGATGGCTTCCAAGACTTCATGGAAAAATGTGTGCAAGATTAGCTCAGTTTAGGGGCTAGAATGAATTTTCAAGAACTCATGTTACCTAGTTGGTGTAGAGTACATAATGCTACCTATTTGGAATTTGAGTGCAGATTATGTCAAACAATAATTGAGCACATCAAGGGACAATTCAATCCTAAAAATGAGGCTTAGTTGATACTGCTAGATCAAAGTCACTTGGAATCTACGCCATCTCCTAAGGTTGCTGAGGTAAATTCATGATCAAAAGTAAAAATTAGGTCTGTTGATTCCAGGGTCAAGGACTCTTCCAAGTTCTAGACGTTGTGCTTTGATGGGTCCAAGTCCAAGCAAGGAGCCAGAGTCGGCTTTGAGTTGATCAACCCCATGAGTAAGTCATATTTTGTTGCTCATAGACTTCAATTTTATTGCATGAACAACGTAGCAGAATATGAGGCATTGGTCCTTGGCCTCCTGATGGCATTAAGGAAGAAGGTCAATATAATACAATTCTTTGAAGACTTAGAGTTAGTCATGAAACAAGTGATAAAATTGTACTCTTGCTATGATAGAAGGCTAACCAATTACAGGCATATGGTATGGGATTAGTGAGAAGGTCTAGATGTGTTTAACATCCAATTGATCCCATGCTCTCAAAACTACACTACTAATACCCTAGCACAAGCGACTAGTACCTTGCATCCCCTGTCATTTTCTAGCCTTAAGAGATTTATCATTGAGCTCACATCCATTCCATTTGTACTAGACAATGTGGCAAATTTTCAAGTGTTCAATGATGATAAACACATCTTGGATTTCATCACCATCTCTAATGTGTTTTTGACACAAATAATTGATGAGGGTGAGCCTAAAGAGGCTGAGATAGACATATAAGGGGTCATCAACCTCAGGACCAACACCATTCCAAGAGGTATCTTCCAACTCAAGTGGATATTTGACCTGGATTAGATCAGAGATCAGGATTAGCAGGCAAAGAAAGACTCCATCAGCAACCAATGTGACACCCATAACCTCAGAACAGTCGAGGATGCAAAGAATGTGTTCATTGGCAAGGTGTGCACACCAGAAGAGAAGGGGAGCATCATTGATTCTTTATGGAAGTACCATGACATCATTTCTTGGAGCTACGAGGATCTGAAAAGATATGACATGTCAATCATCACACACACTATCCCTCTTAGACCGGATGTGAGGCCATTTTGACAACGACAACGTCCCGTCAATGCTTTGTTGGATCCAATCATTTACAAGGAAGTGCATAAGTTGTTGTCAACCAGAATTATATTTGCAGTCTGACACTCCATGTGGGTGGAAAATCTGGTTCTGGTTAGGAAAAAGAATGGTGAAATCAGGCTATGTGTTGATTTCCGCAATCTAAACAAAGCTTCAAAAAAGGAAAACTATCATATGCCTTCACTAGATGAAGTATTATAGATAGTTAATGGCTCTCAAATGATGTCCTTCCTAGATGGGTATTCTGGATACAATCAAGTCATGGTGCAGTAAGAAGATTGGCACAAGACAACATTCACCACAAAGTGGGGGACCTTTACCTATAGACGAATGTCATTTGGGCTCATCAACATTGGCGCTACCTTTCAACATCCAATGGAAATTTCCTTCAAAGATCTAATTGGAAAATGTATAATCATCTAGATGGATGATTTTTTTGTATTCTCAAAATAATGGAGCGATCTTGTTGCTAATCCATGGAAAGTTTTTCGGAGGTGCCGAGAATTTGGAGTTTCCCTCAATTTGAAAAAGTGTATCTTCGAAGTCATCGAGGGAAATTTTCTTGGGCATGTTATCTCAAAATGAGGAATATCCATAGATCCTGAGTGTATCCAGTCCCTCTTGAAGATCCAGCTACCGGGCAGCAAGAAAGAGCTGAAATATTTCTTCAAAAAGATAAACTTTATCAAAAAAATTATCGCAGGCTTTGCTGAGATTGTCAAGCCACTCAATGCCATGTTGAAGTAGGAATCCAGAGGAAAAGAAGGCCTTTGAGTAAATCAAGAAAGCCATTTTGGATGCACCAGTATTGGTCAGCCTAAATTATTTGAAGTTGTTCCATATTTACTTGTTTGCTTTAGATCACTCATGTGCGATCATATTGACTTAGAAGGATGAAGATGGAAATGAACACCCAATTGCCTTCATGAGTGCCCCCTTAAAGGATGTTGAGTTGAGATATCACAACATGGAAAAGCAAGCATATACTCTCATTCGTGGATTCAAGAAGTTCAGACACTATATCTTGCGTAATAAGGTATTTTCTATAATGCCTGACCCAGCAGTGAAGATACTGCTGATGCAAAATGAACTAGGAGAAAGACGAGAAAAGTGGGTCACCTTGATACAAGAATATGATATGGAAATACAGCCAATGAAATTAGTTAGAGGATAGGCACTCACCCAAATGATAGTTGAAGCAGCAATTGAAGTAGGACCCGAACTTACAGTTCAACAATATCAACTGGAAGATGTCTCCCCAAGGGAGTGGTACAATGATATTGTCTATTACATGTTGCACCACAAATGTTCATCTTGCTTGCAAGGAGTCCATAAATGCACCCTTAGAATGAAGAGCAATAACTACAGGTTGCAGGGATCTATACTATACAAGAGGAACCGCAAAAGTATCTATTTGAGATGCCTTGGCAAAGAAGAGGCAGATTAGGTTTTGAGGGAGTTTCATGACAAATTTGGTACTGGTCATGGTTATGGTCCTTCCACTACACATCAAATCTTGAGGATAGGGTACTATTGGCCCATAGCGTTCAAGGATGCTCATAATCATGTTTGCACGTGTCACATTTTCCAGACTGCTGCAACTAGGGAAAGGAACGATGTTGTCCCACTACAACCAGTGTTGGAGGTAAGGTCGTTCATGCAATGGGGTCTTGAATTCATTGGTCTGGTAAGCCCACCATCTTCTATGGGTCATAGGTACATTCTAACTGCCTCTGATTATTGTATTAGATGGATGAAAGCTATTACGTGTCGGCAATGTACCATAGAGGTAGTTATGAATTTTCTTGACATTTCAATTTTAAATAATTTTGGTTTCCCATATGCATTAGTATGTGATAATGGCCCCACCTTTTCCTTGCTTATATTCGCTAGTTGGGCCTTTGATTACAATATCTACCTTAATTTCTCATCTAACTATTACCCCCAAGGTAATGGCCTAGCGAAATCTACCAATAAGAACTTGATCATTGTGATTAAAAAGTTGCTTGATAGGAATCCCAAGGACTAGTATACTTAGCTCCATTTTTTCCTTTGGAAAAATCGCACACGCCACAAGGCCACCCTTTGTGAATCCTTGTACCAGCTTGTTTACGACTTAGAGCCAATATTTCCAATCCACCTAAAAATCCCCACCCTCCAGTTCATCCATGACTCTTACGAAGAAGGGGATCATAGAGAAGCTCGCTTGGCTGAGCTATTACATTTAGAAGAAGTGTGTGATCGTGCAATAGAAAATTTCACCAAACATCAGGGCGTAGTCAAAAGATGGTTTGATCGTTGAGGCAAAATCAAGGCCCTTATAATTATTGATCTAGTCTTATGCTGGGACAAGGCCCATGAGAAGAAAGGGTGACATCATAAATTTCACAAGCTCTGACTTGGCCCCTTTCAGGTTTCTGAAATTCTTGGAGACAATGCTTTCCACCTAAAGACTTTAACTGGTGAAGATGTCTCATTTCCTATCAATGGGCAGCACCTAAAGCATTATTGCCAAGTTTGAGCTCTTTCAGAGTTGTTCTTGTAAATATTTGTACATAGGTTAGGATAGGTTTCCTTTCTTTGTTGTTCTGCTTTTGTTTTGCTTTGCTCATCTCCCAGTTGCTTTTCCTTTGTTAGAGGTGTCTCTTCATTTTTTTTGCGATGGTTAGGCTCGATTCGATGAATGGTTCATTCTGCTGCCTACCCATGTTTGTTCTCTTGATAAGCCATCATGCTTGACTATTGATTTTTGAACACCTCCGAGAGCTGGTTTCCTCCTTTAGACTTTGAACTAACCTAGAATTGCATCCTTGTTTGAATCTTTTTATGTTTATCATTGATCATACATAAAGTACACTTTAAGTGTTTACAAAGAATTATGTGGTTATTGCTAAGAGGGTTGGACAAGTGAAAAATCTTAAGAATGCTCCAATGACCACTGTGATTTCTAAACCCATTGTGAGCTTCAATGCTTACATAGTTGAGCCAAAAGAAAGGAAAATACTGCAAAGAAACATCATAAGAGAAAAGAAAAAGAAATTTTAAAATTATGCAAATGTATGGGTGTACGAATATCTCTATCAAGGCTATGGATGCCCAGGTGGCAGTAGAGCTATGTTCGTGGGGTCACAACGACAACTCTGTCGGGGCTATGGACACTTGGTTGGCAACAAAGCAATATCTAGGTTACTTTTGGGCTTAGACAATTTGAGTAGCTTGCCCTTGCCTGATCAATGGTCTCCTGCACAACCTCTAAGGAAATGAAATGAACTCACTGCACACACACTTCCATGATTACTTTATAATGCGATTCAACCTAGGATCCTATCCTCAACCTACTTCTTGGTTCACTATGCTGAATTGGCCTCTAGTCTGCATGGCCAGGGATTTTGGGTTCCAAATGAATGTTTATAGTTAGAACGCTAGGAGCATTCTCCCCAATGGAGTCATAATTTGTTGTTCCTATAGCACACATTCCCTATTCGGAACAAGGACCCTCTCTTTTCCACCTATGTTGGGTCACTTTTTCTTCGTCTCATTTTGCATGCCCTTATTTTGTGTTCTAAGTGATTGAGGAACCCTTGAAGAATCAACTTGAGTCAATCACATTTCTCTCCCCCCTCAAATTTTCTAGGTCCTAAGTCCTTGCAGGGTCCCCTTGGCTATTTGCCTTTAAAGGTTAAGGCTAGCATCCTTGGACTGGTGTGGGTTTGCCCATGCGGGCCACCGTATGCAAAATTCTCTGATGCCTTCATTGTTCTGGAATGGCAGATGCTTGGTGTCCTCCCATCTCATGAGACCCGCACTTTGGTTGGCCATTTTTTATCGGTCATCACTTCAAATGACAATCACTTGAATGTCATCCGCCCACTGGACTCTGCCAGCCTGGATGCCATCTCGAAGTGACCATTCAACAACTACATCGACTTCCATACAAACATTAATTTCGGGCATTAAATGCTAAAATTCCCTATAAATATCAAGCCCAACCTGTCATTTTCACCAAAATCATTTTACAGTAAATGTTAGAGCCCCAATCGTTGCCGCCATTGCGCTCGCAACTTGCATCTTCCGAGGAGGTTTTACCATTGTTCTAGGTGAGATCATCAAGTTAGTTCGTTGTTTCCCGTGCCATCTCCATTTCTTCTAATGACAAATACAATTAAGTGTCTTTTTAGAGGAAACAGTAAACTAGGTGAAGAGGTGTCCTCCCTAGAAAACCCATGAGTTAGAAATATAAGAAAACCTTAGGAGGGATTGATTTGGGGATGATGAAATTGGTCAACCCCGTTGTTATTCTTGGGGTGCGGCGACCATGCCCCTCAGGCCCACTCCACCCTTTTGGTTGTTCCTATTCCCACAAAGACAAACTTTCAAAACCATCCTCCAATGTTGTTGGGCCCTCTTTCATGGAGCGACCTCCCCTTTTGTCTGTTCCAAACCTTCAAAATTTCCAAGATCGAAGCGAACCATCCATCAAATCCCGCAGACCCACCAGTGTGGACCTCCGTGTGTGTCTCGCTTTTTCAAATCCACTACTTCAAATGGTTGTCTCATTGCACCCCTTTGACCATTAGATTTTGCCTAGGTGGTTGGCGAGATGCAAACCTCATTTTTCCAAAAGTTAAAGTCGTGTGTCTAATGGCCTTGTCAGGTTTGACCTTGTGGATCTTTATCTATCGATTGCCTTTCGGTTCTATCATTCAGAATGACTATTGTGACCTATCCTCTCGCTCGTTAGATCCCGTGTCTACACACGTCATTTGAGAAACTTGTAAACAAGTCATGAGATAAATATTGATTTTCCATGCCTCTCAGGCCCGCCGATGTGGACCTTTATTTGCCCTTGATCATTGCCTCCTCGCCATTTTGAATGACCATTTGGTGTCGTCCCTCTGACCATCAGGTCTTGCCCCCAAGAATGTTGTTTGTGTTAAAACATGCACAAAATGATTAAGTTTTGAGCTCTGTGGACCAAGTCCTATGGACTTTCGTCTGCGAGAATCCATTTGACATTTGTCGGTCCAAATAGCCTTCAACCCCCGTCTCCCCATGTTGCGGAACCCGATGTTTTGTCCACTGCTGAATTATTTAAGAAAGATTAAGTTGGAGATAGGTAGCCATGGCCCCCCAGAACATGATGCCACGTAACTCCATTTATGGGCTATCATGCCCACTTTGTCATTCCAGACAACCAATCCTTCAAATCCTTCTGTGTCCTCCTACTCGTGTATTACACCGTCCTCCAACCCCACAAATCTCACAATGCAAAACTCCACCTACGGTTTGTCATCTTGCCAGTGTCGTTTTAACAACAGATACACTAAAATAGCTGCCAACCCAAGGAAGTCTACACCCCTGGGCTTGCATTGCCTAATTTCCTCCAAACGAGGGGCGAAGGTAATCTTTAAAGGATTTTTATGCATGAATTATTTGATCTAATGATGTTCTGCAAGATGTTCGCTAGCATTCCTTGTACTTTATGCTTGTATCATTTACTACTCCCTTAGTTTTAGGATATATGGAACTAGCTGTTAGATCCTCAGGAGCGGCTACAAAGAAAGATAAAGGGAAGAAGGTCGCAAAGGCTCCTTGGGGCAAGGAAGACAAAGACCAAATGAAGTACAACTTCCAAGGGAAGCGCCTTAACTCCAAGGTCCTCACGAAATGGAAGGATATCTTAGATAATAATTTGGGGCACATAGACATTGATGAGTTCAAACAAAGGGTTAGGCTCAATTCCAAGATGCAGAACACAAAGAAAATCAGAAGTAGTGGATTGGCCAAGGTTGCAGGATTCCCACCAGTCCTCATTGCTCCTAAACTTGTAATGGCCTGCAGAGAGGCATACCAAGAAGAAACTAGAACACTAGTGGATAGGAATGGAAATGTATCGACTGAATTGTCTGCCAAATCAATAGGACAAACCTTCCACATCCCTACCTTTATCAAAATTGAGCAAACCTCCTTGGAATATGGAAAGAAGATGTGGGATGAAGATCCCCTCAGGTGCAGGAAATTGATTAATTAACATTGGCTGAAGGACAAGAGGGGAAGTGATAATAAGGTCCCCCATGAACTATTCTAAAGTGACTTCTTTGAAGATTACCATGACTTGGTAACTCTTCTGAGTAGGGTCATGGACCTTCCGACCACTGCTTTCTTTCAAGACTATATGTTTTATTTCATTGAGGAAATCATTTGGGGGGATACATATTTCTATTGGGAAGGAATGATCAGTGACTGCTTGCATAATCATTTTGTGGTCGTGAAGAAAACATCAAAGTTTTACATGATTTCATACCTTGTATACTTGCTTGTCGACCGTGCCCAATATAGGGGTCTATTTGCAGCACCAAATCTAGATCCACGAACGGTGTTGAAAGTGTATGATAGGTACCCTCAACTTCTGTATAGAAATTTCAAGAGGGAATACTGCAGGGTTAATGATGCCTTCACGAGCCACATCATTAGATTACTTGGGGGTGATCTTGAAAAGAGAATTTCACGTAGTGCCAGTGCCTTCATTCCTCAGTTCAGATTCCTATTTATATAATTTCCAAAATTCACCTACATCTAAGCCGAGGGATTCTCAAATAAACTATATAAGTTGGCTCGATATTCAGATGATCGGATAATATTATTCGAAGTCTCCAGGTAGCTGCAATGATCACACACCCTTATAAGTGACAAGCATAGGGTAGGATTCCCCTATCCCCTCTCCTTTGGATAGGGATGGTATGAGCTCCATACTTCTCAATGTGCGGAAAACTCTGATAAGGAGTTGAACGAATACAATCTGAAGTTCTATAGTACTCAGCCGCGGATGGATCCGTATCAAAAGCTAAGGAAAATGGTGGTAGTGGAGTATGCCCACCTACATAATGTTGAGGAATTTTGGGTGAATTGCAAGGACGAAAAGGAGGTGCATATGCGGAAATACATGTGCATGATGACCTACTTCGTCAAAATGGTTGAGCTGTGTTGGAGCAAGTGGTGGAAGAGGAGAGCACATTGATGGACCCAAGGTATAATGTCATCGCCAACTTACCATTTCTAGCCATAGATTGGAATGAAGAAGAGGTCAATGACCTTGATATTATCATAAATCATATTGAAGCAAGAACTAAAAAATGAATTGATTGGAAAATTGTTCAACTAAAGCGAAAGGGAGTAGAGCTAACATTTGTAGAACCTGAGCATCCACACAAGGGTGAAACTGACAGTGCCACTACTGATGAAACCTCAATAGGAGAGACCTTGAAATATCCCCCCATCACAAGATAAAAGAAGATAAAAGATGCAGTTGAAGATCAACCCAAATCCAAGGCGTCTCTAGGGAAGACTATAAAAGCTAGGACTTCAAAGAAGCCAAAGAAATTGGGTAGGTTCATAGGTATTCCCACTATACAGGAGGATCCTCTCCATGAGGGAGAAGAACAACCGAAGTCCCTTCCTATTGCATCTACTTCCCCAACCACAGCCACTACCATTGTTGTTACCACCCCACCTATCCCACAAGCAGCAATTGCCACCTCTCTGCCCGCATTGGACATTTTCGTCCACCTTGCCTCCACTTCTCCTGTGGCATAGGTTATAACTATGGACTCCTCTTCGGCCACAACCTCACTACTTTCCTCATCATCCATTTCTCTATCCTTATCTCTTTTGGTTTCCACTGCAACAGCCATAATGCCCGCTCTCACCCTTCCAGAATCTTTTACCAAATACATGCAAAATATGCCATGAAATATTTTTGGAATGTTTGTGAACCCCGCGGTGCAAGTCACCCTTGCCCATGTCATAACTAGTCTCCCAGTACCTCCTCCTCCTACTGAGCCACCCTCAGTGGAGGCTACAATGCAAGTTTTTCAGGAATTGGATAGACAACAAAGGGAAGCAGCCAAGAAGTTGGAGGAAGAAGTGGATGATTATCACGATCATCCCATATTTGAGCATCCAGTAATTGATAAGGTCATGTGTGAATCCTCTGAGGAAGATGATTATGAGTGAAATTCAAATATTTTTGAGGAGACCTCTGATCCAGACCTTAAAGAGGAGTTGGCTCAACAACTCAAAGATGTTGAAGAGAAAATAGTTGAAAAATTGCCTACCATTGAAGAAAAGGGTGTTGACATAGAAATGAAGGACACTAAGTCTCCAATAGGGGAGTGTGATCAAAGCCCAAAACCCAATGAAGAGATGTCTCTTCTTGATGAGCAAGAGGAAGAGGATAAAGAGGAAGGTAAGCCTTAAAAGGAAACTGAAATAAGAGAAGATCCAGGGTTAGAACATCATGAGGAGTATGAACATGAACAAGAGGAGGAAGAAGAAGCTTTCGAAAAAGAGGCTAGTCCCAAGAAAAATACAATTGTTGAATCTCCAAGAAAAGTGATAGTAGTTATGCAAGATTCAGATAAAGAAGAGGGAGAGAAGTCAGAAGAAGAGACCTCGAGCGAAAAAACATCACAAATGTAGCAAGCCCATGAGGAAGAGGGTGATCATGAATCACCTAAAAGGAAAAATCAGATACTCGAGTGGCTTGGGAAACAACTAGAAAAGAAAACCCTAGCTCTAACAGATCTAAAGGCAAGGTTGGAGGCCATCTTGGCTCAAGCTGAAATTGGTACAAAGGAAAAGAAGAAGCCAAAGGTCAGATCCCAGCTAACTATGGATGCCTCGAGATCAAGAACCATACAAATTTCCACCTCGGTAGTGGGTGAGGAAGGGTTCAATTATAATATCTCCACCATTGACCTAGGGACAACCACAAGAGAAAAAGATCAATCATCTCGAGGGATCTGTCACCAACATTGTGCACCAAATGAATAAGGACAAGACCTCTAAAGAAGACTTGAAGGCACAGGTGGTAGATCTGACGACATACATCCAATAATGGTCCTTAATTGATGAGCTCCCCACCACATCATGAGCTCCCCCATTGTTTCTATTAAAGGAGCATATCAATAAGTTAGAGAAAAGAAAGAGTTGGACCAAGGCCACAAAGGACTAGTTCTAGCAAGTCCTTTACAACGGTGATATGGGCATTGGACATGTTGTTAGGACAAAAAATAAGTTTATGGACATGTGGAAGTACCTCGAAGACATAAGGAAGACCTACACTGACTTCCAAAAAATATACAAGATCACACATCCTAAGATTGAGGCAATCCTCAAGTTGCCAGGGAAAATAGTAAAAAAGGAGCTCGCAATGGCTGAGAAGGATCTCTGGCTCGTGGAGAATTAGAAATTAGGCCTAGAGCACAAAAAGGAAATATTAGAACAAGTGCTCCATGAAGTGGAGAAAGATCTAGAGTAGGTAAAGGAGATTAGGATGGTATGTGAGGAGTACCTCAAGCTGATGACATATTTTGAAGTGTCATCCACTGAGATAGACCCAAAGAAGGTAAGGCCTCATTTTCATAAGAAAATGGAAAATGGAACTATGGGCGAGCTCACATCATATTTTATGAGTTTTGTTGCTCGTGCCTTCACCTAGTCAGAGCAGGTACTACAAAATACAACCAAGTGTGATGGAGATTGGGAAACACTCACCCGCAGATCCAAGAAGTTGAATTTTTAGGTGCTTCAATATGATATCTTGGAGTGGGATAAGCTTCATTCCTTAGTCAAAAAATTTGTGGAGTATGCCACACTACAAAAGAAAGCTGGAAAGCCTATAATAGATGATGAGTTTCTCACTATGTATTTGCAGCTAGAAGAGAAAAACAACAGTCTGCTAAAGGAAAAAAGAGCTACAGTGTTGCCACAAAGGACAAAATAGGCTAGATGACAAGAATGTAATTTTAAATTGTAAACTATTTGGGGGTAGGTGAAACCCTAGTGTAAAATGAATCTTGGCCACACAATGAGATTAAATCTTGGCCACTCATTTTTCTTTTCGAAAACTATAAATAGGGGTCTCCTCCTCTTATTTTAAGAGAGTTGAGTTGTTGTAAAGGCATGCTATAGAAATATTAATAGAAATTCATTGACTTTTGGTGGAATCTTGGGTTTTTATTGCATGTTACATGGTTCATCTCCCATAGTTGATTTAGAAAGATTTACTTTTTTGCTTAGAATTTTTTAGTTTGCTTTGATAGAGTAGTTGATGTTGTTCAATGATTGTGTAGCATTCTACTATGTTGATGCCTTTCTTGTCCATAATTTTTGTTGTTTACTGATGGTAGATAGTTGTGTAAAGTTAATCTAGGCATAAACTAAAATCTGCTCCAAACTTCTATCTTTTGTTCATGCATGTTTATGGTGAATGAATGGTTGAATATTTGTAGTCCTTAGAAGCTTGCACAAATTTCATGACACTATGAGTTAATCTGGTTAAGTGAAATTTTGTTTTAAGGAATTTGTTCACAGTAGAACCCTCCATGATCACTGTTCATTGCTAGTTTTAGATCCAAGAACATCTTCCCTTCCTTGCCCTTTTTTTCCTTTTCTTTTTAATAAACAATCTATGCTAAGGTTCATTGCACATTGTAAAGCCAAATCTCAAGATAAGATAGGAGTTTAAGATTGATGTTCGAACCTATAGTAGATTGCACACTAATTTCCCATCTCAGGAACTCTATCCTAAGATCCAACTTCCTTCCAACCTAACTTATGTAAGTCTGCCCTGTGATTACTAGAAAAATCATATCAAATACCAAATGAGAAATTCCAAGCATGTCATGAACTAACACCTGAGAGACCTTGGGGTGATTTTTAGGAAACTTGTTGTTGGAGATTGCCTTTCAAGAGAGGTACTGCACTTACGAATTGATTGTGTTGAGAAGGTACAAAAACACCCATCAACACATACCTATAAATACAAGGTTATTTCATCAATTCAAATCCTAAGAAATCCTAGAATTTTCAATTAAGAAGAGAACTTTCACAAGAGCTAAGTTTATGATAAAAGGCATTCAAGAGCAGATTTATCATTGATTTATTATAGTAATCAAGATCTCAAAAATCATGTCAAATTCTGAAGCATCATGCATGTTTTTGGAACTAACATTGTGATATAGGTTTCAAAGATCAAGTTGAAGCATTCAAGTCATATCTAAAGCATCAAGATCTGCATCCATTGAATCCATTTCATGCAAGATCAAGATCAATATTGCATATTTCCAAAGGTTTATTCAAGGGTTTGGTGAGTTGCAATATAGCATTGTTCATTCATCATTCCTTTCATATTTCATTATTTCAATTCAAGGTTTAATTACCCAAACGACGTTTGACCAAGGCAAACCCCCATTCACCAAAAATTAAAAAAATTCCTCTTGTGTTTATGTTGAAAATCTTGGGTTGAAGAAGGATTGAAGATCTCTTGGAGAGAAAGATTGAAAAAGTTGTCAAAGTTGTCGTCAAGCCACAAAAACTCACCTACATATCTAATTTTTGACTTTTTGACACTAAAACTCAAATCAAACAGAAGCTACAGATTGACATCAGAGGATCCCAAAATTTGGTTGAAAACCTTGAGGAGAGATCCGTTAGCCCATGGGTGAATGAGTCCCAATTAGCCTCTTGAAACTGCCTTTTGGTGACTAGTACACAGTGTTCTATCCTTCTTAGATCTGCATAAAGTTTTTTGTTTTTATTAGTATTGAACTTTAAATTGTTGTTTCAAGGTTGAATATGCATAATTGAGTAGATTTTCTATTTTTAGTTTTTATCCAAAAAGTGTCATTCAGGTTGAAACCCTCGTCCCCAATTATAAGGAAATTAGTAGATTCCCTCATTGAGTTGACTCACCCAAGGGTTATAAGTCGATTTTTCTTTGTTTCATTTTTGTGAAAATCTACTAAACAACCCCTATTTACCTTCATTTGAAATTAGTAAACAACTCTTTTTCTTTATATCATTTTGATGAACCTAACGTGAAACAACAAAATTTTGAAATTTGGAGTCCATTTAAACCCTAGATCTATGATTTGAATTAATTTGCATTGCATTACATTTATTTTCATTTCATTTAGGGTTGTTTACTTGCATTGATTTTTATCTCATTTATGGTTTTAGGTTTGCATTCTTTAAAATCTAAAAAAATAAAAAAAATCATTCTATTTTACAAAGTGTTTACATAACATTGCATGATCAATCACTGAAATTAAAAAAAAATGAATCAAAATTGTATCTCAAATTATGTCTTTTTTCTTGTCATTTAACATCATTTTACACTTTCATTTAGATATGATTTTCTAGAAATCTAAAATTGTAACTACCTGTTTGCAACCAAAATCTAAAAACATAAGTATCAACTCATAAATTTATAATTTGATTTCTCAAAACCCTAAAATAAGACCCATTCGCCCATGGGAGAATGAATCCCTGATCAAGCTTCATTCTGAATTTTTGGGCATTAGAAACCCTCAATCTGCATTCTCTATTTTTGTATTCAGGTTCCTGTTTCAATTTTCAGAATTTTTGTTTTTTGAAATTATTCACATTAAGGTTAATTGGTCAAATTCAGTGCATTGTTTGAATTTAAAATTGCATTTAAAAAATATATCATTTTTTAGGTTTTTGCATAGTATAATCAAAATATTATCTTGTTTAAAATCTGGAAATTGCTATCTCTTTTTACATACTTGCATTTCACTTCATATTCTAGGGTGTTGGATTGCATTTTACCTATTCTCCATTTTGGGTGCTCCTTAGGTTTGGTAAAACTTTTATGAGCTTCACAACCTAGTGTCCTATTTTCAATATTGTCATGAGATGTAGTTCAAGACTCATGTCATCCCGCGATACATCACTCACCTTGGATCTTAGGTTTTCCAATTCTTTCGCTCATAGTGTTGACACTAGTCAACCCACTATGGATCATACCCTTAACACTTCATTTCCTATGACCTCCTTACCAACAACTAATGATACTAATGTTTAATCAATGGTTGCTAATTTCCCTCAAGAGAACCTAAGAAAAATGGATGAAGAATTAGAAAAATTGTAAAACTTTGTGAGTTTTGAATACATTGTTGGTACTACAATTCCTATGACCGAAAACATGAGGAGAATGATTGATAATGAACAAGGAATAGAAGTTGTGTGTAGCCTATCTCACATCATTAATAAGCATGCCCCTTCAATGACTAGTTGTCCTCAAGCTTTGGGATATAATCAAAGTTAGGGTGGAAATCCAATTCCTCCTTCCACAGCCATGACCTCTATTCCGACATACACTAATCCAACTATTACTACAACCATACAACCTACTAGAAATGTTAATACTACCTTAGGTATTTTCACTAAGAATCCATTTAGCTTTGTGCATTCAAATCTCATATCTCCTAATCCATCTCTCCTCAAAAATTTATAATTTACTTTCCCTCTAAACACATATACACCTCCACCTTATTCACCTCCATCTCAGAACACAAAAAAGGATCTCATCCTTAACCGACTCTTACAAAGTGTTTCATCCCTCCAACAACAAATTGCTACATTGAATCAAAATCAAAATGGCAAACCTTCACAATATATCAAAAGAAACCCATTGTCCTTGAAGATATTATGAACATAAAGGCCACAAGGTATAGAGATTCCTAGATTTGAGAAATATGGTGGGAAAGGAGATCTTGTTATTCATGTTTTTGCATATACAACCTTATGTAGTGACTTCAATTTTTTAGGATAAACTCTTGGCTAAAATCTTCATTGGATCCTTTAAAGACATGGCCTTGTAATGGTTTTGTTCCTTATCGAATAATTCAATACATTCATTTAATGAACTTGTTCGTGCCTTCCTTAACAACTTCCAAGTGCATATGGGTCCTAAGATGACCTTAGTATATTTAATGAAATGTAAGCAAAAGGATGATGAAAAGGTCACTGACTTTATCTCCCATTATCAATTATTTTACTTGCAAATCAACATTAAGATTCCTAATTCTAATCTCTAACGAATGTTCATTGACAATTTTCAAAATAAGCTTCAAGATTGGGATGATGAATTTTCCTTCCTTCACACAATTATGTACAACCCTTCGTGATTACCAAAATTTAGTTACTAGTCATGAAGTGAAAACTCCTTCTAACCATCCTTAAAAATCCAAATCTATGTGTCAAACAAACTACCAACCATTCAAGAAACAAAATAAGGGCTTTATACAGCTCAATTACCCTCAACCAACTTAACATGTTGACTCCCAAGTGGCTGCTATAAAGATGAAAAATCCATATAAATTTGAGTAGAGGAATAGATAATTTACCCCTCTACCTAATACCCTGCATTCCATCATGTTCCAACTCTTAAAAAAGAACTTAATTTCAGTACCTCCTATTAGATCTCTTTATCCTACTAAACCTTTACCTCCAAACTATAGACAAAATGCCTTTTGCCATTATCACCAACAAAATGGACATGATACAAAACATTGTAAGTGTCTTAAACATATTGTGCAATACCTCATTGATTCTAATCATATTCAAATTGGTGGTGTTAATGATCAAGGTAATAAGTTTATAGTCCTTCCTAACCAAAATTTTCAAATCTTTACCAATCCTATGCCAAATCATAACATCCCCTTTATCAAATCTAGTGAAAACAAGAATGATGTAATGAATGTTGACACAAATAATGAAAACATGAATATAATGAGGAAAATCCTTTGGATCGTATATTTGGAATCATTGAATTTCAACCTTGTAAGGGCCTAACCAATATGACTCTTGACATTGCTTCCTCAGAAAATGGCATTCTTTAACATACACCCGATGGTCCTCTTTACATAGCCAAGAGAATCAATGAGAAGCCTACTAATGGGATACTAATTGATCTCGTTTGAGTAGAGAATGTGATAACCAAAGAATTATTATTTGTGCATGAACTTTATCAAGATACTTATGAACAATCAAAAGCATGGATCAAAACACATAATGGTTTTTCTTTCCATATAATAGGTTTAATCACTCTTCCTTTACAAGTTGGATCAAAAAGATTGAATGTCTCATTCTCCATCATCCTGACATCAGATCAATTTCATGTGAAGTTAGGCTACCAATGGCTTCACTCCATGAAATTTGTCTTTTTAGTAGTGCATAAATTCTTTAAGTTTCCCTTTAACAATGAAATCTTTATTGTGCTCCATAGTGGCTTTAATCATGTGTCTTCTTGTAGGAATTTCTTATTGGATTTATTTTGGCCTAAACCTATGGAAACTATTATCCCTCACGAGCACTTCATTTTCAAATCTTATCAAACTTTTAAGGAAAAGAACATAGAAAATTATCCCTTAGCAATATTACTCAACCCATGATTGAGCCTCCTATCCTTGATGATACAATGATTGAAACAAAAGCTCTTCCAAGTAACCAAAACCAAACCATTCCAAATCATTTTCCTATTTCCTATAAGACACCAAGAGATAACCAAACAAGTCCCATTAACCCTCCTAAAATTAAACAAGTTTACAAAGTTAAAGAAAAATTGGTTGAACAACCTCCCATGGTTCCTTCTATTCCTCCCTTGCGGGAAAAGAAACCCATGGCTCATAAACCCACTCCTACAAAATCACAACTCAAAAACCAAACAAAAATAAATTGAAATGCTAGAGAGCGTAGGTGTAGACATCATGTTATTTCTCATCTAATACAAGAAAAAGCATGAATAAAAAACTAAAAATAAAACAACTCAAGCAATGCATGATGACTCTCCACCTTCACCGCAACAAGAAAATACTAAATCTCAACCACAAGAAGAATAAGTACCTTACGTGAATATTATCATTAGACCTTATGTTGTTATTAACTTGGATGATTATGATGAGACTTTTAAGATTGATGAGGAAGTGCATAATGAGCTGAATTTGTTATTTTCCTCTTCCATGAGCTTAGATGATAACAACCGTGATGATCCTTCTAAAAAGAGTGACACACCACATATTGAACCTGGTGAAGCTCCTAGTATGGCCCTTGTTGTTGTCCCTTTAGCTAGTTGTCTACCTTCCGCATATGATGAACAACATTGGAATGTGGATGAATTGCTATAGGTTGACTCGCATGTGCCTTACTAGTCTTTTCTTCATTTTCTTTTCATATTCTTTGTGTGATTGCATTTGTGTAATGTAATCTCCTATATTGTTCTATTTGACATGTCTTTATGTTCATTCTTCTATTTGTACCGACATTCTTCTATATTTCATAAAACTTTATATTTTCTCCTGTCTTGTGTTTTACTTTTGGGGATGAAACAAGGCATTTAGACATTTAGGTCTCTTCCATGTTGACCCAAAAAAAAATCTTTGTTTTCACTCTCTATGTGCCATTCTTCCAGTTCTACGAGTATTTGGGGAATGATGACATTTTTGAGCTATATAATAACATTATAGAAAAGACATATGCTGATCCAAATCCATGGATCCCTTATATGTTTGGGATTTTATTTGGGGGAAAATTATTTTTCATGACGTAGCTTTATTTGGAAATATATGCTTGACACAAGGATTTCAAAATAAGCTCTCATGTCTTCTTTATTGTTTAGCATTTATCATTTTCTACTTTAAAGTAATTGCTCACATCATAATGTTAAGAAATTTCTTTAAAGTGGGGGCATACATTAGCATTATCATTTTTATATTTTGAATATAATCGATGTTTCATAGTGTGGTCTTCTTACTTCATGTGATCTGTCTACTTCTTGGTGGTGTCATTGGGTTTGATGTCCTCCAAGATTGTGACCTTTCTGAGCATATGACATTCCTCTTAGTGGTGATGTAGATTGCATTGGGAACCCTAAGTTGTAAATATTTTATCCTTGATTTGTCTTCTCTTGGAGACATTAGGCATGATTTTCCCTAAGAGGATACCTTTCATGAACTAAGCAAACCCCCTTTGAACATGTCTTATCCTATTTGTATTTTTTTCATTAGTGCCTAGCATAATGCAGCTTGCTAGCCTTGTGCAGCTCAAAGTTACAACCTTTTTCATGGCCACCAAGCATAATGCACTTTGCTTGCTAGTAGGGCCATGTTTATTCATAAGTTCTAAGTATAACACAACTTGCTAGCCTTATGAAGCTCAAAGTTCATATTGTCTGGTGTCTTATCAAATTTATTAGGAAGTATAAATTTAGCACGATTTGTTCAATGGGAGCCTAATAAGACTCTCTCATTGGCCGATTTTTGGGGGCTCACCTAGTGAACAATGGATTTCACTAGCCTGTGTGAGCACATTGTTGTTTGCATAGTGGACAGCGAATTTCACTTGTAATTTTTTTTTGACAAACAACTAAGGCTTGATCCACATTGAGTTGGAAAAATATTTGATGCTTGATCCACCCCTTTTTTTTCTTTTTCTTTCTTTTTAGTCTTTGATATTGTTTGTTTGTGTATCTTGTCATGTTGTTATATATCATACATTTTGTGTGTGTGTTTTTTGTGCTTATGTTGGTTTGCCATGGGATATTAATCTTAGGGGCTTGGCCACCTCCTTGATATTTTTCATCTTATCTCACTAACATTTATACACTTGGACCTCCTCTTGGTGCATATTTGTCTACTTTAGTGTGATTTTACACTTGCACTCATCCTCTCATTAAAGTGGGGTCTAAATGTAGTGTAGAAAAATATACACCTTTACTTTAAAATATTGTTCCCAATTGCTATAAAAATAAATGACAAAATATATGGTGGTGTAGTGGAATATTTTTTTGGTTTCCATATAATGGTAAGGTAAATAGTGGGGCTTGTCTTCATTTTTTCAAAGGAAAACACAAGGTTATGCTTGAAGGAAGAAGGCTAAACTTGATGTATTCATGTGAAGGAAATAACTATGAGTTGAGGGAAATAATTTCTTTCAATAGGATGTTATTTGAAAGAAGCATGCAATTTTATCCATCTTCTATAGGGTTGGCATGTATTGTGCTAAAAAATGTTCACAACAAGATTTTGTTATCCTTGTGTTATCATTGGTTATTGGTTGTGAGTTACTTTATGCACATAGTTTTGTTTTCTGTCATGTATTAGTCTTGTTATTTTTTTCCTCATAATGGTCTACCCAGAGATATCGAGTCTCATTGTTCCTAAAAGAGGCACATGTCCCCTACCAGAGACAATGTTGGAACTCAATTATGTTATGTCCAATTTGGCTTGAGTTCCTTCTATTTTTGTGTCTCAATAGCATGATCCCTTTGTCAATAATCAATCTTAGGAATCACATAAGGGTCATCATTTCAAATTATGTTGTTTAATTTGTGTCCCCCTCCCATGCATTTTAGTTAATTCCTCAAACTCATAAAATCATAAATTTGGGTAACTATAAGGTGGTTAGAGCTTTCATAGACACTAATAACCAATGTTTCATGGTTCCTATGAAAACTTTAGCAACTTATTTCTCTTATTTTTAGCCTATTCCCCAAGGTTGAAGGAAATTGACTAAGGGGATATGGGCAAGGGTTCCCTAATAACTAGGAACTATTCCTAGTTCCTAGTTCTAGCCTAGCCTCTAACGAAGTAAATATGTTGAAGTTGCATGAGTGGTGGTTGTTTATGATGGGAAAAAAAATGTTTTAATCACACTAGAGAAAGAAATAAAGTGTTTGATTTTTTTTCGTGTACTTATATATGTCTTAACAAGGGATAAATTTCTATAAGCTAAGGTTTTATGGAGATTTTGAGGTTGAGAGATTATTGTGAAGTTTTAATGGTGACGAGATATTTGCATCTCAAAAAAATTCTTGCATATCCTATTTTGGCTCAGATTTCTATAAAAGATAATAAAAAAAAGGTAGAAATGGGGCAAAGGATTTGTTGTGGGAGTTTTGGAGGCATCCAGGTACTGTGCGCAAGTGTTTTATCTAACCCTAAAAATAAAAAACCAAAAGAAATGCAAACAAAAAACACAAACAACACCTCATGATTAGGCCTAAGTTAAACTTGAAAAAATGCAAGAAAAGAATGATGTTACCTTGACCAAGTTGACTGGTTGGTTGGCCCTGTTGATCGATCGATTTTGTGTGCTCCTTCAATGGAAAAAGACCTAAAAATAGATGCAAAATGAAGTAGAGGTGATGAAGAATACAATGGTGCAAGTGGGTATTTGGATGAGTGTTCTATGTGGATGCAATAGAAGCTTGAAAGCTGAAAAAATGGAGGATGAATGCAAGTTCTTGATAGTGCTAAGTTGAGAGTTGAGTTTCTTGAGTGTTGAATGGACTTGGTGAATTGTTTCCAAAATGAGGGAAAATCCTCTAATTTTAAGGGAAAATCCCTTAGAAAATCAATGGTCAAGATGTAGCCATCTTGGACAAGATCAAGGGCTTGGGTGAGTTGAGAACTCACAAGTCCTCACATCTTGACACGTGGCAGATGATGTGGCCAAGAAGACATGAGGTGGAGTTACTTTCTAGTACCTTGGGATTAGACAATATCTCCTCATAAAGGAGGTCCTTGTCCCTAAATGAATGATGTGACCTTTGAGGAATTAAACATTCCTTAAAGTCCTTGGAGGAATAAAAGTGAATTTAAAATTCACCTTGGGAAGGGGTTGCCTTCTCCAAAAAGGGAATCATTTAATGAAAGGGTTGACTTGTGAAATGGCATAGGGATTAGGTTGACCTAATCAAGTGATTAAGTTGTGAAAACAAGGGATTAGGTGGTAAATGAAGGTTTAAGGCAAGTGGGCTATGATGGAGGATGTAGCATTAATCCCAATTAAGGATGTGCACATCCATAATCATAGATTAATTGGATTAATCTAGATTAAGGATGAATTATGGAGGATGGGACAAGGAGAGAGAAAATAGTGAATTTAAAATTAGTTTAAATTCATAAAGGTTAAATGACTAAATTAAATAAATGAGAGTATTTATTTAATTTAGAGAGGAAAGGGAATAATGACAAAGTATTTAATTAATTGAATTAAATACCTTAGGAACATTAGGAAAACGATGAACATTAATTAAATAAATGATTAAATTAACGTTAAAAAGGGAAGATGAAATGATTGGATGAATGAGAAAAATATCACCTTATGTGGGGTCAAATTTAGATGTCTACATTTTGCCCCTCTTTGAAATACTATTAGAATAACAATGTTTCGAAGAAAAATAAAATATAGGTGACTTGATAGAGGAATAGACTGGAAAAGCAATGTCCAAGTGTGGGAAGGACGATATGAGCCGTGGAATAAAAGAACAATGCCCTGATCACGGGAAAATGGATAGGATGGAAGAATGGAGGAGAATGATAGGGTATGCCCCCTCAAGAGGGTGGATGGGGAAGAAAAATGGGCCCCAAGCGACTTCTCAATATGATGAAACGAAGGGTACCATGCAAAAGAGCTCGAAAAACCCAGAAAAAATGGCTTTTGAATGGAGTGAAATAGACGAACGGGGTGCAAATAGCGACCCACGGAAGATAGATGATTAATCAGCGAAAAAAAATTTAAATAAAGGGTAAAAAATACCCAAAATTTAAAAAGAGAAAAAAGTTATATAGTAATTTTTAGAAATTACTATTCACCATTTTCATTGTTGGAGATTGAGTGAGTGAGAGAGAGAGAGAGATACAAAGGTGATGAGGATGGCCCACGGGTATGACAATGCGGATGACAACATGGGTGATAACGTGATCATCCATCAAGGCGAGGAGATTCAACAGTTCTACTTCAAGCGTGCGATACCCCACCAAGTTAGAGCAAAACCCATATTTCTAATTTTGAGTTAATTTTGAAAAGATATAGTAAATGTGGGTTTTGGGTAGCTAGAATAGGATAGGACGGGAAATGGGTTGTGGAGGGATGGGTGATTTGCCCATCCGAAGAGCCAAAATTACCCCATAAGGGTTTGGGCGAGAAGAGGCGAATTTGCCCATTTAAGGAGAAAATTCACCCAGAAAGGAAGAATTTGGGTGAATCCGTCTGTTAAACAGGAAAATTTGCCTAAAGAAAAGGTGAAAGATCAAAAGCTAGGGGCGAAACCACCACTAAAGGGGTGAATCCACCACCAAGAGTAGCGACGCCCCCCATGGAGAGGAAAATCCACTGCCATAAGCGGAGGCGCCCCTTACAGAGGGGCGAACCCGCCGCCATAGGCATTGACACCCCTTGCACAGGGGCGGACCTACTGCCATAGGCGGTGAAAAGCCCACCCCTCAAGGTGAAGTCGCCCCAAAGATGGGATCGCCTCGCCAGGGCAGTCCCACCCCGGAAGGCGGGATCGCCCCGTTAGGGGCAGGTTCACCCCAAGCAGGGGGCGAAAATGTCCATTAGGGCGAGATCGCCCCTCGCAAGGGCAAACCCACCCACATGGGTGGGACCGCCCACCAGAGGGGCAAACCCGCCTTAGGAAGGGTGAACACACTCCGAGGAAGGGCCAACCCATCACTAGGGTTGAAAAAGAGAAAAAAAAAAGGAGAGGGAAAGATAGAGAGAAATAGAAAGAGAGAGAGAAGAAAGGAAAATTATCAAGTAGACCATCCCGGGGTAGGGGATAAGAAAAGCGATAGAAATGTGGAATTAGCGGGGCTAATATGTGATTTTGATGGATGCAAGCATTTGAAGTTCTATGCATGAGGGAGAGACATTTGATTGTGTTAGCGATGACCACCCACATGATGAATGGTGCAGATCATGAGGTGTTGGTGTTGGCGGGGTTGTTACATATGCTAGGTTATCCCAACATTCGAGCGCATAGGGCATTGCTGATAGCCTTGATGGAGCGGTGGATTTTGGAGATCTCCACCTTTCATGACCATGACTTTGGAGGACATCTAGAGGATTTTGTGGTTGTCGATCACAGGACACATGGTCAGTTAGACGTGGTTCGAGACAGGAGAGCGGAAGAGGTGTCTATGCATCTTCCTATCCAAGGGATGGAGCTAGATCTAGATAGGTTCCTAGGATTAGGAGTGTCAGCCTTATCGCTATACCTATGCAAGTTGATTAGCGATATCTTGTTGCTGGACCAAAGTGAGAGGTTTTGCAGCCTTAAGGTTATTTAGGTTATGCGACACATAGTGGAGAGGCGTGAGGGGGAGTTTGCATGGGGGACATGCGTGTTGGCATAGTTGTATAGGGATATACACGTAGTGTGCTATAGGGTGGCGAAGAGTATCACACATGTGACACTCTTATAGATATGGGCATGGGAGCACATTAGTCTGACCAGGCCAATTATTGTGGTACATGGGACAACAGATGAGACCTTACCATTAGCCTACTAGTATGGGGTGGAGTATAGTTGGTGGTTGCGCTATACAAACATTGGTGACTTAGAGGGGTGGAGGAGATTAGATACTCTCTAGGAGGAGCATATCATATGGAGGTCATACATGATACATCGGTTTATAGGATGGAGAGATGATGAGAAGAGGCATAGGGGTCATTTCTACTCCATATACTACATAGTCGAGAGGGAGCCATACATTATTGAGCTCCACAAGGTAGACAGGGTACTGAGACAATATGGGATAGAGCAGGATATACCAGCAACACCATAGAGATTTAGGTGGATTTCACAGGAGATGCTATGGGGGACGTTCTCACCACATAGTTCATGAGGCAGATGTGGGAGGACCAGCAGGTGACAATTTTTCTGAGGACAACGGGGTTGGCGGATGTAGGGACTATAGTGCGGTATGCAGCCTAGTGGGCTCAACATGGGCTGAGGCAGATGATGATTGAGTACCCAATAGTAGGTGCTTGAGGGTTTGGGGCAAAGGATGAGACAAGACCAGTCACATAGAGGAGAGTCGGGAGGAGAGACGATCGACAGAGGAGGGATGCATTCAAGGAGGCTGAGGTTGAGGAGAGGGAGGATCAAATGGGAGGGCAGGGAGATGCAATGGAGGAGAGGGAGGATAATATGGGAAGATAGGGAGATGTGATGGAGGTGGACGTTCCAGAGGTCCATCCTTTAGTTTTGGTGCCCTATGTACCATCGCCACCAGAGGATCCAACCGTATTGTTGACAAGAGCTCTTGCGAGGCTATAGATCGTAGAGTAGAGACTTAGGGGATCAAAGATAGAGAGGGGGAGAGAGGGGGAGAGGGAGAGGCTATAGGATGAGGTGGGTAGGATGCAGATTACTAAGCAGAGATTCATAGAGTTGGAGGTGGTTAGGGATAGATTTTGGGTAGAGGTAGAGAGGTTGCAAACCGCGGAGGATATGGCTTTAAGGACCCTAGTAGATAAGGTGGGATGTGATGTATTAAGGTATGAGATAGTGATATATGAGTTGGAGGGGAGGCTAGCAAATACCTAGAGGGAGTTGGAGGATAGGGGGGGTTGATAGAGGAGCAGATGAGAGAGCGAGATCAGCTGAGGAGGGAGCGAGAGGTAGCCATGGGAGATTCAGGGGAGATCCTGGATAGAGCCGAGGCAACAAAGAGGCAGATTTAGATCCTTCAGAGTGAGAGAGATACAGTCGTAGAGAGACTAGCACAACTATAGGAGTGATTAGATCAATTGTAGTGGGAGAAATAGATAGTAGTGGAGGGGATGACACTAATTTAGGGTCAAATGGGTCAGTCGCAGGGTGGGAGAGACATGGCAAGGGAGGAGATGAAGCAGATACAGGAGGAGATAGAGAAGTTGTGGGATGAGAGGGACAATTTAGCAGAGGAGATGACATGAATAGAGGGATAGGTAGGCCAGCTACAAATGGCACAAGATGCATGGGAGCAGGAGAGGAGATTCCTGTCGGGGCTACAAGAGGTATAGGGCAGAGCAGGGATAGGAAGTGGAGAGGGATGAGTATATGAGGGAGTTGAACTACTACATGGTGGCATATTTCATGGTGGTTCCAAATTTATCACACCATGTACCACCATTTGTCTAAGCAACACCATAGATTCCAACACCATCCAGGATAGTGGGGACACACACACAGGGCTACAACAACTATAGAGAGACTCCCCCATGTAGGGTATCAGTGTCGGATTCACTGTTGAGGTCAGATGCGGGAAGCACAGGGTTTAGAGGACAGGAGGGATAGGATCCCGATGTTTTATAGGTGCAGGGTAGATTGGCAGGGGATAGGGACAGTGGACACAGGTTCCACAACATAGAGCAAATAGAGAGCAGTTTATTCATTGATGTGGTCCCTATTTCTTAGGGGCATTTTGTACTTCTATTTTATTTCATGACATATGGTAGACATTATTATGGATGTGATCTTGGACTTGGATATTTTTTATATTTATATATACGATGCGATGTCCTTATTTATGCCATGCATTTATGATGTTATGGATGTTTATGTGTTGATATTTTTTTATGAGATGTGATTTATGCCTAGATTTTATGAGTAATCATGATGTATGTATGCATTTATGATGATTGATGGGATATATATGATTCCTAGCATGTGATGATGCAGGATGTGATGTATGATATGATGATGAACTAATGGTTTGTGATGCAGATGGAGATGCACGATATGTAGACTAGTTAATTTTTTATGATTTATGTCATGGGCTATATTATCATGATGTAAGAATGTAATATAATGAAATGTAATGGATGCATTAAATGAAATGGATGTATATAATGTAATGCATGTAATGAAATGGACTAATGTGTGAAATGGAATGAATGTAATTTAGGATGCTTAGAATGACAATATCTATGGCAATCTAAACAACTTAAAATGAATATGATAATGATAACACTATTCAATATATGATGCAATTAAATGCCCTACAAATATTAATATCTAAATTAAATTACCATGCATATGAGTGTAAATAAGGACATGAATAGTGATGGATCAGGGTTATTTAGGCTTAATGAGAAGTACTTTCCTTGTAATCATTATAAAAATAAGGTAAGATGGGTGGGAGTTGGAGGTGTGGAACTACACGTGTCAATACCATGAGGATCCTGAGAAGAAAAGGAGATGGGGATTGAATGTTTGCACAACCAAAATCATTAGTCATGGGTTAGAGAAATATGGGGGGATAAATTCAATGCAATGGAATGATTTTTGAAAATGCAATCGTAATGCCATTTGCCAAATTAGGAGCACTAATTATTTTTGTAGAAGAAGACACAAGATGCCAAAGTACGAGGAACTAAGGCGGGCATATGTCTAATGCAAAAAATAAACATAGCAGACAAGAGAAGTTATCCCAATACCCCAAATTCATAGGGACTTTGGTCAGGCTAGGTATTGAGATAACCACAAGCATAAAGGATGCCCCAACGTAACACAAGACTGCAGGGATCTTGGTGGGGACTATGCGAGGCAACCAGGAAGACAACAAGCAAACAAAAGATCAAGATACGCCCCTACATTTACTTGTCAAAGCACACCATGACATGATAGATCGTGGTGACCCCGATGAGGTATTATAGGAAGCTAGAATGATAAACAACATGTCAAAAACATCAAAAGATCACAATCAAATTCAAACATTCTTTGCCACATGATCAAAATAGATGGATGGGGTTGACAAGGTCTGTTAGGAAGGATGAATCTTGTTGAGACCAAAGATGGAGGTTAAGCTAAAGGATCAACATGACATAGAATATTTGAAAATAATTGAATCCGATGATAGTGATGGCCTTTTTTTATAATTACCAGCTATGATAGGGATGTACTTGATGACATGACAAGATGACAAGACGAACACACCCTAAAGACCTAGGGGATACAAAACCGACACACCCTATAGACATAGGGGCTCAGGGGTTGATCAAAAATCAGCCTTGCCTATGTGAAATCATAGAGCCCTCATAGTTTGACAAAATATCATGGATAAAAGTGTAAAGAGGACAATGGGGACCACAAGAAAAGACAAAGACGGATGGACAAATGCCTTGGGGGTGGATCAAAAGATCGACCTTGCCTACATGAAAGTGTGGGGGCAACGTAGTTCGAAAAAGACAAAATAAAAGATGGGATCTAATGATGACCAACATGATGGATGAGCCTAGATGAAGATGGAAAATTGACAATGGGACACAATGTACAGGCGATGACAACCTCAGATGAAGGATAAAAAGCTCAAGAATGTGGATAGCTAATATAGATCGTCCAATGCTCAATCAAAAAATACCATGCAAGGGATGATGATAGGATGATGGAATGATAAGGGTTGATTGGATGACATGATAGGACCCTGAAAGAAGATGGATGGAAGGATAAGGTAACTAGGACACAAGGTAGATAATGATTAAGCCCTCTACGAATGGCACCTATTGTTAGGTTTTCATCAAAAAAAACTTATCCAACGCACCACAAAGAGTGTTTTTCACCATAGGATGAATTATTTATCTTTACTATTTTTAGATTTTTATTTTGTTTTTATTTTTATTTTTTTTGTGTTTTTGACAATTTTTTACATTTTTTTTGTATTTTTGCAGGATAGGATAACTCAGTTGAATTAGGCATAAAACCTTTTCAAATTAATAATATTGATGGGATCTTCCAAAGTTTCACCTTCAGGAGCAGCGAGCATGTATGCACTAGAACCATACTTAGTTGTGATGACAGTCAGACCTAGCCAATTTGCTTCAAACTTTCCTTTCTTGTCTTGTTCTTACAAATTGCATTGATTTTATTTAAGGACTAGGTCACCAACATTAAATTGATGAGGCCAAACCTTTTTGTTGTAGCTTCTCCTGAGATGATGTTGGTAGGATTGCAAATGATTATATGCTTTTATCCATTTTTCATCTAAGAGTTCTAGTTGATCAAGGCGTGTGACCCAAGTGTCTTCATCACTTATTAGATTCTTCAGAGATATGCAGAGTGATGGGATTTGGACTTCACTCGGAAAGATACCTTTGGTGCCATAAAAAATGGAATATGGCATGGCACTAGTTGGGGTGTGGATGGAGGTACGATAAGCCCAAAGGGTTGGATGGATGTGGAGATGCCAATCTCGACTAGTGTTATTAACAACCTTTTTCAGGATTCAAATTAAGGTCTTATTGGTTGCCTCTGCTTGACCATTACCTTGGGGGTAATATAGAGTAGACCAATGATGTTGGATGTGATAGGTCTCACAAATGGGTTTCATGGCCTTGTTCTTAAATGGCTTCCCATTATCAGAAATGATGGTGGAGAGAATCCCATACCTGTAGGGGATATGGAAGAGGATGAATTTAGAAATATGAACACCAGTAGATTGAGTGAGTGGAATTGCTTCCACCCACTTAGTAAAGTAATCAGTAGCAGTGACGATGAAGGTGTGATCGTCAGAGGATGGAGGATGAATCTTGCTGAATAAATCAAAACCCAATTGTGAAAATGGCCATAGTGTTATAATGGGTTGTAGATCTTGTGTAGGATCATGGATCGAATCTACATGTTGTTGACATGGAAATCACCTCTTTACAAATTTGCAAGAATCGTGTTCCATAGTAGGCCACTAATATTTTGCTCTGAGAATTCTCTTGATCAAGGCCATGCCATTAGAGTGGGCCCCACAAATACCAAAATGCACTTCTACTAACGAGGTGCGGGATTCGGTCTCGTTCAGACACCTAAGAAGGGTTCCATCATACCCACGATGATAAAGAGAGTCTCCCGCTATGGTATAACAAGAGGTGCATTGGATAAAGGATTTGTGTTGGTTTTGCATAAGGTCGGGAGGTAGGATGTTGTCATGGAGGTAAGCATAGAAGTCATGATACTAGGGTGATTCAGGACCTACGATGTCACACACCATATCACTTTCAGGGATATCATACACTAGGATTAAGATTTGTTCAACTAGGAACTGACAATCTGTGCGATCTTTTGGCATATCAATTAAGGAACCAATAGTAGCCATTGTGTTTGTTGCCTTGTTCTGGATTCTTGGGATTTTCTCAAATTGGATGAAGGTGAAATACTTCTTAAAATCATCCACCATGCACTTGTAGGGTAACAACTTGTCATCCTTAGTTTGAAAATCATCATTGACTTGTTTTATGACCAATTGGGAATCACCAAAAACTTGTAAATGAGTGATATTCCATTGGGCGGTGATCTAGAGACCTGTGATGAGAGCTTCATACTCTAGTATGTTGTTAGTGCATGGAAAGGCTAATCTAAATGATTTTGGAATGTAGTCACCTTGTGGTGTGACCAACAGGATACCTGCCCTTGATCCATTGTGTGTGTATGAATTGTTGAGGTAGAGTGTCCAGGTAGATGTTTATGTGATTGTGAAAACGTCTTCATCAAGAAATTTTATAATCAAAGGATAAGAGTTTGCCACAAGAGTATCTGCCAACTGGTCTGCAATTACTTTCCCTTTGATGGCCTTCCTGTCCACATAATCTATGTTGAATTCACTCATAAGCATGATCCATTTAGCCATGTAGCCGGTTAAATTAGTTCTTGATAATAGATACTTGAGTGGATCGACCTTTGATATCAACTTTACAGGATGACTGAGCATGTAAAGGCATAACTTTTGTGAACAAAAGACAACAACTAAGCATTATTTTTCCATTGGAGAGTAATTAAGCTCGTAGCCCACCAATGTTTGAATGATGTAATAGATTTCTCATTCTTTCGAAGACTCGTCATGTTGGGCCAATAATGCCACCGAGATAGCTAAAATGTACAATAAGAGAGGCTTGCCTGGAATTGGTGGCATAAGGACAGGAGGATGAGCCAAATATTCTTTGATTTGGTCAAAATCGAGCTGGCACTTGGAGTCCCACTTGAAAGTGGTGTCCTTTCTCAATAGGTGGGACAATGACTGGCACTTACTAGCTAACTGAGCTATAAATCGCCTAATGGACTACAATTTTCCTTGAAGACTTCTTGAATATTTTAAATTGTGTGGTGGGGGCATTTCCATTATTGCTTTGACCTTGGTTGGATCAACCTCTATGCCCCTTTTTGAGACAATGAAACCCAGTAGTTTTCCTAGCGTGACTCCAAAGACACACTTCTTAGGATTCAAATGCAGTTTATAATGCTCCAACTATTCTAGGATCTTTTTCAAGACTGCGGGATGTTCTGCTCTTATCTTTGACTTCTCTAGGAGTTCATCAACATAATCTTCCATTATAATGTGAATGAGGTCATGGAAGATAGCTATCATGGCACGTTGATATGTTGCACCTGCATTCTTCACACCAAAAGGTGTGACATTATAGAAAAATGTGCCCTAAGGTGTAGTAAAGGTAGTCTTGTGTTGATCTTGAGGAGCAATCTTAATCTTATTATAACCTAAAAAACCATCCATGAGGGATAATATTTCGTGTCCAGCAGTGAGATCAACCAACATGTCAATATTTGGTAGAGGGAATTCATCCTTAGGGCATGCCTTATTGAGATCTCAGAAATCTATACAAATCTTGATACTTCCATTTGGTTTGGTGATATGTACAATATTGGATATCCAATCTGAATAATCAATCGGTCTAATAAATCTATCTTCTAGCAATTTCTCCAACTCTTTCTTGGCTAGCAGGGCTACCTGAGGATGCATTTTGCGTAGCTTTTGTTTGACGGGTTTACCATCTAGATGAACATCCAAATGATGCACAACTAAATTTGGATCTAGGCCTGGCATATCTGAATAGGCCCATGAAAAATTAATGATGTCATCTTTAAGAAGCTAGACAATGGTGGAGTGCTCCTCTTCAGATAAGGATTTGGCTACATAGGTAATTCTAGGATCTTATTTTGTCCCTAAATTGACTTCCTACATCTCCTCAATGAGAATATAATAATTTTCAGACAATTGAGTTCCTACAAGGGGAAGATGAACATCCCCATCCTCCAGTGCCTCACTGAGGTTTTCACTGTTGGATACACCCTTTGTTTTTACTTTTTCCCAGTCAAAAAGTGCCTCAAGGAGGTTTTCACTTGATGAACCATTTTGATTTTGTTTCTTTTTAATTTTTTGGTTTTGGTGCTCATCTTCCTCCAATCCCATAAGATTTGCATAAGCACCCACTGAAGGAAATGTGTCAACAAGTGCGCTACTACGTAGATCCCAGTCAATAAGATCGAGGTGGCAAAGGGAAAGGTCAATAGTGCAGATGGATAGGCAATCGACCATGGAACAGAGACCTAGGTCATCGTATGTGAGTATGATGGACTCTTCTTCAGGTATGGTTTCAAGGAGATTGTCATCTACACCAACATTGTTAGAAGTACTAGTTGATACTGTAGGAACCTTTTGTTTCATGTCATAGCCCAGGCTTATCCTTCTGGGTCACATAGATGGTTCTATAGGTTGGCATCGTCCTTGTTCTTCTATACCAAGACCACCCCCCTAGTAATTATACTTGTCAACCAATTTTAATGCTTGGGGTTAAGTCTCCTGGAAATACTCCATGAGAGGGGGTGATGGCTCAGGTTCTTTGCGGTAACCCATTGGCTTATATCATCTTCCATTTGATATTGAAGGGTACCCAAATCTCTGAATGTTGTCGAGCCCATGTTCTTGGAAGTGAGTGTGAATGTCTTTTCTTCTGCATTTGATGATGGCTGAGAAGGTTGACCAAATGAGCGAGGAGAGTGTGGCATTGTGGCCACTTTAAGTGTAGTTTGCATTTTGTATTCCCCACAACCCTTGTCAACAATCTTGACCTTAGTGATGGTGGAATCAGAGGTGGTGGACTCAGTGGATGTGGTGGATGTGGTATTGGTGGATGGATGTTGAGACAGATTGCATGATGATGTCTAAGGTGCTCCCATTTAAACTCCAGAACAATAATGAGAATGCGAGAAGGAAGCTTCTAAAGCATGACAATACTCAAATGGTTGAGGATCAACTTGTATAGTCACTTCCATTCCTTGAAAAGGGAATTTCAGAAATTGGTAATAGGTGGATGGAATGGCTTGCATAGAGTGAATCCATGGGCGGTTGACAAGGATGTTATAGGGAAGATCAAGATCAAGAACATAACACATGGTGTACTGCATAATGGGGCCAACCTATATGGGAAGGCAGTCAGTGCCTTCAGAATCTCTCTTAGCATTATCATAGGCCTTTATGGTGATGACTTGATTATTTAAGTCAACTAAGGTATATCCCACCTGTTTTATGAATTTTAGTGTGCAAAGATTAAGGGTCAAACAATTATCTATCAAGACCCTTTTTACCTTATGTCATGCTATGAGGACTTCAATATGGAGCAGATAATTATGGTCAGGGTTGATGGCAGGCATGCCATTTTGATTGAAACCCAAATGATAAGATGAAGACAAGTGTCCCACTAAAGCTTGGAATTGAGTAGGATATATATCATTTGGTACCTGGGTATCCTGTAAAGCCTTGGTGAGGATTTCTTGGTGTAAAAGAGAAGACTAAAGCAAATATAAGATGGATATTTGGGTTGGTGTCTTTCCTAGGTGATCAAGAATATTATACTGTGATCTTATAGAAGCTTGTTGGGTTGAAGTGGAAGGAACAAGGACTGAAATGCGGGTGCGACGAGTCATAACAACACACTAAGGATATTTTCCTTTGATGTGAATCATGGAGATGCTAGGCTCTAGCTTACTAATGCACATAACTAGGTCATCATAGTTATAAGGCACCTTATTGTAGCTGATATTGTTAGTGTTGTTGTTTTGACCATTATTGTTGTTGGGCCCAGGATTGGCGTTAGATGTACTAGCTCCTTGGTTATGATTAGGGAATGCGTTTTGATATATCTGTAATTGAGCATTGGATGAGGATGCATGATTGGTATCTATGTGTATATCTCCATGATCGATAAGATCTTGGACATATTTCTTGAGCCCTTGACATTTATTGAGGGAATGACCCTTGATTTTGTGAAATTTACAGTACTCATTTTCTTTGTACCAGGCAGGCTTTGGATTGGATTCGTCGAAAGGTTTTGTCACTGGATATGAAATCAGATAATTATCTTATAGAAGCCTATTAAATACAATATTTAGGGGCTCTCCCAAAGTATTGAAAGAGAATTTATTATTGCCCTGATTATTACCTTGATTATTTTGATTGTTTTAATTATTTTGATTGGGTTGATGGGGAGGTCGAGGTGCGGCCTGTAGCACAGATATGGGGTTCAACATTGGTTGTGATGGAGAGGAATGTATTGAGGTCATTGTGTGGTGTTAGCTACCTAAACATGCTTGGTATCTGTGACACCATCATTGATTGCATTTTTGTTCTTATTCCAGTAGCCGGATTTGTCTCTAGATTGTTTCTCTTTATCTGGATTGTAGATTCTAACTTGCCCCTTGGCGATGAGATCTCTCTAAATAGTGGGACCCTTTTCAATAACCTCTAGAAAGGTTGAGACACAGTGAATATTAAGATTATGTATCATCTATGGATGAGCATTGGCTACAAATAGAGTCACAAGGTCCTTCTCACTTAGCGAAGACTTCAAGTGGCTAGCCAAGGCATGCCACCTCTACAAGTAGCAGGCAAAAGTTTCACCCTCATGTTGAGCTTCTTTCAAAATATCCAATGTATCAATATCTTTCTCCAAATTGAAAGAGAAATGGGTGGCGATTTTTTTTGAAAGATCAATGAAGGAAGAGATTGACCCCTTTTGAAGACCCATAAACCAGTCAAGAGATGCCCTCACTAAACTCCTGAGGAACAAACACAAGAGACAGTTTTCCTTGTGGAGGAATTCTTGGCAATGTGAATAAAACTCTTGGAGATGGCTCCTAAGATCTTTCATTCCTTTATATTTTTCAAATTTAGGCATTTCAAAATTCTTAGGGAAAGGAACAAGTGAAATTGAGGGGTGGAATAGATAAGGACAAATGTCCTCAAACTTCAAATACTTTTTAGAATTACCTGTTTGTAAATCTTTCAACGAGGCCTTCATTTCTTCCAACTCCTTATTAATGGGGGTGGATAAGGATGGACGGATTGGATTGATTGTAGGGATCATATTATTGGTAAGATGTGGATGGAGCAGATGCAGTTGGATTGTAAGGTGGCAAAGGTGTATATGATGGATTCGACTGGTATTGATTAGTATATGCAAGTTGTGATTATGGATTTGTGTAAATCTGATGATAAGATGGTGGATTTTGATGGTAAGGCGAATGACCCCCTTGCTGGTATGGAGAAGGTGTTTGATAGTATGATATGGAAGCACCTTGTTGGTACAATGGGGGTGCTTGATAATATGAAATGGAAGTACCTTGTTGATATGATGGAGGTTCTTGATAGTATGGAGTGGAAGCACCCTATTGATATGACGAAGGTGCTTGATAGTATGAAGTGGAAGTACCTTGTTGATATTGTGGGTATTGTTGTGATGGATTTTGATGTGAATCGTAGTATGGATTAGATTGATAATTATAGGTGGTATGTTTTTGAGCTGCATGCAAAGGCTTTTGTGTACTGGGTCACTGATGGGAAGCGACTTGTTGTGGAACATGATGGGTATATCCAGGATTAGGATTTGACATAGGACGTTGTAGATAGAACGTACTTTGGGGATGGTATAAGTATTGCGATATGTTACCAAGAATGGAATTGTGAGATTATTGAGGTTGCACTTGGATTTGTGGTTGAGGTTGGTGATAAGAGGGTTGAGTGAGGTTTTGTGGTTGTTGAGTGATTTGAGGTTGTCTGAAGGATGGGTTTTGCTGAGGTACATGTTGAATTGTGGGGCCTTGAGTTTGATGAGGGGGCTTCATTGGTTTACCTTGCAGTGGTTGTTGTTGTGCAAGCATGGGGATATTTTACTGAGGTGGTTGCTGTTAAATTGGTTGTATTTGGATTGGGATATGTTGAGGCATTTGTTGTGGCATTTGTTGAGGATTACTTTGCAATGGTTGCGAAGATGGAATGTTGCCTTGAGGTGATTGTTGTGGAATAAATGGAGGTGGCTATTGATTAGAAGGAGGCGTTCATCTTGGTAGTGGTGACAGATTGGTGAAAGGATCGAGATTGATGGGAGGTTGACCTACTTGTACAAACAATGGGGTTTGACCTTGAGGAAAGTTTTGAGGTGGTGACGGAGGAAGGTTTTGTAGCATACGAAAAGCAAGGGGGTCGTTTGGATCCTGTGGTGCTCCTACAACCATAATCGAGACCCAAGGTTGTGGCTCTTGATAGAGTACGACATTGTTGAACCCTAGTTGGTACTAATTGTCAATGGGAGGACCCTCATGCACATAATTATTTTCTGGGGTTTTTTTTAAATTTTTGCGGGTCTTGAGGCACCGGAGGCTTAGGAAGTGGTGTATTGATGAATTTTGATAGCTCAAGCCCTACTGGTGGCTTGATTCCCTTTAAGAGTAAGGCAACAAGGATTTTGTCCCCACACTCATTGAGGAGACAATCTATCATCTGAAGATTGGTGGAATTATTAAGATATTCATCAACTGTGACTTCAGGCTGATTTACCATGCTTTCATCAATAGGAGGCGATGTGGTTTGGACTTTGTTATTAGATTGTGATGAGCCTCCATTGTGGGGATCTGGAATTTTGTTGTTGGGATCTTGAGTAAAATTACGTTGAGCACCTTAGGCTTGTTGATATGCCATGATTTTCTTTGCTTGTGATTGGGTAACGAGCATGAAAGTGCAAAATGGACCTAAGTGATGAACAAAGGATTGATTGATTGGATTGGATGAAGGATTTATTGATCTAATATAGATGAGGGAAAAATGATGCAATTGGATTAGATCAAATTGGACTAATCAATGAGATGATGCAATTGATTGATTAGATTGGATTAGATCGACTTATCAAGATCAAGTTTAAACTCACATTTAGAAGCTTTGAAAAGATGACATAAGGTGTTGAATGATCAGATAGAGGCATAAGATGGATGATTACGACATTGAATCTACCTTAGGATAGAGGTAGATTGATTGGGTTGAAGATGATTTACTAACTTAGGACAAATGTAATCCTAAGTAAGTAAAAATGATTGTGATCGGGATCAGACACCTAAGCCAAATCGGATAAAAACTTCCAAAATGAAGTTTAAGGGATTCAAATTGACAAATTGATGATGGATATGTAGTCAAAGGATATATTGGATGATTTGATTGATGGAATGATGATCTTTGAAAGTGCAGATGGATGAGAATGATGATAACATAAAGATGAATGATGATAATTTGCTCACTCAGAAAGATAAGATTGGTCCTGAATAGAGGTGATACAAGAAATAGACTCAAATTCACTCAAAAAAATGAACAATTTTACCAAAAAGCTACAAGTTCACCCAAAACAGTTGGCAAATTCACCCAAACAACAAAGCATATTACACCTTCAGAGCAAGTTCACCCAAACAAGAGTCAAAATTGCTAAACAAAAGTTAGGTTCACCCAAACAATAGGGTAGGATCACCCTTGGAAGTAGATTCACCTAAAACAACATCCAGAATTGCCCAAACAATAGAGCAGGATTGCCCCTTTTAGAAGAGTCACCCAACAATAGGAAGATTCGCCCAACAGAAAGTAGATTCGCCCAAATAGTAGGTCAGAATAACCCTTGGGAGTAGATTCACCTTAAACAACAAGCATAATCAACTAGACAGTAGAAAAAGTTGAGGAACAGACTGGTTTGAGTCTCAAAAATATATAATGGAATAACAGGCTTAGCCAAGCGAACTCAAACGATAACTTGGACAAAGAATGAATGCCAAGTGGACCCAAACAGAGACTCAGAACGGGGAATAGACTCCTAAAAAAATTCAAACAGGAACTCGGAATGGAGAACATGATCATGAACGAGACAGAACAGAGAACGATATCGCGAACGAAACCGAACGGAGACTCAGAATAGAAAACGGTATGATGAATAGGGAAAATAGAGACGTGAGTGAACTGGAACAATGACTCGAAATGGAGAGTGGACACTTAAACGACCCTAAAAAGAGACCCAGACGAAAGATCGAATGACAAACGGGATAAGAACAAAGAGCATAATTGCCCTTGTACCAAGCAAGATCGCCCAAACTGTAAAGCAGAATCATCCCTTTAAGTAGATTCACCCAATGATGGAAGCAAGTTCACCCCAATAGTTGGGAAAAATCACCCCTAGAAGTAGATTCATCCAAGCAGAGGTGCACAATCCCCCCTCTAAGCAAATTAGCCTAACTATGAAGGCAGGTTTGCACAAACAGCTGGGCAAAATCGCCCCTAGAAGTAGATTCACCCAAGTAGGAGAGCGGACTCGCTTCTGTAAGGGACTAACTATGAAAAAGGAAAAAAATAAATGACACCAAACAACAAACAAGAGGTTGGACTGACTCAATCCGAAAGCATTGGTATAGCACACAGAAGATAGTTCAAGCAGCACAGTCCTAAAATTAGTGGAATGGGTTTGCAAACTTGATGTAGGCTCACCACCTTGGGCAGACAACCCAAGGTTAATACTTCGTGATACTAGGGTGGTTCTCTGGATCACCCTTTCTCGTGAAGGCGAATAGCTAGCATTCCAATGGAATAGGGTCATCAACGGATGCCACAACCTCACCTTCACGCTCTCACTCTAGGACTATCATAGTCCAACATGAGGATTTATGTCTCAACCTAAGAGAGTACGTGGTGAGTAGCTTCGGGGTGTCGTACACAATCCTTGCACTACACCAAACCGTGACTAAACACAGGTCTCTATCTAGGCTAAACAAGGCTATCTAAGGAGTCCCCGATATACGCACGGTACATGGGGCACAACCGTGAGCACCAACCCATCACAAGCGTGAGTTGGGAGCCCCAATAAGGTACTAGAAACTTGGACCAACTCTTCACGTCTTATCTAGGTATCACCCTAGCTTCTACGCTCCGCTAAACATGATGCGACTAGATTGAGGTACAAATTCGCTCTCCCCCCTTTATATACCCTGCTAGTAACACGTGGTTGGGATCATCCCCCAGGTGATGAAATCCCAAGTAGGTCTCGGCAAGGGAAGAAAACACTACACGTCTCAAATGGTCCCCAGACTTGCACGAAGCAAAGGGGAGAGCTAAGATGCACTAGGATCTCCTAGGTGGAATCAACTAGACAAGAGTGGAATGTGATTTGTCATCACCCATGATCACCAAACGGCGCAAGGGGAGTGGATACGTCAACAACCCACTCATAAGAACATCAACAATTGTATATAAAATTGAGACCAAATGATGTAAAAAACTGTAGAAACAGGTCTCAAATTTACCTCAGATTCACCCCTACGAGCAGATTCACTCCTGCAAAAAGGAAGATTCACCCCGGTGAGCAGATTTGCCCCTGTAGAGAGGTAGATTCGCCCCTAAGAGAAGATCCGCCCTTGTAGAAAGGTAGATTCACCCCTAAGAGAAGTCCTGCCTCTGTAACTAAAATCTAAACCTGCAAAAGTCAAACAACAGAGGACGTGAAAAAATAGACCCATGACGTGGGTCCCACCGGGCGTGCTAGAAATGTGTGCATATGTTTTTATCTAAGCCTAAAAATACAAAAGCAAAAGAAATGCAAACAAAGAAAACACAAACAACACCTCACGATTAGGCCTAAGTTGAACTTGAAAGAATGATGTTACCTTACCCAAGTTGATCGGTTGGTTGGCCCTGTTGATCGATCAATTTTGTGTGCTCCTTTAATGGAAAAATACCTAAAAATAGATGTAAAATGAAGTAGATGTGATGAGGAATGCAATGGTGCAAGTGGGTATTTGGATGAGTGTTGTATGTGGATGCAATGGATGCTTGAAAGTTGCAACAATGGAGGATGAATGCAAGTGCTTGAGAGTGCTAAGTTGAGAGTTGAGTTGCTTGAGTGTTGAATGAACTTGGTGAATTGTTGCCAAAATGAGGGCAAATCCTCTAATTTTAGGGGAAAATCCTTTAAAGACCCAATGGTCAAGATGTAGCCATCTTGGACAAGATCAAGGGCTTGGGTGAGTTGAGAACTCACAAGCCCTCACATCTTGATACATGACAGATGATGTGGCCAAAAGGACATGAGGTGGAGGTACTTTCTAGTACCTTGGGATTAGACAAGATCTCCTCATAAAGGAGGTCCTTGTCCCTAAATGAATGATGTGACCTTTAAGGAATTAAAAATTCCTTAAATTCCTTGGAGGAATAAAAGTGAATTTAAAACTCACCTTGAGAAGGGGTTGCCTTCTCCAAAAAGGGAAGCATTTAATGAAAGGGTTAACTTGTGAAATGCCATAAATGGCATAGGGATTAGGTTGACCTAATCAAGTGATTAAGTTGTGAAAACAAGGGATTAGGTGGTAAATGAAGGATTAACGAAAGTGGGCTATGATGGAGGATGTGACATTAATCCCAATAAAGGGTGTGCACATCCATAATCATAGATTAATTAGATTAATCCAGATTAAGGATGGATTATGGAGGATGGGACAATGAGAGAGAAAATAGTGAATTTAAAATTAGTTTAAATTCATAAAAGTTAAATAACTAAATTAAATAAATGAGAGTATTTATTTAATTCAAAGAGGAAAGGGGATAATGACAAAGTATTTAATTAATTGAATTAAATACCTTAGGAACATTAGGGAAATGACAAACATTAATTAAATAAATGATTTAATTAACGTTAAATGGGGAAGACGAAATGATTGGATGAATGAAAGAAATTTTACTTATGTGACGGCTCAAATTTGGATGTCTACAGGTACATTTTAAGGAGTTCCTAACACCTATGAAGGATGATTATGACATCCAAATAGGGCTCAAATTTTTATAAAAGGATAGAAAAAAAAGGTAAAAAGTTGAGTGCATCTTTTCCACTCTTTCTACCTACTCACATTCATGGCACCATGTTGCCCAACTAGAAAAAGTAATTGTATATGTTCTCCATTGATTTAAGGTGTCCATTTTTGGTGTGATTCAAACTAGGCCATTCATTTTGAATCACTACAATGTGTAGCAATTATGGTTACACCTTGGTTGCTATTATATACATGTTATTGATCATTTTGAAAGAGGTTGGTTAATGTATGTTTTCTAGATGCCACAGAATTTTTAGGGTTGTCATGTCCCCTTTGCAAATTATGCATCGAGATTCAAGGTTGCCACTCAATGCGTACCTATAAATTATGAGACAATGATTGGGGGTATCGACTAATGTGTCCCAAGATAAAATAATGGTGAGAAAGGATGACACATACCAAGGCAAGATGAATTCCATAATATTGTAGCATGTGGAATGGTGGGAAGATTTGTAATGTGACATGTGGGGTTTAATTCTAGGAGTTGTTCCCATTTTGGATTGCGGTTGACTTGCTAATATTCTAGGAGGGTAGTATATAAATTAGAGAACTTTTCTATTGTAATCATGATGTTGTATTATATATTTTTGGGCACTTTGTGTTTAATATTATGTGGATGGAAACCCATAAGAATTTGTGATCAATGGATGGAACCTCATTGGTTTTTGTAATTAGAGGATGAAAACCCTTTGGTTATTTGAGAGAACTCACTTAGCGAGTGCATTGGATCATCAAGGTTTTTTTGGTCTAACATTAGCATTTTTGTTTCATATTTGTAATTATTTTTGCTATTTTCATAGTCATTATTTATTATTTAGATCAATACAATTTCTTGTTGGTTTTTGTGCAACTTCATTTTGTGTAAATTTATATGTTGATTCATTAACTTGAGTCCTTCTATGTGAAATCTATGATTTAGACTTGTCTCTTGTTGTGATTTTTTTGTTTTCATTAATAATATAGAAAGGAACATTATAGTGGTATCAAAGCAATAGTCTCGGTATCCTGTTGAATTTTTTTTTGTATACAATTGAGTCAAAGAGGCCTAAGAGCTCTAGAAAGAGAGGAAAAGGTTAGAGGAAACCACACAAGAAGATATCAATATAATTAGGGTAGAAGAAAATGGATAATCAAGAAGATGAATTCAAGGATTTTTTGATCAATCAATAATAAACCAAATAAATTCTTTTGTAATTAATGCAAAACCTAAACAACTTAGCCAACCACAACAAACTTGCACAAGATAATGGAGTAGAAGGAAATAATTTAACAAATGATGGGGTTTCAATTAACCCTCTGTAGAAGACATTTAGATCCAAATTTCTATAAATATGGGATGCAAAACCCTAGGAGGAAGAATAATTGGATGAAGTGGTGAGATATCATTCCAAATTTAGTGTTGTAGACCTAACCGTCAACCAAGACTTGAATTTTACACAGTATTGTGAGTATCAGATAAATGAACAAGGGAGAAGATAATATGAGGAGAAAACCCCCAAGGACATTCAACATCATTTGGGTAAGATCAATATATCCACATATGATGGATGTGATTTTTTAGCTAGGGCTTGGTTGTGAAACCTTATCTTTGAAAAATAAGACATTAAGTTGGATATATATCTCTCCTTGAACCTCGTGTTTGAAAAAGAAGACATTAATTTTTTTTCTTTACACCTAGAGGGTGTGGCCCACAAATGGTGGTACCATGACATGAAAACCCAAGGACATAACTCAAACACAAACCTAGAAGAGTTCAGTCAAATTTTGATGGAGAGGTTTGACAAGAAGGGTCCAGATATTTCCTTTTGGGAGCTAGCGCAATTGAGGAAAAATGGTACATTTGAGCACTATGTTGCAAAATTTTAGAGGCTACTAGTGATGGTTCCAAATGTAATAGAAATGAGACTCATAGTTATTTTTATTAAATTCCTCTTTGAATCTCTCAAGGGTTTGGTATGATAATTTGATCCAAATTCCCTTCAAGAAGCCATCAGAAGAGCATTGATTTTGGAGGAATTGATGACCAAAAGAAAATCCTACTCCAAGAGTGCACTACCGATGCCAAAATAGAAGCCTCTCTTTAAGACCATCCCTCAATCAAAGGTATTATCCCCAAAAACAAGAAATTTGGATGATATAAAGTGAACTTAGGAGGAATAAGTTGTATTTCTCTTGTAGAGAGTCATGGACTCTTGGTCACAAATACTTGGGTAAAGGACAACTACATTGTATAGAAGTAGTGTCAGATAAAGATTCAAAGATAGAAGATGAACTATGTTGATCATATTGTTGAAGAATATACAACCATAAGGTAAAGTACAATTGTTTCTCTCTTTGGAGCCCCAAAATATATACCCTTCAAGGTTCGTGGAGTGCTTGTAGGATAATGAATGATTTTTCCAATCGATAGTGGGGCCACTCAAAAATTTATAAATGAAGGTTTGGTGATGAAGAGATGATTAAAGTTAGAAGAAATTAAAGATTTCAATTTTGTAGTAGATGGATCCATCATTCTATGCAATCAAGTAATCAAGAAAACTCAATTTTACCTCGAGAGACCATAAGGCATGCGATGGATTTTACGGATTGGTTAGGGAGATATTGATATGGTTTTGGGAGTACAATGTATGCACTCTCTAGGAGAGTTTTCATAGAATACAAAACTATGGAACTTAAGTTCACCATAGATTGAAAGAAAATCATCCTTATAGGGATCACAAATGGAATTCCACAAGTAGTTATAACCAAGAGGATGGAGAGAAAATTCCACAAAGGCCAAGTAACATGAGAAAAAAATTTTGATTCTTCCCATAAAGTCTCCATCAAGAAAAAAAGGTACTCATCATGTTGATATTCAAAATATTCTAGACAAACATTGTGTAGTCTTCTATGGCATGCCTTCAAGGCTACCATTGGATAGAGGGTTTCAACATTCTTTAGATATAGAAGAAGTGGGTAAAGTTGTTATCACTATATCATACAACTGTCAAGGAAATTTTTGACATGGGATTCATAAGACCTAGCTTCTATTTATTTGCATCTTCAATAGTTCTTGTGGAAAAGAATGAAACTGTGAGGATGTGTATTGACTATAAAACCTAAACAATAAGACCATAAATAATAGATATCTTATTCCAAGGATAGATGAACTCCTACATGAATTAAATGAAGCTATGTACTTCTCTAAGATTGATCTGAGATCAAGATACCATCAAATTTGCATGAAGGACAAATAGACATTTTGAATTTTTGGTCATGCCTTTTGGAGTCACCAATGCTCTAACTATATTTAAATCATGCATGAACTTAGAGGTATTCAATAAGCAACTTAGATCTTCTTTTTAGTTTTATTTGATGACATATTTATCTAGAACAAGACTTAGAAGGAACACTTGGAACACCTAGACACAATTTGACCATTTTTGGAGCAACAATCCTTCTATGCTAAGTTTTCTAAATGTGAGTTTGGATTATTTGAGATTCTTGTGTTTGGTTCATGTCATAAGTTCCAAGGGTGTTTATGTAAATTAACACAAGATCTAGGTGATCCTTGATTTTTCTCCACCTACCAACCTAACTCAATTAAAAGGGTTTCTTGGATTATGTTGCTATTATAGGATATTTGTGAAGCGATCCTCTTAATTGGTTGCTACCTTGAATGACCTAACAAAAAGTGGAGAATTTTTATTGCCTAAAGGTTCTCAAAAAACTTTTAACAAGTTAAAGGAGGTAATAAGTTCATTCCCTATACTCACCATTCCTGATTTTTCATTACCCTTTGTTGTTGAATATGATGCTTTTGGAGAAGGCATTGGAGCTTTCCTAAGAAAAATAGCACATCCAATAAATTTTGAGAGAAAAAAATTGAGAAATTTAGAGAAGGGATACTCCATATATGATAAGGAAATGTTGAAAATCATGCACACACTAGAGAAATTTAGACAATACTTAGTTTGTTGGAAATTTATTGTGAAGACTAATCATAATAGTCTAAGGTTATTTTTGGAACAAAAATAATGAATGATGGGTAAGCAAGTTATAGGCTTATGATTTTAAAATAGAGTAAATGATGGAAAAAATGAGCGTGGTAGCTAATGCGCTTTCTAGAAATCCTACTTTATGCTCGTTATATATCCTTTCTATTGATTGGAAGGCTTTCATAATTATTGAGTTTGTCAAGAGTAAAATTATTGTTGACATCCTTGAGGAGGTTATGAAAGATAATAGGTATGTGGTGATGTAAGATTTGATCTACAAAAATAAAAAAATTGGTACCGAAGTTTAAGGTCAAGGAGAAGGTTCTGAAAACCTTTCATGATACTCCAACATCGTGACATCAAGGGTATTACAAAATTTACAAGAAGATCCATAAAAGGTTTCCATTGAAGGGATTGAACGAGGGTGTCCATAAGAATATTATAGAACACATTACCTAATAATGCAGTAAGGGAGAACATTTTTTTCCAACAGGCCTGCTTCAACCACTACCAATTCCTGAGTAGAAATGGAAAAGCTTGTCCTTGGACTTCATCACAGGCTTACCCAAATTGCAAGATAGAGACTGTATTTATATTTTGTTTGATCGATTGATGAAATATGCACATTTTATTGATATTGCTTCATATTTTAAGGCACTCAAGTAACAAACATATTCTTCAATGAGATCTTCAAATGCATGGCTTGCCCAAGAACATTGTCAGTGATAAGGACACCAAATTTCTTAGTTGCTTTTCACAAGAATTGGTTTTCTTAACAAGTATGGAGATCACTAATAGTAGCACTTCCATCCTCAAACTGATGGACAAACATAGACAATGAATAAGTGGATTGATGGGTACTTGAGGAACTATGTGTTAGACCAACAAATTGCATGGATCAAATGGTTGGACCAAGGTTAATATTGCTATAATAACTAACACCACATGTCCATTGGGATGACACCTTATAGGGCTCTATATGGTTATGATGCACTATCTTTTACTAATTTACTACTTTCAGATAACTAGGTACCATCAAAAAAGTGACTTGATGGGTCACAATCAAGAGATATTGATGGCACTGAAGATAATCTACAACAAGCACAAAACCAACAAGAGATTTATACAAATAGGAAGAGAACAAAGAGGTCCTTTGAGGTGGGGGATTTGGTTTTACTGAGATTATAATTATATAAGAAGACTTATATTAAGAAGAGTGGAATTGAAAAGCTCAAACCCCAATATTATGGACCATACAAAATTGTGAAGTGGATAGGAGAAAAGGCCTATGAGTTGTATCTCCCATCGAACAACATGATTCATAATTTTTTCATGTGTCTTTTTTTAAGAAATTATTGGGTCAACACATTATGCCCTCAAAGGAATTTCTACTCGTAGATGATGAGGGTAAGTTGATCTTGATCTCAAAATAAGTGATGGACACCCACATCAAAAAATTAAGGAACGTGAGTATAAAAGAGTATCTAATTAGATGGAAAAACCTACCAGTTGAAGATGTCACATGGGAAGGGTATGAGATTCTTGAGCATCCCAACTTACATTGCTTGAGGGTAAGCAATCTTGGGAGGGAGGAGTTGTCATGTCCCCTTTGTAAATCAAGCATTGGGGTTTGGGGTTGTGGCTCGACACATACCAATAAATTATGAGACAAAGATTAGGGTGCAAGTAGATGTGTCCCAAGATAAAAGAATGATAGGAAGGCCCAACGAATACCAAGGTAAGAAAAACAACAAAAAAATCATAGTGTATGGAATGGTGGGAAATTCTACACTGTGACTTGTGGGCTTTAATTACAAGCCTTGATCTCATTTTGGATCTTTGCCAACCTATTAATCTTTTGGGAGGTTAGCATATAAAATAGGAAAAAATTCTATTGTAATTGTGATGTGTTATGTATTCTTGGGTAATTTGTGTTCAATCTTCAGTGGACAAAAATAGAAAGGAGACTATGATCAGTAAAAAAAATCCCATTGGTCATTGGAATCAAAGGACAAAAACCCTTTGGTTCTTTGAGAAGACTCTCACTAAAGTAGTGTATTGGAGCATCAAGGATTTTTTGGGAGTCTAGTGTAATCATTGCTATTTTATATTTTAAATTGTTTTGGCTACTATCATAGTAGTTCATTGTTATTTAGATCAATATAATTTCTTGTTGGTTTTTGTGTAAGTTCATTCTATGTAAATTTATATGTTGATATGTTAACTTGATTCCTTATGTGTGAAATGTGTGGTTTAGACTTGTTTCTTGCTACAATTTTTTTTATTTTTCACCAATAATTTGGAAAAGGTTGTAGATTTGTGGGTGTAAGAAGATTGAATACATGTAAGTGAATTATGTGCCAAAGTGTCTCCAGAGTAGTATGCACATATTCAACAAGGTTTCTTAGTCGTAGTTAGGGATTTTAATTTTCCACATTTGTTGGTATGAGTGTAATTGTGGATGAGATAGATTTAATGACATTCTAAAACTATTGTATGCTTTGTAATAATCTATTTCATATTACACATGAATATATGCAACTCTATTTTAGATAAATAAGTATGATTCATCATTTTAATCACACAATTTAGGGTATATAAAATTATGACTCACTGTTCTTCTTGTTTCTATTTTTTTCCTTCATTCAATGGGTTATGGATATATTTCCTAATAGATAGGCACTAGTTTAAAACCATTCACCATACTCAAATCATTAAAAGAAAATAATTAATCAATAGTGTAGGAGTAGGAGTAGCTTATGTTCATCCATAACCTTGAAATATAACCAGGGATTTATCTTTTAGAGAGCCTCAAATGAATTCATCTTGTGTGGGTTATGATTGTACACTATTATTAGCTATGTAGGGGTTTAAAGATAACTAGTTCTACTTGGTTAAATGCTAGTATTTTGAGCCAAGTAGGCAAGTTGGGTTTATCTATCATTTAATTCATTTTCATTACATGTGATATCAATACTTGTTAAGGTATACCCTTGGGAATTCCCTCTCGAGTCTAAGTTGAGATCAAAGTGTAGGAGATATAACCCACTCTCATAGAGTTAGCTCAAAGTCCTCCATTATTTTATTGATGAGTTAATTTCACTTGCATGATGATAAACTTGGCCTTGTGAATAAGATTTGATTCTAGGAAGTGGAGTAGGGATTTTGAGACCTAACACACTATTTTTTTTGCATGTACATAATTACTTAATAATAGTCTAAAAATAACCTTAATCTCATTTTTATGATCTTTTAGTGAGTACAAAGATTTTTCTTGGTGCTGAAAATGACTTGGCTTGATTAAGATTAACATATTATCATCTAAAACTATGCCCTTGTATGGAAAGTATTCAACAAGAGGAGGAATTCTAGAAATGTGTTGCATACTTTACATATTTTGTAGCTATAATGGTTGATTATTAGTGTAGATTATTACTTTTATTTATTTAGTTATTATATATTTTTCTACCTAGTTTTTTATTATTCTTATGTTGTTAGGAGTAAGTCATTATGAGGGTAGATGAAAATTTTCATTTTTAAAACTCTTAAATATTTTGGGTACTTGGAGTTACTTCTCTTATTGTTTGTATTTTCCTTTTTATATATGTACTCACTCACCTTCCATGTCTTTGTCATGTATTATAAGTTTTTGGTTGTGCATTCTTTCCTTAGCCATTTTCATCTTATGGGTATTTACATGTTCTCTTTTTATTGAAGCAATCTTCTTTTTGTTGTTTTGATCTTTAGGTCATTTGTCAAATGGATTTCATGTGATTATCCTTAGTTAGGTCTTAGTAATTTATTAGATTTCAAAAAAATATAATATGGCATCAGAGCCACAGTGTCTAGGATAGATCACTTTTTTAGTTAATAAGAAATCTTAATTTTTTGGGTGTTGAGTGTGAGTCATATTTTAGCACATCATGTAGCTTTTGGTGCTACATCATTATGTTAAAGAGGATAAATAAGTCAAGGTAGGGTTTTTTTCACCAAAATAGATTTTAGGAGATTAATCTTCTTTTGGGTTCTCTTTTTGTGTTTATTTGATTGAGTTTTATAAGTGGCATATTTTTTAGGCATCCTTAATTGAACCTGACTACACCATTGAGCTCAAAAACACAAAAAAAAACTATAAGATCAATTGTAAAATTTTCAATTTTAGAGAAAGTAGTTTTGAGGAATTATAAAATTTCCTCACATGTATTTTGAGCTTCATACCGTACAACTATATGACCTAAGCAAACTGTGAGTGGTGGATGCCATATTCTTATTGGTTTATGGGTTGAGGTTTATTTTATACTATACAAGGCTCAATTGTAGAGTTTAAGGTTTATTCCGAGTTCTTTGTATCTCCCTATGAAATTGTTAAATGATTGGCAACATGCATCACCCATGGGCCAACACCACACCACCACTACTTGTGGTCTCCACATAATTTAGTGACCTCCCTTCCATTGGCTATCATAAAATCTAACTTCAAAAAAAGTCTTTTTGCATCATTTAATAGTAAATAAACCTCCTCTAGTGATCCTAATGCTAGCACTCAGTGGTCAACCTTACCATCTCAACCAATTTCCAATGAACCTATATTTTTCCCTACCAACTATACCAGTGCTTTATATCATCACCTACCATGCTTAACATGCCAATGCATGATGCATCTTTAATTGTGTGGGAGTTATCAGGCTTGGGTCCCACCATGGCCACATCATAAACACTTTACTTGCTTCATAATTCTTGCTAGCATGACACCTTTCTCATGGAACACTAAATTCCACAACCCACATGGCATCTATATAATTTACATCATTGGCCACATAACCTCTCAACTCGATTATTTGTACTACTAGCATCATCATCCATACAACTAGAATCATCTTCGTCTATTTTTCATGCTAAATGTATTACTAATGCTAGCATCTTCTTTGGCTTGGGAGAGGGACCCCTCTCCATTGAAATTTTTAATTTCACATCTCAACATTAGGTTCATATCTTAGTTGTTCAAACACCTTTTTAGGTGCTTTTTTTACTCTATCTATTTTATTAGCTATGTTCATGTGCAACTACTTTTTTAAATTTGACTCCCAAGAATGTTTTAATTCTATCAAATATTTTTTGTCTTATCGTTATTTTTATTGGTGTGAATGGGGTTATTTCCTAAATAGTCATTAGTGAGGACCTATTCACATTATAAGTTTAGTTAGGAGTTAAGTTATCCTAGTTGTCATTTCTAGAAGTTAGTTATAATGGGGCCATGTCTCGTTATTTACTTTTAGTCATCTGGGAATTTAATAGTTTCCCATGCATTATCTCATGCATTTATTATTTGCATTGAGAACTTATGTTAGTATCAAGGGTAGTTATTGTAAGATTTGGCTATGGATATAGCCACCCAAGATCTAAATGCCTATGGGAAAGCACAAAATACTCAAAAGATCAATATGATAAGAATAAATTGTATTCCTATCAATAAATGCAAAAATAATCAATATACAATGTGAGAGAGACCCTTGGTTATATAGCCAAGGTGAGACATAGGATTAGAAAAGATAATGACAAGTGTCTTAATTCTATGACATGAGACAACTAATGATGAATCACCTAGGACATAATGATAAAAGTCAACATAAGATTATGACAAGTGTCTTAATCTTATGATATGAGATGAAAGTGATAAAATCCTATGTGAAACCTAAGTAAACTTAAGTGATAGGATGTGAAAGGGACCTAATAGTGGAACTAGTTAGGTAATATCCCTATTCACACCAACACCCCTACCCCCTTAAGTGCAACTTAGGGGGAACAAAACTCATGCACACATGCAAAGATGGGTCCTAGCTAATAGGCCTAAGGAGGTACCCATGTACAAATGCAACAAAATTTTGCACAAATGGGGAAAATGAGAAAACATAGTGGGAAAAATCCTCTTCCCAAAAGAGAGAAAAAACAAGAAACTACTCTCAAAAGGATGAGAAGGAAAAAACCTCATTTGAGGAAAAAGTCCCTCCTTAAGAGAGAATGAAGAAGGTCAAGTGACCCCCCCTAAAGGAAAATCCCACACCCCCAAGAGAGCTTGCAAATGGTGATACTTACTCTTAGTGAAGGGATTGGTGAAGATATCGACAACCTGCTTTGTTATAGGACACTACTACAAATCAATGACCTACTCCTGTATCAACTCCTTGATATAGTGCATATGGATCTCAATGTGTTTGGCCTACTAATGTTGAACTAAGTTTTTGGAGATTTAGATGGCACTTTTATTTTCATAATGGAGGACTGTGGGTTGTGGAATGGAAAAGAAAAACTTAGCTAGAATATTCTGAAGCCAAATGGCCTCAGTAGCGACATTAATATCTCCTTGATACTCAACCTCAGTCGAAGAGAGAGTAATAGCATGTTTCTTATTACTCTACCAAAAAATGGGGCTAGAACCAAGATAAAATTTGTAGCCAGAAGTGGACTTGCGATCATCAAGATTTCCATCTCAATCAGAATTTGTATATCCAACCAAGTTGAGTCCTATACTTGCCGCATAGTGAGTTCCATAATGTGGAGTGACCTATATGTAATATAAGATGTGTTTGGTAACTTTCCAATGAAGCTCATGTGGTTCCTGCATGAATCCTGAAACCATACCAACTACAAAAGAAATATCAGGGCATGTGTGAGTCAAGTAGATGAGGCTCCCAACAAGTTGATGATACACAGTGGCATCAACTAGTGGAGTAGAACACTTGGCCTCAATTTTGACTTGAGCTAGAAAGGGAATAGGTGCAGCCTTATAATCAAACATGTAGAATTGAGCTAGAAGGTCAAGAGCATACTTGGGCTAAGAAAGAGTGATCCCAGAAGAGGACTGTATGATCTCAATCCCAAGAAAGTAGCTCAAGGGGCCCAAGTTAGTCATAGAAAATCTATGATGCAAATAATATTTGAATCTACCAATGATGGATGATGAGCTCCCTATAATGATCAAGTCATCAACATAGAGAAGGAGAATAAAATGAGAGTCACCCTATCACAAAATATAGACATTCAGATCCAAGTGGCACCTAGAGATTCCAAAACTACTTTTAGAGATTCTAGAGGCAAGGGTTGCACACTAATTACCACTTATGTTGTTAGACCTAATGGATGGATTATTGATTTAGGTGCTTCATAACATATTGCTTACCTTTTTTATAATATTATTCCAGGGTCACTTAGAGCATCGTATTTTGATGGGATCTTGAGTGCAAACAATAAGTTTGTTCATGTTGATGGTATGGGTGATGTTGACTTGGGGGCAAGGTTAGTGTAGAATGTTCTTTATATTCTTGAGATGGACCATAATCTTCTTTCTGTTTATCAAAATACACAGACAAACGACATAGTTGATTTCACATCTAATTAAGTTTTCATTCATAAGGAGACATGAGAACTCATTGCTATAGTTCAGGTTGATCATTAGTCTAAGGTGTATACCTTCTCCCACTTTTGTCACAATGATGATCCTTATGTTTCTCAATATCCTTCTTCTAGTGTGGGTAGTAATTCACTTGATGGATATGGTGGTTGGTTGAACCTAGTAAATCTAGCTCTTCTTCCTCAACCATGTGATGTGATTCAATCATCTACTACTTCATCAAAGTTGATAGTTGATTCCAAGACTTCAGCAGAGCAAGATATATTATGTTTTTTAGATTTGTGGTTGTAGGATGGATTTATTTCCGATATTGCAAATTTGGTTTTTCATTCTTCTTCTATAGGATTGGAGGACATGATTGAGGTCGTAACTCTCCTCTTTGTAGATTCTTCTGTGGAGGACATTCTTGAGTCTCCTCATTCCATTGTTTTCACCTTGATTGGGGATCCTAATTTTGGTGAGACATCTTAAGAGGCACTTGATTCTTCTTCAGAGACTTCATTTGGGAGACTTCTTCCTTCTCATTTCATCATGGATTTTTACTATCTTCTACATCTACCATTGGATCTCTTTCTTCTTAAGGGGAGACATGTGGTTTGTCGTCATTGGGTTCTCTTTTAGCTTCAACCTATCTTCAATGGTTTTGATGATACTTCATTATGGGGGGAAATCTAGTTTCCATCTTTCCCTTCATTGGAGGGGTCATATTGTATTCTTTTAATGGATGTTGCTCTTGGGGGGTATTGATGTTGAGACCTTCGTACATCAATTCTATTACTTGTACATGATTTGCATTGCATCTCTTTTTTGGAGGGGAGTTTTGTCCCACTAGGTTTTCTCCTTTTCTTCATTTGTGAGAGATTAGTTGCATTATTATTTGTACATGGGTACCTAACATGGCCTCGTTATTAAGAACCATATTGTATATTGCATCATTTGCATAATAACTGCACTGCCTAAGTTGCACTTGTGTGGGGGGTGTTGGTGTGTGAATGGGGTTATTTCCTAACTAGTCATTATTGAGGACCTATTCACATTGTAGGTTTACTTAGGAGTTAAGTTATCCTAGTTATCATTTCTAGAAGTTATTTATAATGGGGACATGTCTCATTATTTACTATTAGTCATCTAGACATTTAATAGTTTTCCCATGCATTTATTTTTTACATTGAGCATTTAATGTTTATATCAAGGGTAGTTATCATACCTCATCATACCTTGACTATATACAAGGTGCTTGTACATTGTAAATTATTCTAAATCATCATGTCAATCAACAATCTTCATGTAAGCTCATGTTCCAATACTTTTTTGTGGATGGTGTCTTTCTTGGTTGATCCATGGAAGAGTGCACATTTTCAATTGGGTTCTTTATTCATCAATATTTCCAACATGTTTTGGGACTCAATATATTCATAACTTTCACAAATGAGCTCCTTTTCGAGCCATTTTAAAAAATTGGTAATTTTTAAGCTAAGATTTTTTTCTTTCCATAAGAGCTTAGTAATTTTAGTATATTTGTCTATTTTAGAACTTTTAAAAAAATGCATTGTAAAACACACTAAAATAAAGTGCCAAAATTTGTAATAATTGGGCATTCATTGCACTAATTTAACATAGGTTTATACTCATGTCTTCTTATTTTTTGTACTCTTACTTTTTTATTATTATTATGAATCAATTTTCAATTCTTCTACTCAAACTATATAATTATTTTAATTGGAAATCTAAAATATTTTGATTATAAGGGAAAAATAAGTTTTGAAGGGACCCAAAACCCTTTACAATTGAACATACAATTTTTTTCTTAAAGATGAAACATTAAACCATCAGCAAAAAAACAACAAAACAACAGGAAACAAACAGAGACCTAGCAGCAAGGAAAACAACAAAGCAAAACATAGAACTGGATACTATTTCCTTCTCCTTAAGGTGTTGGCCACCTCAAGTTCCTGGGTCCTATGAAGGTCAATCATCTCCAAAAAAAAAAAAATTCACATCCTTAAAGGACTTCCTCATGTTACCTTTCCCTCTAGTAATAGGACCTTTGACATCATCCTTTCCAACCTTTTTCCCTTTCCCTTGAGTCACTTGGTCCTTCTCCATCAACTCAATAAAGTAGAGTTGGTCTTCTCTAAGCTCACTAATCTTGCAGAAGAGGACCTCCAAGGAATCAACACTATTCTTAACAAAAAATGTGACAGGTTTGCAACATTTTTTTGATGTCCATGTTGGTATCCAAAACCTTGGTCTCCAACTCAGCTAGACGTTGCTCACATAAGGAATTGAAGTCAAAGAATGAACATTCAAGATCGACAATTCTATCAATAAAAATATCTAAGGCTGAGCACTTCAGAATACTCTGCATATTTTCTTTCAATCCCCTAATCTTGATATTTACCCTGTTGAATTCCTGAAGAGTCCACTTCACCAACTTGAAAGTGTCAGTGGCCCTCACATGTGCCATGTCAAGGAGTTTGAACATCGAGGTGGTATCATTGTTTAGATATGATAAATCCTCTGACAATAGGTTTACCTTAAGAGGTTTCAGCTTGCCCTACCTCGAATAATTCCCTCCTCCTACATAGATTTCTCAACAGAGGGTTCCACACTTAGTTTATTTCGAACTAGGAATCATCAATTTCAACCGTCTTCTCCTCTAAACCCTTTTGATTGCAATGCTTCATGGTATCCTTTACAACCTTTTCTGGCAATTGATTCTTCAACTTGGTAATGTGATTGGAATCCCTTCTAGGCTTTTCCTTAACCTCCACAACCACTACATTCCCTTGCAAACCCTCTTCCTTACCACCCACCTCAACATCATCTTTTCCAATAATCACAACATTGTCCTTAGACCTGGAATCCCCATAACCAACCTTTGTATTGTTGCCAGTAGACTGGGACTCCGCCTCTTGAATAGTAATACTCTTAGCAACCCATTTTCCTTTAGGGTTTCCCTTCTTTATTTTATTGAAAGGGGCGGCCACAGGGGAAGAAGACCCATCCTCACCCTCCTCATTCCACTCCTCCCCAACAACACTAGTATTTGAACTAGTTGAGCAGGAAACATCATTTAAAGCCTTTTCCTTTCCCTTAATAGATTTAGCAAGAATGAGGGTTTTCACATGCTCCATTATAATAAAGATGAGGCCCTCATGTAGAACCGGTGCCCTCCTATTTTTCAAATGTGCATACACAAAAACCTCCAACAAGGACAAGAGAAATAAAAGAAATTAAATAAACAACCCATGTCTAAAATTATTTAAAAGAGTGAAATGGTGGCCTAAGATTGTAGTAAACCTGCCTTCAAGGGTCACATATTACATGATAATATCCACAATATCAGCCCAAATTTTCTTGAGAGTCGTTCGCTCGTAGCCCCAAGATGACATCTTGATAAGCTTTTTTCATTCATCATCCTTAAAGAATTGAGCCATAGCCTCCTCATTGCTCTTCTTATCTTTGAAGAATTTATGACCAACCACAGGTAGCCCAGTAACAACAACTATAAACTCCTCATTTATCTTGAAAACCATACCCTTAACCTAAAGCTTATGATTATGCCAAATCCTTGGGATCGTGGCCATGTATCCTCTCTAGGAAAGGCGTAAAGTTACCATGCTTGAGGATCCTCCAAATTTTCCTATTATTCCTCAAACTAGCACATGAATGGGGCTCAATTCTACTTCGATCACCCCCATATTCACAATAACTAGTAGTAGAAACCCTCAGATAGAAATGTTCAACTGAGAGCCAACAAGCAAAGTGATACCCACAAAATGTGCCACTATAATGTAGGTACTAATAGTGATATAAAGCCACCAAATAAGTTCAACCATATCCGTCATTTTGCATTAAAATCTTAGCACCCTTGGGAAGGAGGGATTACTCCTCCCATGCCTTATACTCATCAATTTTGATAGCCTCATTAATGAAAAAATCCACCAATGAGTTGCCCTCTTGATAGATGTGAGAAACACGAGTTTTCTCACAAGATCTCAACATGGTAATAGTATCCTTAATAAATTGATCAACAGTCCAACTAGGCTTTTGGATTCCACATAGGTAGTTGATGATGTTTAAAGAGTCTCTCTCCACCCAAAGTTTAGAGAAGCCCTTTTCCAAGGAAAATTTAGTACTTATGAATGCAACCTCAACTTCCACACAGTGATTGGTTTGATTTCCCAACGAGAGTGCCATCACACCCAAGAACCTGCCAATATCATTCCTCAACACCCCCCTACAACCTGTAGGCCCAAGGTTACCCTTGGATGCCCCATCAAAATTAATCTTAACCCACCCTAAAGGTGGGGGCTTCCACTTAGTACCTAATCTAGCATTTATACTAAACTTAACAACCTTAGACAGAATGAGGGGAATCTTCCAATTAGTAATCACCAATAAGTCATACCCAACCAAACAAGAGGATAGAGCATAACGTTGAGCTTCAGAGCCAATAAGAGAAAAAATTTCAATAATTTCTTGATGAATCTTGATGAAGACACTACTTATCTTGAGTTTAGAATCATGAAAAAAATATTTTATTATGTTCTTTCCAAATACCCCAAGCAATATGTGATGCCATGAGATCCCACATCATTCGAAGAATGGGGGAAGACGAGGGGAACTTCAATTTCTCTACAAAGTTGCAAAGAGAGTCTGGGAAAACCCAATCTAGATTCCAAAGGGCAATAAATTTACTCCAAATGAGACAAGACAAGCTACAACCAAGTAGAAAGTGAAAGGTGCTCTTTGCATCGGACTCGCAAAGCACGCATCTATTAAGAATTGAAAATCCTCTTTTGCAAAGATTGTTCTGAGTTAACACTTTACTTTGCATAAGCAACTAAAAAAAAAAATTCACCTTAGGGATCAACAACTTATTCCATAATTTACCCCAGAACAAAAAAGAGTTAGGCTTCTCCAACGAATTGACAAAAACTCAGGCCACAAAAAACTTACCATTCACACAAGGGGCCCAAATCACACGATTCAATCTCAAAAAAAAAGAGGAACCCTGACATTACACAAGAACTCCTAAAGGACAATCAAAGAAGGGTCCCAATCTTGAAAATCCTTCCACACCTCGTTCAAGATATAGTCCGCAACCAGTTTACCAAAAAGGCGTTTGAACACTAGAACAATAGGAGGGGCCCAAGGATGATTGATCAGAGGCTCAAAATCACACCAAGCATCTTCCCAAAATAGAATACTGGAACCATCACCCAGAAGCCACCTAACACCATTAGCAATCAAGTCCCTATAGGGGATAATATTTCTCCAAAAACAAGAGCCCATGGGGATATCATCAAAAACCAACATGTTCCAATATCTTCCCATACCATACAAATATTTATTTATGATCAAAGAGGCCCAACCCGCTTCCCCATTGAGAAGCCTCCAAATGTTCTTTGAAATTAAAGCCTTGTTAAAAGCTATTAAATTTCTAATGCCCAGACCACCCCATTTCTTTGGTTTGAAGACCAAGTCCCAAGCCACAAGAGGAATTTTGGCTTTAGCTTCAACCCCTGACAACAAAAATATTCTCATGATCGACTCCATTTTTTTCTCAAGTTTAGCAAGAACTCTAAATAAAATCATGGCATACAGGGGGAGATTCTAAAGAGTAGATGAAATGAGTTGCACTTTCCCCACCTAGCTGAAAAGCGTGCCCTTCCAACTAGCTAGCTTCCTATTGAATTTATCCAGAAGTCCAAGCTAGAAGGAGTCTAGAGTCTTATAAATACATAAGGGAAGCCCCAAATAGGTCAAAGGAAACTCACCCCAATTACAGGAAAGAATCCTTGCTAGTTTCAGTTAAAGAAAGTCATGGGAATTAAGGAAGAAAATACGACTCTTGGGAAGATTAATCTGTTTCCCAAAAGCCTTCTCATAAGCCTCAATCAACATCTTAATATCCTTGACTTCACGAAAAAAAGATTCACCCATCAAGATAGTATCATCAACAAATTATTGATGAGTAACAAGCTCACATATGGAAGAATGGGAGAGACCCCTCGAGGAGCCAGTAGATAATGCCTTTTGAATGTTTTGACAAAGAACTTCCACTATCAAAACGAAAAACAATAGAGAGATAGGGTTTCCCTATCTCAAACCACGTGAGCTCCAGAAAAAAGGAGAACCATTCGCAATAACAAAAAAGGAGTCAAAATAAGTTGTTTGACAAGTTGCATAAACTTCTAGAAAAAACCAAAACAAGCCAAAATATCCAACAAGAACTTCCAACTGACCCTATCATAAGCCTTGAGAAGGTCTGAAGCTTCTGGAAAAAGAAACTTGGCTTCTTATTATAATTAAGAGAATGGGCAAGTTCATGGACCATAATGATAGAATCCAGGATTTTTCTTCCCTTAACAAAACCACTTTGGTGCTTAAAAATCAACTCAAGAAGAATCCTCTGGAGCCTAGTGGCAAACACTTTAGAGAAGATCTTATAGATAGAATTACAGAGGCTGATTGGACAAAAATATCCAAAGCCATTAACATCAACAGTCTTGGGAATCAAAACAATGAAAGTCGCATTCAACTCTCTAAGCAATCTTCTGGAGCCAAAAAAATTCCTTGGTAGCATTGATCACATCCACCACCACAATATCCCAACAAGATTGAAAAAATAGAAAAGGGAAACCATCAAGCCCAGGGGCCTTATTCCCTTCAAAGGAGAACACCACCTCCTTGATCTCTAGAGAAGAAGGAATAACAATTAGATCTCTATTAAGATGCTCCAATACAAGCTGAGGGATGATATCCAGAGAAGCCTCCACATAATGTTGGTCCCAATCTAAGTCATTTATGAGCAGATGCTCAAAATATTTTGTAGCAACACTCTTGATAACATCCTCATCAGTCAAAAATGAACCATTAGCCATGATGGGGAGATCTTGTTCGACGATTTTTTCCTGAGGGAAGCAAGATGAAAGAACTTAGAATTCTGGTCCCCAGACTTGAGCCAAATAGCGCAAGATCTTTGCCTCCAGAAATCTTCCTCCTTAGCAACAATATCATGAAGCTCCTTTGATATGCCATTAGATTGAATTTCCTCTTGAACAAGATCCAACCATTAAATTAGAGACTTCTTAGAGCCAAATATGTGATCAAAATACTCTATGTTCCACTTCTTGAGATTTCTCTTCACAAAAGCCAATTTCTTAGCCACTTTGAACATTACACTCCCATCAATGCACACTTGCCACTAGCTCTTGATACAATCCAAGAACCTAGAATCCCTCAACCACGTAGCTTCAAACTAGAAAGGAAATCATTTTCTACCCCCAACCTTGTTAGCCACAAACGAGATGGGGAAATGATTTGAACTACACCTCATAATCGTAGAGAGGGAACAAGCAAAATCCACAAACCATGAGGCCAAAACAAGAGCTCGATCCAATCTAATTTGGATATTATCAACACCAAATCTCCTGTTAGACCAGGTGACCCTAGAACCCGTCAAATCCATATCGACAAGAGCATTATCATCAATAAACATTCTCAGCTCCAGGTGACTGTCAGGATGGGCCTGAGAGCCACCCAATTTCTCATTTTCAAATAGGGGAGTACTGAAATATTCTATGACCAACCAAGGGAGAGACAAAACTAGCCCGAAGAGAACCAAGCTCATCCCAAAGCCTCTTCCTAGCCATCTTCAATTTAGGAGCATAGATGTTATAAATAACCCAGGATAAGTTGTCCCGATGATGAACAAATCTAGTGTCCACATGATTGAAATCATCCGCAATCAGAAACCAGTTAACTAACCTAGAGTTCCAAAAGGTATCTAGGACACTTGAGGCACCATCAGAGCTCAACCCATGAAATCCATAATCCTTGAAAAAGAAGTTCTTTAAAGCCTCCAACTTATCCATTTTCATTTTAGTCTCTTGAATTAGCAAAATATCTGGCTTATGGTCCTGGACCGGGTTCTTCAAGAGGTCATGTTTATGCACATTATTTAACCTTATGATATTCCAAGAAATGATCTTCATTTGCATGAAGAGGGGGTTCTCTTAGAGAACAGGTCAAAAAGGGTCCTCTGCACACCCTTTGCTATATCACGCTTGCAATCTTACTACCTAATTTTCTACAAAGAGGGCCTCCCCCGACCCCGTTGTTTAGACCCACAATTTGATTTTTTCCTTCTCATGGTAACCCTTTTGTGGGGTGGAGGGGGAGGGGAATAATTCTTCTTCTTTCTAACCCCATCAGGATATAGCCATCATCTTTCTTGTTCTCTATATCTGCCACCACTAATGCTCCCTTGTCGCTCCCCAGAACAAACACACAGTCTAGGGGAGATGAAGGAGTAGAATTCAGCTCCAAAATAAAATGTTTAGGGGAGCACAAAGTATATAAAACATGATCCACATCAATATCCTCTAAATGAAAAGCAACCTCATCCTCATACTTCTTGGTTTCCTCCCCCCTAGGGGGTGAGGAACAGTCCAATCCTCATTATTGGCTTCAATATTTGGAGCATTATTAGCACCAGAATCACACTGCTCAAGAGGAGCAATGGACCCCTTATCCTCCTTGACCTTCCAAACCTTAGGTTGAGTCACAACCTTAGGAGAAGTTGCCTTAACAGGGCAGTCCTTAGACATATGGCCTAATTTTTTTCACTTGAAGCACACAAATGGAAAAAACTCAAAAATAGTTGGTTGTTTCCAACATCCCACCTTTGAGCTTAGGTGAAATAATTCAAGCAACACAATGTCTTGATCAATCATAACACAGAGCCTGACAACAACTAGGCACCTTCTCAAAAGAGTAGCATCATCAATGGAAACTAATCACCCAAAAGAGTTGGCAACAACCTTAAGCACTTCTTCATCCCAATACTCCAACTACAGGTTAGTTAGTTTAACCCAAATAGGAGTATATTGAAAAAGGAACTTCGACAGGTCCATACCAGGCTCCCAAGGGTGAAGCACCAAGGTCACACGATGAAAGATCCATGACCCTTTCGAGAAAACCACCCTCAAATCTTCATCATATGAAAAGGAAAAAGAAAAGAAGCCTTTGGCCATAGCCGCAACCTCCACCTAGCCCTTCAGAGCCCATTTCTTACAAACCTAGGAGTGAAACTCCTCAATATTGAGTCTAGGACCCAAGAACTTTTCCACCAGAGAAAATTCAATTCTAGCAATGTTTTTATCCACAATAGAGTATGGAATGGATAAACCAAAACCACCTTCCATGTTTGAAGAAGAAACAAATTCAGAGGAGACCCCCTTACCTTTAAGCTTAGAAGTTAAAAGGTTAGCCCATCTCCACCCAAGCAAAGAAGACTACCCCACCTGCCTGTACTTTTCCACCAGAACATGCTTGACCCAAGAATATTTTAGGTGGGTCGTAGAAGATTCACTAGATGGGGCGTGCATGGTATCAATAGCTAACACCACAAGACCCATAAGGGACTTTGGAGCTTGGACCAATGCCTCCACCATAAAAAAACCAACACACACCTCCTTGAAAGTATCAACCACACACTGCCCCTAGAGACCATAGCTTTGACCGCACTCATGCCACACAAACCGTCCTCCCCAACAACATCATCAAAAATATTGAATCCATAGGCTGTCCAAATTAAAATCTGACATGATCACTAGGGAGTAAATTCACATTCAAATTGCTCAATCCTGCCTCACTAACGTTCCTCACCTCAATTTTATTTTCCTCAACGTTCTTCTCCTCACTATTCATCTTTTCCTTTGTTGTCACATTTACTAACGTTACTAACTAAACATAAATCTAAAATGTTAATCTTGTTAAAAAGTAAAGAATTATTCAAGATTACTCTAGGTACAAAGGTATAGATCCAACTATATGTAAAGAAAATTAAATGACAAAAAAAATGTGATGAGGTGTGAGTTTTTAAGTTTGTATATATCTCTAACCTATTGTTCTACTTTGAGTCTCTAGATTCACTCAACAAAATTTGGACTATTTTGGTTAGTTTCTTTGAGAAACATGATGCTTTGAGAGCTTGTTAATTAGAAGATGATCTCATTAGTTTGAGCACTAATAATTTTGATGCTAAGTTTAAATCCTTAAGATGGTAGTTAAAACAATATGAGATTGGAAAATAAGACACTCAATTGATCCTTAATATTCTCCTCGAAATTGTTTTACATCACTTTTTTTGTTTTTGCATTCCACACCACTAAGGGTGCTCTTGAAGTTGCATGGACTATGACAAATCTTGATGAGTTTGTTGCATCTTACTAAGAATTAGGTTAAGCTCATCCAAATGGGTACTCCAAAATCTTTTAATTCATGCATGCTTTTGTTACAAAATACTACAAGGTTTTTAATAGTAATGAAAATAAATAGAAAAAAAAAAGAATGAGAAGGAGAAGGAGAAATAGAAAGAGGATAATAAACCATCCATTACTTCCAAAGCAACATCTAAGGCCCCCTCTTCAAAAGGTAACAACTTTAAGAAAGAGAAGGTCATATTTTCTTATTGTAAGAGACCTAGTCATGATGAGCACAAATGCTTAAAGAAGAATATTGATCACTTGTATCACATTCTTGAGAAGAATAGCACTAGTATTCTTGATTTAGTCAAATGTAGTTCATCAATTGAGGAGTTTTTTAAATAAAGGACAATAATAAAGAGAAAGGAAAGGGAAATGACCTTATAACGATTGTAGCTCCACCTTCCACTTGGATACTTAACTATGGTTCTTCACACCACATGGCTTCTTCATATGATAGTTTCACATATTTGGAGCCTTATTCCATGTTGTAAATATTGATGGGTTATGACACTCTATTTGAGGTATGTGGGAGAGGGTCTATTGACATGGGTGATGAAACATTTGAGGATATTATTTGTGTGCACTCATTGTCAAATAATCTCTTATTAGATTACCATATCACTCACATCAACTCAAGAATTTAGGCGGAGTTCACTCTTGATATAATGGTTATTCAAGAGATGCTAAGTATTTCTACAATGACCCTTGGGAGAGCATGCCACCAAACTGAGCTACATGTTTTTTTCACTTTGTTCTTGATTCTCCTTCAATAACACTTCTCACCCATTCTCGTGAGGTCAATTGTGGCATGAGTAGTTTAGAAATTTTAACTATTGATACTTACAAAAAATCAACCAACATGGAATGGTTATAAGGTTTCCTTCTATCTACTTCTTCAGAAGTATTTGAAAGGGTTGCATCCTTAAGCAAAGTTTGATAAGGGAAAAAAATACAGGGCTAGTCAAATTATAGCTTAGTTGATTCTCAAATATTTATTTGTTTTGTTTCCTCATCCACATATTGATTTTTGTTGATGAATTTTCTAGATATGCATGGGTGAAATTTCTTCAACAAAATATTTTTGAGCAATTTTGGGTCTTCAAATCACTTGTTAAGAAAAAATAAAGAAATACATTAAGGTTCTATGAATTGATAACAGTGGTGAATATTCTAACCATTATTTAAGAGGTTTTGTACTTGAGGGGAGATTTATTCACATTTTATAATTTCTCCTTCGCATGATCATTGGCAATATAATAAAATTTGTATTTATAATTATTATTGCTTGCATATTTGAATCTATTCGTCACACAATTCTCTATATTTTGTAGGTTCCCGTGGAACACACATGCCAAATAATAACACACATGATGACATCTAGAGGGGTCCATACTTTATATGGACCTAATATCCATTTTATATTTGAATATTTAGTTTACTTGTGTGTTTATGAGTGCTTACATGCTTTGAAATGCACAAAAATTCTAGGATTCACATGCACCTTAAAGTGGGGGAAAAATATAATGGTACAATTTGAATACCCATGTTAATTCACATGTAGCCTTAGGTCCATCTTGGTGGAATGATTCGTACGATTACAAATCAACAAGTGGTGCTATTTTTTTCAAAGTTGAGTTAATTCTCCCATCTCTACTTTAGGTGGATTGATGTCAAGATCCACTTGATTGATTTGATCCTACGAGAGTGACTTACATGATTTAAGTACTTGAGGTCATTTATAAGAGGATTTATTGATTGGAGGAAGAGTTCCTTATATGATTTATGAAATAAATTTATCAATTTTTTTCTTGAGATACTCAACCAAGTTTTAGGGACCAATTGGAATTGGCATGGGGTATACCATTGGAACCATGTGTCCTAGATTTTTCATTTATGAGATCATAAGGATTTCTTAAAGGTTATTATTTTGAACCAACTTGATCAAGTCTAGAATTTTGGTTTTTCCCCTTGACAACCATCTACACTAGACCATTTGATTCTTAAGAAGGTGCAAGAAAGGATCTTGGTAGATCCTTAAATTTCAATTATGAGGTGTGAAAAGCTCTTGACATGTATGATTCAAATTTTTAATTGGGAGGAGGAATATGCCTATAAATATATATTTGATCCTTTGGGAGACTTGAGATGAATAGTTGATACTCGTGACATGACTCGATTTCATCTCTCTTGTTTAAAAAATTAGTGTTTGTATGATCACACTCTTAAGGTTTTTGGTAGGGCTCGCACTAATTGTTGTTGTGTGACTATTTTTTTTTTTACCTTATTTTTTATAGTTGTTTCATGGGGGATAGTAAATGACATTGATATTTTTTTTTCCTAAGTTGGTGTAGTTGTTTCCATAACCATGATTGTTGTAGTTTTGATTACTATTTTTCTTTGCTAGTAGGATTTTGTAACCCTATTAGTGGTTGCATTGTGGTTGGTATTTTTACATATTTTTGGTGTGAGGGATTTTTATTATTATTATTTTTATCTTGGGTAACCAACCTTTTGTTGCCTTTATACTCCTTTCTCCTACTATCAATAGTAGCCTAATCTATTCTAAGAGTGCCCTTGAGAGTTTGTAATGCCTCTCGAATTTTCATCTTATTCATATGTTTACTTTTTCTTGGATCTACTACTATGATAGACATTCTATTATAATCTATAAAATTTCTTTGAACTATTTGCACTCATGCATGAAGTGATTGACATGTATGCCACCTTTGATATTGTGCATTTATTGGCATGTTTTCCAAATGAGCTATTTTATGCATTGATTGGCATGTTTCCAAATGAGATGTACCATATACATTGATTGACATGTTTGAAAAATGAAATGCTTTATGTATTTTATGACATGTGCTTAGACCACTTGCATATTTAGAGATGGTTTGTTATTCCTCTACATGTTGGTTGTTGGTATATTGTTTGCATTAAGACGTGTTTATAGTACTATGATAAGATCCTTGTGAGGACATGATGAATTTTACTATGTTTTGTTTGTATGCACTAAAGGTGAGAAATCCCTTATTCATAGATGCCATGACTGAAATCTCGATTAAGTTGTATATTTTGGGATGCATATGTTATAATTTTTATGACTAGATTATCATAATATTCTATCCCATTGTTATATTTATATATCTATATCATAGATGAAACTATTATAATGATCTTAGCCCTATATATTTTATTTCATTATCACATCTCTACGTCCAAGTGATGTTTAAATACTTTAATGATCTATGTGGTTTTATGTCATATGGAGTGTTTATTGCTTTGTTTTGGCTATATTACATGGTATGTAGGTATGACCAAAGTTTCACCTAAGTGTGTAGGTATTGGGTTATTTCCTTAGTGGTGGTTATACTTGAGATGTCACATTGGGTTGAATGTTTTTGGTAGCCTATATCTCACTTGGTTTGAGTGTGAGATGAATCTTAATTACCTCTTATGAGTTTGGATTCAACTCAATTGTGATTTAAAAATTTATACCTTATGTGAAACCCATAAATGAGTGATTATTTTATGTGCTTTAATTTACCACATTGCATTAAATTACTTCAATAGTATTGAATGATTATGTGTGAGAAATATTTAATGTTTATTAGGTAGAAATTGGGAAATATTTTTTTGAGGGATTATATTATTTTTAGTGGAACTAATTAAATATTGCTTTGTTGTATTAAATGATTTTAATTCCATGATGTTCATGATAACCTATTATTGGAAATAATTAATTTAGCTCAAAGGTCTTAAGTTGTAAATTTTGTAGTATTGTTAAATTTGGGAAAATGCTTTTAATTTTATAATAAAAAAAAGAAAAGGGGCTTTTTGAAATATGTAGGGGAAATTGGCTCATTTTATTCATATTTATTCTTATTTTTTTCTCAAAACAAAAAGTCATTTGGCTCCATGGAAATGAGAATTTGGAAATATTGAAGGGAAGGATTGGAATGCTTTGGGGGATAATATTGCTTGTATTCAAATTGGTGTGTGTGCGTGCGTGTGAAAGAACTCTTCTCTCAAACCTTCTCCCTCCTCTTTTTAGTTGAAGGTATTTTCCTCTTTTAAATTATGTGAATTTCTTGTTTGTTAGATTTTTTCCATGTCATATTAGATGGTAGCATATGGATCCATTGTAGGTGACCATGATGCATTCAAACTCACAAGAAAATGTTCAAAATAGAGCCATTATTATGGAATTTAAAAAATATATTCTTATTTTTAAAATTTCATTGTTTTGCATGTGGGGATCAAAAGGTTATATACTTTGGTTTTGGGATTTTTTTTTTAATTAAGAAGTTAGAAAATTCAAAGTTCATCAATGTGCAAAATAGATTTTTTTTCTATTTGAGTTTGAAAATTAAAAGGAATTTTTTTCCTCCCTTGTTTGATCAAATTATTTTATGGGAGAAATATTCTCCAAAATGATTTAGAATTCTATATTTTTTAGGTATTTTCAATAAAATATTTTATTAGGTTTTACCCTTGTTTGATCAAATTATTTTATGGGAGAAATATTCTCCAAAATGATTTAGAATTCTATATTTTTTAGGTATTTTCAATAAAATATTTTATTAGGTTTTACCCTTTTTTAACCATGAAAAATTGATATTCAAGTATGATAAGACTTAGGAAAGATTTAGAATATGAAAGGAGTGGCCCTCAACATTTATTGGGATACAATGGGATCCTGTGAATAAGCAGGTGGAGATTTTTTAATGCAAGTGATAACTAAACTCATATGTTAATGAAAATGATTAATAAGAGGATTCTATGACATAATTGTGCACTTATAATGGCACAATCATGAGAGTATATGACATGTCACAACCTTTGCGAGGTTGGTGAATGTTTTTGGATTTTACAACATGATTGTGCACTTACAATGGTGTAATTGTGAGTATATAGGGCATGCCATAACTTGTAAGAGGTTGGTGAATATCGTTGGCACAACCACTCTTATGAGGTAGGACTTGTGACAATTTTTTTGTGGTCATTTTATCATCATAATGAAACTCCTTGCCCTATCCCTATGATCTATTCTAATTTACCCTCAAATTTGTGTCCAATGTGTGATGTGTTCTATCTCTTATGTATATATGTTTAGAGACATTCTCCTTTAGACATGTGTATGTTGTGATGGTTGATCATAATTGCTTGGTATGTTTCTGCTATGATGGTTTTGTTATCAACAGGATTGCACCCGTGTGTGAAAGAAAAAATTCCTTGCAATCTTGTGAAACATGGAAATACTTTCAGGTTGTGGGTACCATATGGTGAAAGTAGACCTCTGGATTATAGGCCGACTTCCTTTATGATCTTCTAATAATTTATTGTAATTTTAATGGAAAATGGAAGAAGGCTTGAATTGAATGCATAATCTAAAATTTAAACTATGGTGATGCACCTAATGAAAACTATTATGTAGGTTGTTTCACAAATAATACTCTCAAAAATTTGTTAACATAGTTCAATTTGAGCACATTAATCACATAAATATTTCACAAAAGGCTTGTTTAGTCTTTCTTTATGAAGGAAAACTAAGTTTCACAACCTAAGAGAATAGACAAATTTAACACAGTCTATGACCTATGAAGAAATTGCTTTTGTGTATATGCATCCAGGAAACGAGACAAAAATTTAAAGGTTTCATATTTAAAACACATTAAATTTGCATCAAATCATTTGGAAGAAACAAAAAACCAAAAATTAAAGAGGTAAATACTGAATTCAAATGAATACTCTAAAGGAAATTCTAGAAATAAAAATACTAATTAACCTATAAAGTTGTGTAAAATACTGTGAAAAATATGAGTTACAAAATCAATCTCTTCTTTGCAAAAATGCAAAGGCAAAATCATCAAGAATTGAGGAAAAAGAAAGACTTTTTCCAATATATACAAAATATAGAAGAGAATGAGTCCAAAAAGAGATGTCGAGCTAACTGAAGTCAAAAATATCTGAACTCCAAAGCCATCCATGAGCAAAATCAAAATTGCCTGAAAACGGTGCCCACCAATGCTGCAAATTGAGCTTAAACAACTCAAAACTTTGTCTCGCATTGTATATAATTGAACTGTATCTCAAAATGTCTCTTGAGTGCATGGAGGTGGCACTGAAAGTAAAAATATCCTCCTCATGAGCAAAGAAGAAAATCGTGAAAAAATGGGCCCACTACTTAGGCAAAATAAACTCTGAATGTTGCAAATTGATCCCCATGTCATGCATGACTGAAAGACCTTCGAAACTGATGTAGAACTGAGGATATGTCCCAAAAAATGCATGAACAATATCCTCAATTGATATGATCTCCATGAAACTGAAAAATGACTCCAAGTCAGAAAACATCACACTTTGGATGACCCCCAATAATTTTGCATGTTCAATCAACTGAAAAGAGACTCAAGTCTCCATCTCATGATTTGCATGATCAATTTTTAGTTCCCTCCACTTATCTTTTTCTTGCATGATTATGGAAAAGGTAATTGAATGATTAAATATTAAAGATAATCGATATGATTATTTTAAAATTTAATATGTGATTGAATTCTCCTTTATCACATTTACATGTTAAATATTAAGGTAATAAAATATTACCTCTAATATTTAATTTACATAGTCTATCTTGTCGAGAATCATGCAAACATACAAACCAATTGCTTCACCAAGGCATGCAATAATATCTCTCTTCATAGTGTATTTTAACAATTATTTAAGGCAATATGAGATTGCACTTAAATGATTATTAAATTACAATGCTCCTTCTTTATAATGCATGAAAGGAAATAAAAGGGTTTACAAAATATTTTTTACAAATAAACATAAAACCCCTTCATTTATCCCATCATAACACCCAATTCCACCAGCCCCCTTTGATCAATAGGTTGATGACTTCGAGTCAAGACCATGGAATTTTAAAATGAAATGATTTATTTTTAAACTAAGTCAAAATGCCCATCATTCGCATTACGACATGAAGGTAAAAGCATTGAACCCTAAAAGTTTCTCATTGGAGTTTTGAGTTTTTCTATAGAAGACTATGTTGCACTGCCAATGGATAGGGTTTGGAGCTTAACCTGCACCATTTCTTACTTTCATGTTGCATTTTTTGAAGATTTCTATAGGGAAAAAGCCAGGTAGCTATTCTTTGTCAATAAATCTCATTTTTTTCTCCATTTCAAAGCCATTTGTGGGCTTTCAGGGCACGACCATGCACATTTATGATGTATTTTTTTGTGTTCATTCTCTCTATGATATTTCCTCATCTCCTTGGCCACCATTGAGAGCATTTATTGACCTTTCTAGAGGAAAGAAAATAAAGACCCACACGGGTTTCTTCTTTGAATGACTTCTCTCACAGGGAATAAAAGGCAAGATCTTCTCCATGTAACCTATATTTCTTTAATTTGACTGTGGAATATGCTTTATTCGAGCCCTCTGAGGGTATATTTTATTTTCTATGAAAGAAATCATGATTCTGCAATCTTGAAGGCTGCCATGAAAGAGCTTGATTTGGGTGTTCACATATTTCTATGGTTGTGGCCATGAACATATTGATAGCGCTTTCTTTTGCTATTTGAATATGTGGTTGTGTGTCTTCCATCTGGGCTTCTTTATTCCTCTATACATTTCCTCATCTTGTGGGTGCCTCCAAAACATGCAATTTTTTGAAATATTCTCTATTTTATGTCGCTTTTATATATATTGGAAGGCTTTAAAACCCCAAATTGTGGCCATCATTGTAACTCATTTTATTCTCTTCATTTTGACCCTCTCTCAGCTTGAAACCTCCTTAAAAATAAATAAAACATTTCTTTGTGAGAATTCTGAATTTATTTCCCTATTTGTATTTCTCTTTTGAAGCATTAAATGGTTGCCATTGTGCTTTAATTCCCTTTGTTTTTTAGAAATTCATTGTTGTTCGAATAGGGATTTGTCTTCAAAGCACATACTGGGTACTCTTTGTACTACATTTTTTACTGAATCTTTATATTCTACAGGTTGTTGATTCATGAGAGAATGTTGATTCATGGCATATAATAATGATGAGAACCTATCTTACTTTGTATCCCTGTCAGGGTTTCTATTGTTCTGTAGTGAATATTATGAATGTTGTCTTCTGATTGCTATCCACACTTGAGAATTTCTTTAAATCTACTCATGTGATCCTTTAAAGGGAATCATCATTCATTTCCTGGAATATGGAAAGGATCTTTGTTTGATGATGACTTATCTTTTCACAACTAGAGCAACTCTGTGCTATAGATATAGCTATTATTTATACTACTACATATGAAAATATTCACCTTCTTTTTCTTCAAATATCCAATTTGCATCAGGAAGAATAATTCTTGTGCAGTAAAATACTATATGCTCTTAGAGTATTCATGAAAGGGCTTTGCATGCATATTGTGGTGATGCTATCATTCTCTTGTATAGGGTTGTTTTCTGGATCTTTTGCAAAAGTGGTATATTGTTCATTATATTCACTATCATTGAAAATTTGCAAGGATCACTGTGGTTACTTTCTTCTACATGTTGTTTACGTCATTGTTATGAGTTGGGCTCAACCCTTATGGGAGCCATATTTTCCACCACATGCTGAAAAGTCAAACAAGATAAAACATGAAATGATGAACCTGTACCTGCTTAATGAGTAAACATGTTATATAAAATAGTACCTTTCCTGATGATTTGCTTTGGATATCTTGAATACAACTATTCATTTTTACTTTTTTTATCGATATAAGATAACAAGTATCTACTTGATTAGAGATGCATAGGATTTGTATGGAACCCCAAGTTTTAACATCTCTTTTCCACCCTTGTAGATTTCTCTTTGGGAGCAACAACTAGACAACTCAACAATGTTGGGGCGATCTTCAACAATGGGATTTGTCATTCACTAGGCAATGATGGGTCCCATATCTCATTTTATGTATTTCTTTTCCTATATTTTCTTGCTATTTTGTATTTGTTCAAGCTCAGTTACTCCCACGGCTTGTGTTGGAATTCCAAAAAATTGATTTCAAATATATCAATTAATTCATATCATATAATGACTTATGTATCTTCATTTGTGACTTAGTACATAATATGAAATAACTATATGAACTGTTTGAAGTGTATGTTGTGTAATCATGAATAATAGCAAAAAGATGCTTGAAATATGAATTGCAAAAGAAGTTAAACTTCAACACCTTGGTAAATATTTGAATGTCTAGTTTTCTCATATGATTTTCCCAAGTGTCAAAATTTTTCTTCCCCTAATTAAATAACTGCCCAATAAACTGCACTAATTTAGTTGGTAGCTAAAAATTAGTAACATTTCCGACGACCTCTTAGGGGTGTTTTCTTTTCATCAGAGGTAGTAGGCAAAGTAGTTGGTACAATGTACCCAATCAATACTAAACAAATATGATCAATTTCCTTGATTATCCATTGGGCATGGAGTCAATTCCTTTATCCTTCTCTGACTCAAAAAACTTCTGCAACTCAACTGTTGAAACCATATAGTAGCAAACAAAACTAAAAGAAACTAGCATAAATTTGTTGAAGACAGAGCCAAAAAATCGTGCAACATCTGCACTTATTGAAAACAAAAACATTACTAAAACCAAATGTGTAATGAGCACTTATTGAAAGAAAACAACTACTCTACACTACACTAACCAACAATATTAGTGCTTAGACATGACCATTCATTGGTTGTGAGAAATAGTTTCCCTTCCTTAACAACAAATGTCAATTCATATGATCACAAACAACTGATACTAGATGCAACACAAAAAGATATTTGATAAACTACTGCAATTCTTTATGAAGAATGTAAACAAACTCACTCACCCTCTGATTTTGATCAACTAAATTGCTCATTTGGAATGAATGAGCAAGTTGGCCTTATTATCTTTTAATCTCAATCTCTTGCTTGGACTCTGTTAAGGAGAGATCCTTGATTGGGCATCCTATTGAGATGCTAAACTAAGGACTCTTTTTGCCGGCTTATTTATCATGTGTTTTCTCTTCAACCATAACCTATTTGGTCACCTAATCATGTTGATCACAATCCTTTGTCTTGAAAGGTGCTAAGTTGTCAACAATGCTAGAGCAAAAAAATTCAAGGATGCTTGAGAATAAGATTGTATCATGATCAACCTTATCATAGAAAGTATGTTCTAACTCATTTTCATGATGGTCTTCAAAGATCATACCTTCAAAGTCTGTGATTTGCTGATTTTCTTGCTCTACATGAACAACCTTTGTTTGTGAATCAAACTTTTGACTTTCCAAAACATGATTGCTTTCATTTGTTTGTTCTTGGATCTTCACCTTGTCAAATTGATTTATTTCATCCTATTGACCGAGCTAGGCATTGATGTTAGTTCAATCAAGCATTGCTCATCTTCATGCACAAATCGTGGAAGTTCATCAAACAAACCAACAAAAATATGAACTTGAACATCTTTTTCTACTTCAACTACCCGTTGTCTTGCCTTTTTCTCTTCAAAAGATGATTGTCTAGAGTCTAAAATTGAAGCAAATACCTCAAGCTCATCCCAAAATGAGTCCTCTTCATTCTGATTTTTGTTTTGTTCTGGAGGATGATTGTTTATTACCTTATTATAGCCTTGTTGAGGGGTTGGAACATCAACATCTTTACACTCTTCTTGCTGAACTGAGGATAATACTGCTATGATATGAGAATCTTCTTTCTCATCGTCAACAAAACATGGAAGTTCGTTAATCATATTGGTTAAAACATAAGAAACATTAGCCTTTTCTTGTTCTAAAACATGTTGATTTTCTTGAGCTTCTTGAGGCTGCACAAGCTTGAGAAAAGGCTACTCTTAAGGAATTGTAGGTTGAACTTGCTCAAGAATAGATTCCTCTTGTATGAAACATAGTGTTTTGAACGTAGGAATACCTTCTCCAAAAAATGGGTTTGGAAAAGTAACAACTAGGCTAGCTTCTTGCTCAATAACAGGCTCTTGAAATGAAGGTAAGCTCTTAATACTTGGAATTTCAAGATTGGAAGACATAGGAGACTCACCTTGACTGAAACTTGGAATTGTTACATTGGGAACATCTTGTTTGACAAGTTTTAGCCTTATTTCTACATCTTTTGCAGCAAGCTATTGAGCAAGATTTTCTTCAAATTATCTCTTTTGCATCTCGTATTCGTGATCTTGAAGATAAGCTTGATAATCTTCCTGTTCCTGTTGCAAATCATATTCTTGTTGACATTCAAGGTTATGATCCTATGAGCAATCATATTCATAATCCTGATGACAATCATAGGCTGGACAAACCAATTGTTCTTGTTGCACATTCAATTCACTCTTTCTAAACTACTCTTCAAGAAACATGTTCCTTATCTTCAACCTTAAATCTAGATTGTGAATTTGTTTGAGCTTATCCTCAAAAATTTGAAACTTTTAAAGCTGATTATAAGAATTGATCTACTGATTGCTAAAAAAATGGTGGCCTTGGGATTGATCTTGTGCATATGAGGGTTGATATGAAGTATTAACATGGGTAGGAGGATGGTAAGAATGACAAACTTGATGGTTATTCATATTATGGTTGTTTGGGTATGACTTATAAGAGGGTTCATGACCAGTATTTTCATCATATGGTGGTGGGTATACATGATATCCATGAAAATCTATCATTTCTGCTCATATAAATGCTGGAAATCAGAATTTTAAGCTTATATTTGATACATGCCACCACTGAACCTGTTGAAACCAGTAGATGTGTTCGGAGTCGCCAAGTATAGTAACCTCTGAAAGGTAAAAACACTGTTGTATATACTAGAACAACAATTTGAAACTCTTGAATTCTTTCTCTGAAGTGATCTTCAAAGTCCCATTGAGCATGCCAAAAACTGTTATCAACAGGATTGCACCCGTGTGAGAAAGTAAAAATGCCTTGCGATCCTGTGAAACATGGGAATACTTTTAGGTTGTGGGTACCCTATGGTGAAAGTAGGCCTTCGTATTATAGGCCGACTTCCTTTATGATCTTCTAATAATTGACTATAATTTTAATGCAAAAGGGAAGAAGGCTTGAATTGAATGCATAAGCTAAAATTTAAACTATGGTGATGCACATAATGACAACTATTATGTAGGATGTTTCACAAACAATACTCTCAAAAATATGTTAACATAGTTCAATTTGAGCACATTAATCACATAAATATTTCACAAAAAGGCTTGTTTAATCTTTCTTTATGAAGGAAAACTGAGTTTCACAATCTAAGAGAATAAACAAACTTAACACAATCTATGACCAGTGAAGAAATTGATTTTGTGTAAATGCATCCAAGAAATGAGATAGAAATTTAAAGGTTTCATATTTAAAACACATTAAATTTGCATCAAATCATTTGGAAGAAACAAAACACTAGAAATTGAAGAGGTAAATACTGAATTCAAATGAATACTCTGAAGGAATTTCTGCAAATAACAATACTAATTAACCTGTAAAGCTGGTGTATAAAATATTGTGAAAAATATGAGTTAGAAAATCAATCTCTTCTTTGCAGAAATGCAAAGGCAAAATCATCAAGAACCAAGGAAAAAGAAAGATTTTTTCAAATATATACAAAATATAGAAGAAAATGAGCCCGAAAAGAGATGTCGAGCTAACTAAAGTCAAAAATATCTGAACTCCAAAGCCATCCACAAGCAAAATTAAAACTACCTGAAAATGGGGCCCACCAATGCTGCAAATTGAGCTTAAATAACTCAAAATTTTGTCTCACATTGTATATAACTGAACTATATCTCAAAATGGCTCCTGAGTGCATGGAGGTGGCACTGAAAGTGGAAACATCCTCCCCATGAGCAAAGAAGAAAAGCCTGAAAAAATTGGCCCACCGTTGAGGCAAACTAAACTTTGAATGTTGCAAACTGATCCCCATGTCATGAGTGATTGAAAGACCCTCGAAACTGATGTAGAATTGAGGATATGACCCAAAAACTGCATGAACAATATCCTCAATTGATATGATCTCCACAAAACTAAAGAAATGGCTCCAAGTCAGAAAATATCACACTTTGGATGACTCCCATTGATTTTGCTTGTTGAGTCAATTGAAAAGAGATTCAAGTCTCCATCTCATGATTTGATTTGGGTTATTCTTGTGTGAGTTGTTTTTATTGAATTTCATGTAGGCTTGCCTCAATCTAGTCTTTAATTCTAGGGCACATTGGGCATGAGATGCCCAAGTGATGGAACAGTGATAATTTTGAGAGGTGAGGCATTAGTGTAGTCTTTTCTTTCACCTATTTTAAATTGGAGATCACTTGTTTGTTGGATGCCTTGTGTTACAATTGACTATTTTTTCTTGCTCTTTTTGTGCTTTCAAGAATAACGATGAGCTACCTAAATTCAAAAAAGAAAACCTATTTTATCCTTTATTCATATTTTCTTTTGACAAAATATGAACTAATTAACTATTTGCAACTAATTAATTATATATGACTATGAAATCTATATAATGTTTTTGATTTTAAGAGTTCATAAAATAAACGAAGAAACTTTTAATCTACTATATGGTACAAAAATCAATTTTAATCTAAATTTGCCCAAGAAAGCATTTGCAAAACTAAACTAATTAAGAAGCAACAAATGATTGTTACAATCTTTAGGCAACTTTGAGTGATTTAATTACTAATCAAAGCTACTAATAAACAAAAAAAATTATAATGAAATTATTTTAAAACCAGGAAACTTGGTTGAAGCTTTGAATCTTTTTATTGATCCCTATGATTGGGGTCCTTAGAGGATCCAACTTGATATCTAGTTTCTTCTCCTTTTTTTGGTTTTGGAGTGCTTAGCTTGATGGAAAGGTAAGATTTAAGATTAAATGATTTGGCTTGAGTAAGAGTTCAAAAGTTTTTTGGAGGCTATAGCTTGGCAATGAAAGATATGAGAATTGGCTTTGCAAAGAGGCTTGTAGATTTCTAAAGGTGATATTTTTCCTAGGGGAAGGTATGCAGAGCTTCTAGCAAAATATTATAAAGGCAACCAAATTTCTACTAACCCTAAATAAATTCTTCAAATTAGTGCTTCAATTTGCTTCCAAAATTGTTCTCTTTCTCCTCTTTTTTATAATTAGGGAAGAGTGGTTTAAATAGAAAAAGAGGTTATCCCTTGGGTGATCCTACAAATTAACATGGGTTGCCTAGGTGACCCTAAGGTCTCTCAAGTGTTCCTATAACTGCAATTGTGGGATCTTAGTTTTGAATGACAAGAAGGAAGAGCAAGGCGAGAAGGTGGCTAACAAGGGTGGAAAAACAGGGAGGAAGATTCTATGGTCATGAAGAAGACTTCCATCAAGACATAAAAGGTTGTGAGGAGAAATGAGCATGCAATGTGGGTCATGAGCTAGATCATCAAATCGTCATTGGATGTTTATTTTAACCCATGCAAATTTGGGTGCTAATAATTTTGTCCTAGAAAGCTCTATAATTCCATCTCGAGTGTTGCGAGTTCGATCTTAGGCGTCATGGACTTTATCTAGTATGTTGAATTGATTTGACATTATACACATCTAAAAACATGTTTTCCTTTCGTCTTCCATATAGTTGAATTTATCATGGTGGCGTCTAAGGACATCATGGAGGAGTTTGTTGACTCAATAATTGAATGTGTTCTCCTAGGTAAAATCCCTTGACAAACCAAATTAATGGCAATGAGCAATATTAAAGACAACATTCACCAACATATAGATGCCTTATACATATGTAATTCTTTTATCCCTTTAGAAATCAAAGCGTTCTCTAATTGTTCTTCTTATCCTCTTTGACATCTTTTATTTTTGATGATAGTTAATTGCACATTGAATGCCTTTAAATACCATGACATTGCATGTTGCATAAAATGTGTGATAGTCAATTCGTAATGACTTGTAGAAAGAGGATGACAAATTGAAAATTAAATTTGGATGTTTGAATTTTGAAGTCATTTTTATGCGCTTTGAGATTCAACTAAGATAATCTTGACTAATGTGAAACTGAACCATGAGAATTAAGTGAGTCTCAAAACCATGAGAGAATGTATAAAAACAAGTGCAAATGAAATGAAGTCAAAAATAAAAATAAAAATAAAAATAGATGCATGAAAATTTGATAGAAAAAAAGATAAAATAGATATGAATAAGAATTGAACCATAAACAAAATTAAACACACGAAGGTGACATTACTGAAATATTATTAAAATATTATTACGTTAAGAACAAGCTTGGAATATGGCATGGGTATTTTATTTTATATATATATAGATATATACTCGTAAACAGTATCCGAATTCTTATTGATCCACGTCCAATTATACACACTTTTTACACTCGCGCAACGGAAAATGCAAAAAAATATCTGCATATCCAAAGGCTGAGGCTTTCCACAGTTTACAGGCCTTCCAGCTCTTTCTACCTTATATTTTGAAGGCAAAGGTTTATGAGCTTTGCTTAGGAAGAATTGATTTGGTTACGTTGAACAACAATTGAATAGTGTTCTGTTCAATCTGACTCACTCTTCTCTCTTCTGTTAAAAAAATATCAAATATTGTTGTACTGGGTTATTTTAATTATGGCTGTTATAGCCCAATATTGGCATGGCAATCTGGTCCCCTTGCCAACCGTTACAATGTCGTGTAAAAGTAGGTGTTCGGGATACATTGAGGGGTACCATAAAAAAATGTGCTTGGGAAGTAAGCAGGCAAACTGGAGCTATCTGCAAGGCCTTAACATTAAAAGCCGAAAAATGGAATGGAGGGCTGTTAAAGGAGGAGGTGGTTTTGAGGAGGGCATTGATGACGACAATGAAGAAGAAGAAGAAGAGGAAGAGGAAGAGGAAGAGGAAGAAAATGTGAGCTTTTGGGAGAGGAAGGAAACTCAGGATAAAATGAAAGAATTGGAGGACATGAGAGATCTGATTAAAGAGGCAGAGAAGTTGCAAACTGATGAGGGAGGTTCCGCAGCTGAAATTAAAGGTGAAGCATCTACCGAGGATCGAGAATCTGAAGAAGAAAGGAAAGCAAGACTTCGTGAAGAGCTTGCTAAGGTTAGTGATTTTTAGAGGTTTGTATTTTCTAAACTTTGGAATCGAATTGGGGCATTTTTTGTTTTTAGTTTTCTTCCGCACTTGGTCAGTGAATCCCAAAATATATGGATAAGACTTTCGGTTTGTTTTTGTTCATGCCTTGGCTAAGGAGGAATATGTGAGAATCGGAGTGGGTCTCTCTGGATAGCGGGCTTGTGCTTTGACTGACATCATTAGATTTTCATGGTTCACAAGAATGTGCCCAAGTTTTTTGTGGAGTAAACTGCGTAAGTATTTTTGTAATTTGATAGCCATTCTTGTCTTTTAGATGCATTTTTTTTCCAGCAAAAGCTGCTAATTGTCAGTCTTTTATTTTTCGCGTTTTTTCGATTTTTTTGTTTTTGATAGCCCAGAGGTATCTATAGCTCAGTGAGCCGGAGCGGGTTTAACAGTCCCGTTTTTGGCGCTAGGACATCACACTGGGCAAGCCACTAATCTCCTGAGGCAGTACGAGTCGCCTGCCTCCCCTTCCCTGCACCACACGTAAATCAGGATTGGAACCCTTGATCTAGTGGTCATCATCGCAACGGCACAACCCTGGGAGCAGGATTGAATCGTTTATTACACATTATTATTTTTGTAAGTTGGTTTTTTCTGATAAGTGTAGTCCGTAGATGTACAATGTAAGGGTATTTTCAATGGATTTGACAAATTTGATGTATGCATAGTATAATCATAAGATACAATACTTTTCTAGTTTGAATCTTAAGAAATATGACTGTGAACAGTACATTCAATAATATCTTCTCACTCTTTAGGGCACAAGATAGTGTTGCTTTTAAATACCTATATCAAATTTCGGAAACGAGAGGTTCCTTAAAGTACATACAAGTTAACTATAACCGATTGTATCATTGATACAGCCATCTGCACAAAATGGGCAACTTTTCAAAGAGGAAGACGATTCCTTTATTGTGTCCCTGAATAGAGGCCTGTCTTTTTGGTTTCATCTTTTTTTTCTTAAAATACAGGATTCGTTTTGTTATTGTCCCCAACTTGTCTTATTAATGATCTCTAATTGGTCTCATCATACCAATTTCATTATTCTTTAAATCCATAAATTTTAGGAATATGCCATAATTTTACCTGACTCTTGTTTCAATAATGCTTTTAATATAATGGTTCATCGAACATGGGATCTACTTTTGGTTGAATTGGTTTGGTAGCCATACACCGTTTCAGTTCAAGGTAAATCCTGGTTGGCTTGCATGGAGTAGGTGGCTACCCTGCATTTGTCCGTTTGGTAGCTATGGTCCTACAGATAAGAATGAGCTGTGAGCATTGTTATAAATCTAATCTGGAAACTTAATAAGCATGCCAACCAGGATGAAAAGGGGTCCTTCGACTCCAAACTCAAACATAGTTTGCTTAACAGGTGAGGAGTAAAGAAAAGAGAAGGGCTTTCAACTAATCCTTTGTTGAGAAAACGACTAAACAGAAATGGCATAATCCAGTAACTACATATAATGCAAGAGGCAACCTCAAATTCCTCAAACATTTTACTTGCCACTCAAATGGAATTCCTGAATGAGATAGCAACAATTCAAATAGGACAAATCAGAACTCTTCTGGGGAGCCAACAAAATCTGTTCAAAATCATCAAATTATTAACATTTATCTACCAGTCTTAACAAGAAACTGCAAGAATCGACAGTTTTGAAGTACATAATCTAGAACCTTACATCAAAAAGTTTAATTGCCATATTAGAAATTGAAAATCAACTAGGTGGGGCATTATTTGGATGTCCGTAAGGACCAGCTTAGTTACCGGCAAGTGCAGCTGTCTTTCATCTTTTCCCTTCCTTGTCCATCATTGCTATACCTTTCTGGATGCCGAGCATCAGGTACAGCAGCTGAAATATCTGTAGCAACTCTTGTTAGAGTAGCAGAGTTTGCTCTGCACAGTGTTAAGCATGGCATTAACCTTCTCATCTACCACCTTTTCCAAGAAATCTGGAAAATGACCTGCTGCTGTTGATGTACCAAGTGGGATGGCTGCACCAACAAACAAAAAATCTAATGATATAGTATACAATGGAGATGTTACTGTAGGCCACATATAACTCGACCCTGGAGAGAAACCACTGTTAACCTCATTCTGCATCAAAATAAGATAATGCATTTTTTCCACTGCCCCAGCTGCATCCTATAATGCTTTCAGAAGTGCTTCTCTATTGTTGCTGTTTGACCAGTGAATATGTGTTTCACCCTGCACACTCTGCCGAACATCCACCATAACCGCATCCTGGTTGCTATTCAAATCAACTCCCCGATATTGTTGGTCTTCTTCATCTGGCTACAGGGATACCTCTGTAGGAATCTAGTATTCATCTTGTACTTTATTCCAACCATCAGGTTGGACTGTTCTTATAAGAGGAAGTTCATTTTGTACCCAGTTTGTAGATCTAGGCTGCTTACAAATCCTGCCTGAGCTGGCAAGATATTCAGGTTCAAATTTTAAAGATCTGTTTTAAGCACATACTCTGTTGTCTTGAGATGTAAATCTACCTGCAAAACAACATTTAAACCTTGACTTATCTTAAGAAGTTAGTAGGTTCTTGCCTCTTGGTTTGGAAACTTGAAAATTTATGGTTCCTCTTCCAAATGAACCATAATACTTTTGTAGACATCCTAACTGCAATTTAGTAAAGGAATGATTGCTATTGTTTGTAATATAAAGTTATAATGCTCATGCTAGTCTTAGGATACATCTAGTAATAAAGTCACTTTATGACTCTATTATAAATTATCGAATCAGTTTTTGTAATATGGTATTAGAGCTTTCTCCACTACAAACTAGATGTCCCTTTCTTGGAATGTGAAATCTTTGTGGTTGGTACATGTAGACTTCATCCTCTAAATCTCCATTGAGGAAGGCACTCTTCATGTCCATTTGGTGTAATTTCTACCCAAACTGTTCTTCCATGGCTAGAACCAATTGGATTGTTCCCATTTTTGCAGTAGGAGCAAATGTCTCCTTATAGTCCATCCCTTCCTTCTATGCAAAGCCTTTTGTGACCTGCCTTGCTACAATTGTTCCATTTACTTTATACTTGACCTTGTATACTCATTGGCCGCCATTGGGTTTCTTTCAAGTGGGTAGCTCTTTTAGAACCCACATCTGGTTCTTAATCAAAGTATCATATTTGGCATGCATAGCCACTTTCCATTTTGGTCCATCTGTGGCTTCCTCTCCTTCAAATCAGTGTTACTTGAAACATGCCTGCAGTTTCATCAACTACCACATTAAGACTAAAACATATTTTGTTTGTTTCAACATCAACCAACCAATATGCTTTATGATTGTTACTATAGCATGTGAGCATCATTTTCTTGCATTTTGCATGAAGTTTTATTTGTTTTTCTTCAGGAAACCATATATATACAACAATCAGACCTGATATTTGTTCTTTGTTGTTTGAAAAAGCCCTGCACTTTCATCAGCTACCACATCACGTTTAAAGCATTTTTTTTTTTGTTTTAACATCAACCAACTGATACACTTTATGAATGTCACTATAGTCTGTGACCATCATTTTCTTTCATTTTGCGTCAAATTTGGTTTGTTTTTCTTCTATAACCCATACATATACAATTGAACAAAAAACATTGAGATGATTGACTTTGGATTTTTGCCCAAACCGTGCTTATTTTGGAGTTTTGTTGTGTATTTCTTTTGTTGGAGACCAATTGTGCAAATACATGGATTTGTGAACTGCTTCTGCTCAATATTTATTAGGAACAAATTTGTTCTCTAACATACACCTTGCCATCACCAAAAATGGTACAATTTTACCTCTCTACTACTACATTTTTGTGTAGACTGAATGGTGTGGTGCATTCTCTTTGGATGCTGTCTTGAGTCTAGAAATCAAGGAATTTTGTAGAGCAAAATTCACTTTTGTATTTGATCTAAGGATTTTGATCCTCTTTGTTGATTGTTTGTCTACCATTACCTTGAACTTCTTGAACTCGTCAAATGCATCTGATATTTGCTTTAAAAAATACACCCCACATTTTTCTTGATATGTCATCTACAAATAACAAAAAATCTTGGAACCAAAGGTTAATGCCATCCTCATAGGCCCACAAATGTCAACATGGATCAATTGAAGGACATCCTTATCTCTCCAAGCTTGTCCTTCATCAAATGGAACCCCATGTTGCCTCCTAGCTTGGCATGTAATGTCCCCTAATTGGGAATGCCCTAAATTTGCTCTAAATCCTTGATCTCCAATAAACAAATGAGTTAGAGAATACCTTTCACCTGATTGAAGCCCTGCACACAAATTAGAAACCATTTACCACAATCACACTGATTAGCAGATTACAACCATTTACCACAATAATACTAATTAGCTGATTATCATAGTTAAATATTAGTAAACTCAAGGCGAGATTACTAATCCAATCACAAAGCATCTAATATCCTTGGAGGGCTCAACCATAGAAAAGTATGGGAAGACGTGATTCGATGGGGTGTCTAGGACCCTTTCTATCCTAGGCCCAAGAGCGGATGTCCTGGCCTCTACCTAGGAGGTGTCCCCTTTCCGTTATCCCCTCATCTTGCCAACCATTTCCCTCTCTCTCTATGGTTTGACCTCTTGTGCTGATTCACCATGATAGTGGGGTGAGATTACAACAAGTGCCTCGAAAATACCTTCTCTCCTAGGCCCAAGGCACTGTACCATTGGTACCCCCTTGGCCTCCTTGGGACTACTTGGTTCCCCATTATAGAACACATTGGTTCTCCCTTATAGGACACATCGGTCCTCCAGGACACTTAGTCCTCCATTATAGAACAAATTGGTTCTCTATTATAGGACACTCGGTTCTCTATTGTAGGACACATTGGTTCTCCATTATAGAGGTGGCGTACCTAGGAGAGGGCCCTTTTGCTGTATTCCTTTGTCAAATCTCCCCTCTTCTATCATGGTGAAATTATGTACATGGTAATTTAATCAAATTCAGATTTGCAAATAATCATATCTGCAATACATTATGAACTATGAAGGTTCTATCATAGAATATGTGTAATGATATGCATGAAACCTTGATCCTATTTAACAATGCATTATATCCCATAATTATTCCATCATAAATTCATTAACTTACAATACAGACTGAATATCGTATTTGCTGACAGATCTCTTACTTCTTCTTCCCCAAGTCGATGTTCTGTTCTTCACACTTAGAAGATATTGTTAGTGTGGATCAACAGGTAAGAATCCCTTATCCATAATTATATTAAAGCACCATAATTACTTATAAGGCTCAAAAATTGCTGCAAGCATCATTATTGCATAATCGTATATATATATATATATATATATATATATTCTTTACTTACATCAATTAGTATTTATATATATGTTTATATAATTGTTCCTTTCTTATATTATTATTCATATATATTTATTCTTTACTTGTATCAATTAGTATCTATGTATATATACTTGTATGTCTATCAAATAATATGTATATATTAAATGGCTTTATATTCCAATGCATATCACAGATTGTATCACTGTTGCTGCTGTTCTGAGTGCAGATCCTATTTCTGAATGTTTCCCCCATATAATGATCCCTATCTGCCAACACATCTCTTCCTTTTATTTCTTCCTGCCTCCATGAAGAGAGGCGTCTCTTGAATAGAAATAGCCCTTTGAAAGGGCATGAATCATTATTAACTCCTAATGCTGCCTTTAAATTTATTTTAATTATCCCCAATGCCATCGTATAACCTGCATTGCTTGTATAGACTCAAGCGCTGCCTTATGAGTTCATTAGTTACTGCCTTAATAGCTGTCTTTACGAATCGCTGCCCTGTTAAAATATATAATCGTTGCTTTTCCTAAACTCATGCTCTTTTATTAAGGGATCGCTGCCTTTATTAGTATAAGGTTTGCCTTTTATTATTATTTCTGTTTGTATTAGTATATTGTATGTCTTCCTTATTTAACATATTTAATTTTATATGTCTATCTTATATTATTATATTATAATAATATTAAATTTAATATTTATTTTTTTATCTTTATATTGTCATTTATATTTTATTATTTAATTTATTTGCATTTCAAATTTCGGGGGCATGACATGGCATGTGACACAAACTCCTTGGCGATTCTAAATTTAATGAGGACTATCCACCAAACTTTACTTTCTTTAGTGAAAAAAGAAAGATATCTGAAATTTAAATGACCATACCTTTGGTGTCAAAGTGAGCTGCAATCTCAGCCACTTTTGGCTATCAAAGTATGCTTTTTCGCCTCTTGTATCAACCAGCTTGAAACGCATACTCTTCAATACCAAGAGCAATTATCTTCTTATTGACCTTATCAATAATATCGTATTTTTGATTGGTGAAAATCACATTTAAGTAAGGGTTCTTCTTTATAATATCACTTACAAAAAGTAGAGTCTTTTCCATTCCTAGAACATAGTAGACATTAAGGAAGACCCACATTTTACTTGACATGGTTTTCTGCACATTTCCTTTTTCTTCTACTCTAGATTGCTCCCCACCACCAAAAGCCATAGAGTTATTAGAAGATACATTAACAACATAATCAATATACCAATCTTTCTTTTTGGTAAAATAACAAGAAGCACCATAATATGTGTACCAAGCACGTGTTCCTATTGTTGGCTTACTTCTATCCATAAATGCAAAGAGTTCTTCCTCTTATGTTTTGCAACATTAGCATGCTTTCTAGGCCATTGATTATTTTTCTCATAGTTGGCAGACTTTGACTTGGCAAAAAATCGACAACTTAAAAAATTGCTTAAATTTATGCAAAAACACATGTTTTTTGCAATATTCAATAATAAAATTTATCCAACGAGTCCATAAATGAGTACAAAAATGTTTTCTATTAAATTTGATTAATTTGAATACAAATTGACTACAAAGTTGCATCATCATTCATAATCTTGATACAATAGGTAGCTGACAACTATTATGAATTTATGATGATTGCCTTTGAAAATCATCATCATAATTCAAAAATAACATATTATAAAATACAACATTTTACATCTTCCTCTTCCCTAATCTAGTGAAAACTTGGAGAGAAGTTGAGGTTCTAATCCTTGGAGTTTGTTGTGGCTTCTCGCTCAAAATAGAAGGCTGTGCTTGTGGCTCTAGCTCAACCTTCATCTTGCTAGTAGATGACAATGACTCCTCTGCCTCATCAATGTCATCCAATCCCATAGCTCCTTTTGTTGCACCCACACTGCCCATTGCTTGCCTCCCAAAATCAAGAATTTCATCTTCAGTAAACAATGGGTGCTGCTCATCCTGCCCTGTTCAATTGCCATAAGTATCAATGTCGTCCAAATACATGACCTCCTTTGATTTGTACTTTACCCTTCTTGTGTGAAGTCAAAATTTGTATTGCACAAAGACAAGGTCATTGAGGCATCTTTGAGTTCATTTTTTCTTCTTCTTCTTCTTGTGGTTGGCCTCAAACAAACTCCAATTGCACTTGTAGTTGGATGCACTACAAGGTTGGCACAAAATGTGAAGGGCTAATCTTTGAAGATTTGGGGTATTTGCACCCCAATCTATCCACCAAGAATCTACAAAATAAAATATTAGAGTTAGTAAGCAAACCATATTTTATCAAACTATCAATATTGTAAATTGTAAATTTGTAACTTGTAAGATGCATGTGATGTAAAGACTCCAATTTTTGTTACTTGGTGATTGAGTGGTTCTTCCTCAAATAGCTAGTTTTGAAGAAAAAAACTTACTCCCTACTAGTCCTATAATTGTGCAATTCTTGAATAATGAGGTCTCTCATCGTTCTTCCTTCGATAGCTAGTTCCAAAGAAAAAAACTTACCCCTACTAGTCCTGTAATTGTGCAATTCTTGAATAATGAGGTCTCTCACCTCAACCTGAGGTGTCATCTTTTGAATGAATGTCGTGAGGCCCTCCATAACCTCTCCATTAGGATCAAAGAAGCTATCCAAATGGAAAAAATTGGGGTTGAGGAAGTACCCTGTTGCATGGATGGGTTGGTGGAGTTGATTGTTCCACCCCTGATCAATGATCTCCCAAATGGGATCGAATTTAAGGCTGCCCCCCTTGTAATAATTTTGGATGGACTCTTTGGCCCTATCCATGGCCTCATAATGTACCCCATTGCATTTTGATCAACATCTACCAAACGGAGATTTCTAACCAAGGTTTTCAACACCTACAATTTACAAATACAAAAAAATTAAATTTACAAATTTATAATGAAAAACTAAAATTAAAAATTAAAATATTCAATTTGAATTTAAAATTGAAGTTTTGAGGTTACCTTCACAATCTCCATAGCTCTTTGTGCAAAAATATTATCAAAGACTATTCTTGCAACCCTCTCTCCTTCAGGCTTCTTTGAATATGATGAGTCTAGCCATGCTTGATTCACAAACATCTGTTTCAAGGAAGTCAGCAAACCAACAATGCTTTGTAATGTTGCAAACCTTGTGACACTCGATCACACCAACTCTTTCCCTTTGATGTGATCTCTCATCAAACTAAGAACCCAAGGGTAATTGTAAATAAATTTTGTTATGCTTCTTGCATCGTCTACAATCGATCTCACCCAATCAATTTTTCCTATGTCCTCCAAAAGGAGGTGAAGGCAATGTGCTGTGCAAGGGGTCCAAAAGAGTGAACGATGCCTCTCTTCATACAATCTACCAACTACCACATATGTTGTTGCATTGTCAGTTATGATTTGAACTACATTCTCTATGCTTACCCCCTTGACAATTTCTTTTGATATTAGACTCAATGTTTATGCATTTTTTACTTCATTAGAGGCATCGACTAATTTAAAAAAAATTACCTCACCCTTTGAAGCTACAAAAAATTGATAATGGTGTGGTTTTTTCTGTCCATGCACCCATTTGAAAGAATAGTGCAACCATACTTCGTCGATGCTTCTTCCATTCTTCCACTACTAACTTTGCCTCTTTAGTTGTATTCATGAGCAACCACCCACTTAAGTCTTTTCGACAAGGTGCCTTGTAGCCTTTTCCTACTACTATCAATGCAGTTACCAAATTCTCCCAATAAGGATCGCTCACCACATTGAAGGGCAGAGTGTTGAAGTACCAAAAATTGGCACATGCCTTATTTGCTTCTCGATGCACCTCCTTGTTTCACCCTGTACCTTCCAATGACAATTGTGCTCTAGGCATTTTTTTGGGTACAAAAAAGCTATGTGGTGTGCATGTAGGTGCTCTACTTGAAGTAGATGAAGTGGATGTTGATGTGTTTCATATGTGTGGACCACGAAGGGAGCCCACTATGCCTTCAAAATCATATCTTCATCTATTTCTACTTGCATTTGAGGACCAAGATCACTAGCCATGACTGCCCTTGTCTTCTCCCTTTGTAATTTTTACTTTTTTGCCAATGCAAGGTGTGCATTCATCTCTTGTTTTATCTCTTCTGTGGTGTTTTTGATTATATAAGCAACAAAATAGGGTGTTGAACCCTTAACACAAAAGGCCCCTAGGGCAGATTAAAAAAGGCGCATAGGGTAGAAACAACACATTAAAAGCAGAATTCAAACTTAAACATAAACTAAGCAGTGTTACCCCAAGTTTCCGAGACGGGGACGACAGGGGACGGCGGGACAAGTCCCCAAGTTTCTGATTTTTCAAGCCAAATTTGGGGATGGCAGGGGGGCGGCTATATAAAATATAATTTTTTTAAAAATATATGGAAACTTTAAATATTCATATGAAAACATGAATAAAGCATGCATATATACATTATAGAAACTTAGCATATAACATTTGTGTTAAGAATTCATTGTCAATACTCAATATGCATTCAAAATTCAGAATTTATTATGTGATACTAAACATAGTACATTGCTGCCGTCCCTGTCCCCGGGACGTTTCTGGGATGGGGACTGGGGGATTTAGACCTAGGGACGCGTCCCCAAGTAACACTGAAACTAAGTGGAAACAAAGAGCACTAGCCTAACTAAACATCTGACCCCAATCCTCCTTGAGGAATTTGAAAAGTTCCCTATGGTCAACACTCGTGCTAGCTCCCATCTTACTTCCATGAGGTTAAAGATCTTCATTCAACAAGGTACATATTAGTAGTTGAGTGATGCATGACTTTCAAACTGAAGTGAGAGATGAATCTCATCTTCCCTTTGAGGTTTTCAACTTTAGTCTTGAGGGCAACAACTTTAGCAGCAATGTGAATGCACTTGGAACAATTATCCTGAGTAGGTTACGCATTGGGGGTGGAGTCAAAATTTTCAGAGTCTGAGAGGAGCATTCATCTCTGGGAAAAGGATCTGACCCTCATTATCAACATCCATCACATCCTCATCATCATCCTTTTTGTTTTTTCCTTCTTCATTCTCCTCCCTAGCCATAGAGTTGCTGGAAATTTCATCAATACTGAAATTGGGCGTTGTGCGGCCAACAAGCCTATTAGACGTCCTAATGTTCAGCTTGGGGCCCTCTGTCTCCATAGTTTCAGACACACTTTTAGCAGTTTTTTCCCTGTCATAAGAGTTAGCTTTATCCTCCTCCTCCCCTTATGTATTAGCTTCCTCCACAAAAAAAGGACACTTTATCCTCCTCCCCTTCCATATTAGCTTCCTCCACAAAAAAATGGACAAAGGTTTTCTTTTTCTTATTACTTGAAGGATTTTTGGTAGTCCTTGTATGGCCACGCTTACTTGAAGAAGGGTTCTTTATAGGGCTATTTTCATATCACAAAGGCTCACTGCAACCATCTTCCAGGTAGAAGAGTGGGGATTTTTGAGGATTTAGATTGGGGATGTGTATGTTTAGCTTGATCCAGGGAGGAAACAAGGGTGACATTTTGCAGACTTGCAATCCTCTTCTTTCCTTTGTGGGGAGGCGTCATGGATTTCCCCACAGGGGAATCGACATTGTTCTCTTTAGGGGAACTATCATGTGAGGAGTTGTCAATGAGACAAGCCCTTATGGGTTTTGGTGGGAAAAGGGCTAGGTGGAAATGATAGAGTCAGAAAATGAGACCTTGGTGAAACAAGATAGAGGGTTTATTAGGATTTTTTGTAGCCAAATCAATGGCTTCCTTCATAGTGGACTCTAGCGAGGATAGCAGATAGAAAGGAAAGCAAATGGGAGTTTTATTCCTGAAGTGATTAAGAAGGGGTGAATGGTAAAAGTAAAAACATTTGAACTTGCCTTCTAGCATGACATACTTCATAAGATGAAAACATACCTTATCCCATAGCTATGGGAGTTTCACTCTGTCAAACCCAACATGAAGTTTCACTGGAAACTTACCCTCTTTGAAGAAGAGGGTCACGCTTTCATTATCTGGCACTTTATTGTGTCTCTTCAACTTTTGTCCTTTACATGACATCCTAGTTGCTTCTGCGATAATCTCCTCATTGACTTCAAAGGAAATACGACCCATTCTCACCGGTTGCTTATTCCAAGCACTTGCAAATTGGATAGACAAACTTTCATCATGCCCATTAAGGCATTCAAGGAAGGGGTAGTCCTCCCTTTCATACGAATATGCCAAAGGAGGGGATCATTTTTGAACTCATCATAGGAGCCAGGTGTAGTTTTAACCCTATCACCACCCATGGTAAAATTCTCTAGGTGGCAACACTATAAATTTTTTTTGAGGATACCTCTATACCAACACAACAACCAAAGCAAGATGAAAGCTTGGTTTCTTAATTTAAAATGGAAATTTCTAGAGCTAGGGATAATTATCACCTCACAAGATGATTGATTGCATGTGTAATCAAATCAGCCAAAGTAATAAACCTTATTACTTGGCACCATCAAATTTATGAAGTAATCCAACTCGTGCAAATACATTGCCCTACACAAATCTTTGCTATGGTTTATAATTAAAATGCACCATCAATCATTTTCAAAAGCTCATGCTGAAAAATTTGGGAGGAAGCATTAGGCATATACTTAATATCAAGGACAACCATCAGAGCCCTTCGATGAGAAGCCTCATCATTAAAAATCTAGCTCCTAGAAATCATAGTAATACATTTGCCGATGGCACTTTTCCCGTCACTGCCACCTTGACATTCCTATTGCACATCACCTTCAAATCTAAAAGGGAATGAGGAATCAAATTCCACATACACATGAATGGATAAAAGCCATATACCTTTATTTGAGTCATCACCACCTTCATTGTTTCCAACTTCTTAGTTCGCAAAACCCTCAAATCCAAAAGATTGGGATTAGGGGGTTAGATATTAAACTAATATACAATATTATACTCTAAAATATGATTTCTTCTATTAGCTGTCATCGTTTGAAGGGGTGGCGTTTTGCGTCTCCTTTAAAAGGAGGATTCTTATGTTCTTTGGGAAATTCTGTCTATTCCTTCGACATCATAGGGAGTTGAAACTTATTCCCAAATTAGCCAACGCATCCACATCTCTGTTCCCCTCCCTGTATATATGAGAAAGCTCATAACTATCAAAGCCTAAAAGAAAATTTTTGATGTCATGAATAATATCACTGATAGACCATCCCAAATTAACCTTCCCCTTCACCAATTCTATGATGAGCTTGGAATCTCCTTAAATCTGCAGGTTTTTTATTCCCAAGGTGAGGGCAATTTTAACCCCCGTAACATAGCCATTGCTTTAGCCACATTGCTACTTTTCACCCCCAATCCCCTTGAGAAGTCAACAATGACTTCACTATTAGGATATCATAAAATTCCTCCTCCACTTGCCAGATCTGGGTTGCCTTTAGCAGCCCCATCAAAATTTATCTTTCCCCAATCCATTGGGGGAGGTCTCCATTTAGTATTTTTGCGAGCAATATTTCTTGAGTTGCCAAACCTAATGGGGTCCAAGGGTATTCCCCACTTGTTACCAATTAAGATTTCTAGAGGTTTTGGGGGGCTAATCAGATTTTTCCATTTACTAATAGAGATATTTTCCACCAGAAGCTTTGAGAAAGCCATAAACACCTCATTAGTATTTCTTTTAGAATTTAAGAATATCCATAGCTCTCTAATCAAAGGGTGGGAGCACGGGTAGGTTCACACCACAATAAACTCTTTTAGGCCATCATTCATTGCCCAACTAAACCCCAAATTTTGCAATGCTAATCCCCAAATTTCCTTAGAGAAAGCATAATGAAGGAGCAAGTGGCACCGTTTCCTCCGCTTTCTTGCATAAGACACACATATTAGGGATTTGGAATCCTCTTCTTTTTAAATTGTCCTGGGTAAGAATTCTATTGTGGGCAATTGTCCACCAAAAGAAGTTTATTTTGGGGGTGAGTTGATGATTCCAAACTTTACTCCAAAACCTATAGTCGTTGTCACTACCTAACAACAGACCGCAAGTAGATCTGATTGTGAACTTTCCTCTCTTGTTGCTTGCCGAAAAAAACCCATCATCCTTTGGAAACAAAGGGATCCTGATCAAGTGAATTTCTTGTAGGTGTCAACTTTTTGGATTAGTTCTACATGGTCGTTCCAACAAGCCTCAATATTCCCCCATTGTTTATCATTGTTAGTCAACATTAGGTAGTCAATGACCAACCTACCAAATAAAATCTTAGCAAGGCCATCTAAACCCCTGAACAAGTGATGGTTTTTCAAAGGCTGATCCAAGACCTAGGAATCCTCCCTAAAGCAAATTCTGGGGCCATTCCCCAACTTCCATTTCAGGCCAGACTAAATAAGGTTTTTGGATTTGAGGACATTGTTCCAAATCAAAGGACCATTAGGAAACCTAGAATCAGTGAGGTTCCTAATAAACTGGGTGTTTAAGTATTTTGCTTTCATAATTCCACACCAATCCTTAGTATTCAATATGAGGTCCCAACCAACCTTAGACATGAGTGTTTTATAGGTGAGGCGGATCTTTGTAATGCCTAGGCCCCCATGAGCTTTAGGTAGACAAACTTTATCCCAATTTATAAGGGCCATTCTTTTCCTTTCTTCTATGCCAAACCAAAGAAAGTTCCTTCTGATTTTTTTTTTGTTCAAATTTGTCATCAATAAATTTAGGGATCTTGAATAGAGACAGGAAATAGACATGAATACCTTGTAAAGAGGTAGCAAAAAGTTGTAATTTGCCTTCATGACTCAAGAGCTTACCTTTCCAACTTGCCAGTTTTTTCCATGACTCAAGAGCTTACCTTTCCAACTTGCCAGTTTTTTCTAGAGCCTCTCTAAAGCTGAGTTCCAAAAGGAGGGTGTGACCTCTTAAACTTTAAGGGGGAACCCAAGATAAACGCCTGGAAGAGAAGCACAAGAACAACCTAATATAGTTGTTACTTTTCATTGTAACTCCAAGTTTGTATGGAAAAAGTAAATCTTACTTTTCTCATAATTGATACATTGGCCAGATACAACAACATTATTATTTAAACGTGTCTTCCATCTCCTAGCTTCCACCACTAAGACATTTACAAATGGTATAGTATCATCAACAAATTGTTGGATGGCTGAAGGGTTAAGAGAGGTAGTAGCTTTGATTCCCTTGAGAGCACCATTATCAAGTAGTCTTAAAATATTTCTTCCCATGTCTTCAACCATCATTGTAAAAATATAAGGGGAGAGAGGATTCCCCCTATCTAATCCCTCTTTCAGAGCCGAAGAATCCTCTGGGAACTCTCCATTGACAAGCACCGAGAATTTGACCGTAGACACACATTCCTTAATAAGATTGATGATCTTCTCGTGAAAGCCAATTTTTTTTTTAGAACTTTAAATAAGAAATTCTAGGAAACTCTATCATAAGCTTTAGAGATATCAAGTTTAAATATCATACTAGGGAGCTTACTCCTATCCATGGAATGCATTATTTCATGGGCGGAGATTGCAGCATCAAAGATTTGTCGACCTGGCACAAAGTCTTTTTGGCAACCATTGATCATTGTTCCCATTAAAGGTTTTATCCTATTCACAAGTGTTGGCATTTCAATTAGCACCTCTGGAGTGCTTATTGGAAACGAACAACTATTGCAAGTGTTATAGTACTACTCTTCAAATTATAGAGAGGAAGATCTCTCTTTGTTGATGTTCTACGTAAAAAAGGGTACTAAGGTTTCTATCTTTATTACTTAGCGACAGGACACAAGGGTGCATAAACACAATGCGCCATAGCTAAGCTTTTCTCCGGTTTCTGCAGATCTTAACTACGACTAAACTAGCTTCTTGTTGCCGTAATAACTAACACCTTTGGAGTGTAAGTTTGTACAGACAACTATGCACACTACGTGATGAGTGCTCTTCAAATTAGGAGGGGAAGCTCCTTCTTTTGCTGGTATGCGTTCTAAAAGTAAAGTAATCTAAACCTATCTTTTTTGACTCAACTGGAAGAGGCACAAGGTTAAGGAAACCAAGGACGTTGTAGCTAAGGGTTTTCTCTAGTTTCACAGGTCTTAACTACAACTAAAACTAAATACTTTAATCTATCCAATTTCCTCAAGAAAACAAAGCATGAGGAAAAAGAGTAGGAATGGTTTTACACGATAAACTGGGTACAGACTCACAACGTGAAGGCAAGGTGGCACAACAATTTGCTCGGTCGAATAGATTTATTATCACACACATCACACGATAAGCTTTAGGTACAAACTCTCAACATGAAGGCAAGGTGGCACAACAATTTACTCAATTTGAATAGGCTTATTGATAACAAAACATAAAGGATAGCCAACTAGGATAGTAAATTGCATAGGCGAGACGTGTACAATCTACGATCAAACTAGCCACTATATTTAACTAAGGTAAGCATTCACCGTAATAATTGCATGAAACCCAAGTGGCATAACAATTCATTATCATAATAAATACTCATGAACAGATACAAAATAAGCAATATTACAAGCAAGGTAGGCACAACATATATTACTCTCTCGTGCAAAAGTTTATTACAAATGAGCTGAAAACTCTTATTTATACACATCAAAAGTGTAGGCAACCCTAAAATCACCTTGAGTCAACTACAGTCTTGCAATGCATGCAAGATTTTATTGCTAAACCCTAATAAAGGAAACTATATAGTTAATTGGAAAGCTACCATCAGTTAACTGAAACATCTAATCTAAATGGACAATGTGAAAGCATGCACATCCTTATTGAAAGCAAGTTAATTGGAATACTACCATCAGTTAACATAAAAACCTAGATGAAACTCCAAGTGAACGTAGATACTTCCAAGATAGACATGCGTGAGAAATGAGACAATGAGTTAACTCGAAAAGAAGCGTCGAGTTAACTGCTGTGATTGAAGTCTATCCTGGAAGGTGGGAACTGAAGTCTACTGGCCTTGATCTCGAGCAATCAAACCTATCCACAAGGTTGTTGACTGCGTCACCTTCTCGGTAACTGAAGCTCCGCCGAAGTATACTGTGCCTGTGCAGCATGTCCTCTTCGCCTGTGATCTAACATTGAAACTCGCCTTTACTCCTGGTTGCCTCATCAAACAATGTTGACATGACTGTAAGTTGATTCATCTTACAACCAATGGTCTCCCCACTAAAAATACCGTGTATGAGTGCTTGGAGCTCTGATTGAACGTCAACAAGCTCAACATAGTCACCACCTACATGCTGATACTGGCATGGTAGTTGAGACACGAAGGTTCTCACATAACGGAGTGCACTAGTGACGTGCTCTCTGCTCTCAACCAACTCTGATGCTATTGTTTCTTCTATCTTTGCCTTGAAGATCAACTGTGTCCTCCAAGTGTAGACAACCTCTTTATCTTCTGCATCTGTGACTGATTCGTATGGCATCCCCAAGTTAGCAATTAGGATCTCATCTTTGGGTCTACTAATAGCCAAGTCACGCTCCTCAACTTGAAGCTGTAGACGAAGCTCGCGTGCATTGTACCATAACTGGTATAACTCTGAAAGCACAAGACGACCTCTAGTGATGAACTCTTCCTCCCAATCATCCAAACGTTTGCCATATGCAACCAAATGATCAAGTTGACCTTGTTCTGCTGGTGGTTCTAACATCGGTGGAAGTGAGGTGACAACATTTCCTGTTCTGTGTACAAGGCTAGAAATGTATTGACGAAGCTGCTGTATTTCAGCCTTGAGCGTTGACTTATCTTCTCCATCCTTCACCATTCTATCCCTTGCGCTATTTGTAGCAACTTGTAGGAGATCAATCTCCGTCTGGCGAGTACTTCTGCCGAAGTTGACTGTGATCACTTCGAAGTCTTGAGCTTCCATCTCGTTCAGACTCTTCCCCTCTGGAGGCGCAACAGTCTCAATGATGATTTCCTTACCTGCATTCCTCTCCATGTGGACTTGTTTCTTGATCCTCTTGTCAGGCGCATCTTGATAAGCATGATCGAAATCTGAATGATCAAGTACATAAGATGGCTGTCTCCTCTTTCTTCCCAGCTGACTCTCAAGCCAAGATGAATCCCGACTAATCGTACTGGAATGATCTGTACTAGTAATGGGAGGCTCTGACGAAAGTGAATGTGTAGAGGTATCACTGCGAGGTGGCGAGTCCAAGTCCAAATCAATGTGAATTGGAGCTGGAGGTTGCTCTGGTGTTGGTGACGGCATACATGGTTGAACCTCAGGCTGTGGCGAACTCTGAACTGTTTCTATGACAAGCCCTACATGCGAATCAGCAATAAGTGCCTTTCCTTTTGAGTTATTAGGCACTGAATTCTTCTTAGGAGGGTTACTCCTCTTCTTCTGCTTGGGTTTAGATGAGGAAGGTAGTGAAACTCCCACTGGTGGTGGTTCTGTTCTAGGCGTAGTTACCCTCCTGGTCCTCTTGCTTTTTAGATAAAGCATACTATTCTGAATGACTCTGCTTGACCTCTCCTTCACTGATGAGTATTCTTTGGCGTACCAATCAACTGTCGGCAGTGGTTGCCCATCAACCTGTTCTCTGTAAAATTGAGGAAGTGCATCTCCCTCATCCTCTGACAAACCTTCCACCTCTTCTGCCAAGAAGACAAATATCTGCGGAAGAGAGAACCTGCTATAGCTGCATCTGTGTACCTCAAAGTCATCCTTGCAATTCGCCCAGTAGTCCTCCATTGTAGGTTTGTGATAAGAGCGACTACCAAGGCGTGTTGCGTAATGACCCCAAGGATCATTTGTGCATGTGTCAACCAGGTACTTAAGTTTACAATTCTCTAACTCCTGTCCTATAGCTTTAGCATCAACTGCTATTTTACACCAATATATTCCGAACTGCATTGGAAAGTTGGCAGCTTGTTTACGCTTGTGGCGCAAACGTTTGTGAACCTCATACAGCTGCCTCAGGAACTCCATGAATACTGTCTTATCCGAAAGATAGTGTGGAAGCATAGCTGGATTTCTTGTGTATCCATAGACACAAATGTAGGTATATGTAGGGAACTGAATGAACCAGTCCGCCCAATCTTCCATTGCTGCTCTAGTAACTGTTGAGATACGAACGTGCAACTCCCGGTCCAAGTTTCTCACTATATATGTCAAGAAAGCCTCTTGCACATGTTTGAAATGTCTTTTAGCCTTCGTGAACTTGAGCTGATCATAGTGATGATAGACTTTCTGTGCACTGAGTATGCCCACCGTGTTCAACCCTCTAAACTGACCTTGATAGGCTATCAAGTACACGAGGTAAGAACACATATGAAACTGGTGCGCAACTAGGAAATTGGTGATTTGTTCGTGAATAGCATCATTGATGAAGGATGCCCAGTCATAATGCTCTTGCCCGGAGATGATTCGACCAATGATATAGTACATCCATGGGTGGAATTTATTTGCATTTGCATGACCTGAGACACGATTGAGAAGTGTTATTAGAATTGCATACTCATCTTTGTATTCACCACGACCTACATTGTTTGACAACTTGGTCTTTTTCTGTTTCAACCACCTTTCTGCCATCTTACTCTAACACTTATCCAATTCAACATTGAATGCTTGCTCACTCTGACTCATAAAAATGACTAGACCATCTGGATGTTGAGGAATACCCAGACTTCTCTCGATATCCAGGGGTTTGAGATTGCAAATAACACGCCCATCTATTGACTATATCTCTCGTGCAACAAAATTGTAATGCTTAATACAAGACATTACAAATTCTACGCAATGAACTGAGATAGGTATGGAAGTGGCCTCAAGTAACCCGGACTGCTAAATGTTCTAGATTATCGAATCTCTTATCTTGAGTGGATTGGAAGCACCTTATGTAGATTCGTATCAATTATCCCGATGAAGTCATGAGTCAAGACTGACTTGATCTTGAATTCGAGCTGAGTGAACTGCATTTTGAAAAACTTGCCTGTTGATTGTGAACACGGCTATATTCTGATAAGTTTTCTGGAAAGCTAAAAATAGCTCGTTGGAGGTAAATTTTCACGAAAATTTTTGAGATATGGGTTTTGCTCAGAAAATGATTCTAAGACAACTCGAAACCTTAGAAATGCAAAAAATTGACGTCTACTCAACCATGCAAAGGAATTTCAATTAAGAAAATCAGAGCCTCAAGAACTGATGCTTTGGAACAAATTATCCTGAAAATTCTAGCACGTGGGTTTGTTTGAGGAAGTTGTTTTGAATCAACCCCAGATGTTTTGTTTTGCCAAAATTTGCCAATTCTTCGAACATGCGAGAATTTTATATGAGAAAATGAAAGAATTTTAGATAAGAAGAAAGACGTTTTTTAGTTTTTTTAAAATTATTTATTATCTCTTTTTGTCAAAATCGCCACTTTGTCTAGAATTCTGCTGATGAATTTGGACTTGTACTTGCAAAAGAATGTCTTTGATGCTTTCGAACTTGATTGTCTGATGAAAATTCGCCAATCTCTTGAAGAAATTTGAATTTGCTAAGCTGGATGGATGAGAATGGACGCCATGCCTGTATAAATAGAGAAAAATCGTACCATAAAAGCATGATTGCAAGATCAAAACCCTAATTCTGGAAGAAAGAATTCGATTGGCCCTCCACCAGTTGAACTGTCATTGACTTTGAGTCTCGGATTATAAAATAATATTAAAATAGTTCTCACATGCGAATTTAAGAATAAACATTAAAATAGGCGCCAATAATTAATTATTGAAGAAAATCGCCATTTTAATGTTTTGCATGCAAAAATTAAATATTATTTTAATATAAATCTCAGCATCTGGATGCACTCAACATACTTCACTGATTCCTGAGAATCCAAATTTGGCCTTCTAGGCGTCCATTTGCAAGAGTTATTGAATTTTTGACTATCTCCAATTTTATAGCTGACTGCAAAGTTACAGTTGGCCATGTTTACTTTGATTTCCGGGTGATTGAGTGAACCTGTGATTGAGCTGAGATATCCATTGCGAAGCCTGCATAACAAGGATGAAATGTTTGTTGAGAGCTGCAACTGCTAAAATCAACGTTTGACACCTCAAAGAACTAGGCGCCTTTGATTAAATTGATGCAATGTTTCCAGACTTAGCCATTTCTCCGTTTTGCCATCTGATGCTTCAAACTGCCATTACCGGTGAACGATGAACCCTGCTGACTGAATGATTGGTTCATTGCATGGCTGAAAGTATTCCGCATCCAATGACTGTATGTAAGGCATCTGAAAGCCGCATTAGGGACCCCAAAAGCAAGGGCGCCCCCTGACCTGTGAAGGTGAAAACACCATTTTGACAGAAGTGTAACTTTCATCTGAACACCATACTTTGACCCTTGACATCGGGAGTTGGAGTGCTCTGGTTCGTGCACCGTCTGTCTCTGTGTGTAGCTAGATCAACTTACAAAAGATGTCTCTGGAGGTGACGAAGCAAGAAAACTGCTTGTAAGACCTCAACAAGAAGGGCGCCTTTTTCAAGGAGATGTGTATTTCCCATACTTAGCCATTTTTTGGTTGCTTTCACTTTTTAGCATTCTCACACTGACCTCGCACGTACAAGTGTTTGCCAAATCCCGGAGGCTGATGGCTGAACTTGTTGGATAGCTGGAGTAATTACGCACAAGTCTCGTAAAGACTGAATGCTAAAAACCCCATCTGGCAGGCCTAAAGGTTGGGCGCCCTTGACCTATAGAAGTGCAGGTGTGTATTGCTACATTTCTCCACCCTCTGATTTATGTGCTTGGTAGAACCTTTGTCACGGTCACTCGGAATGTCGGATCACCTCACGAATTGATGCATTGCGAAGCTCAATTGGATTAGAAAAGATCTTAAGAAGACCTCATGTGCAAATTCATCCATTTGAGAGGTCAATTCAAGGGCGCCCCTGAGCTATAGGGGCGCAAAAACCATAAATTTGACAACCTCTGTGACATGCCTCCTCATCGTACCCTCAACTTTTGACCTCGTTTGTCGGAGTTCTACACTATGTATGTCTTCGCTTGATAGCTCGTCGGAAAGCTGGGCTAATTCTGAAGAGATTGAACTTATTTACAAACACATGCAACAAGATCTGAGCCTCCAAAAAGAAGGGCGCCCCTGGGCTACAAGGGCGCAGATCTGCTTTCTACTTGAAATCTTCCTCTGTCTCTACTCTGAAAAACACTCCTCTGGCCATTGAATTGACCTCGTAGGAGTATGATATGCTCGTGAAATGCTCCTTCATCATCACATGCTCTGCTCTGGATCCCAAGTTCAGGTTCTAACCTCCAGGTACTTCCTAATTGCTGCTGATGACTGACATGACACTGACCAAAAACTTGTATTTTGACATCATTTTAACAAGGTTTAGACTCTTTAATCAAAATGCCTTAATAAAGCAAAAACTTTGGTTTGGGTACAACACTTCTAAACTATCCTACCTCCTCAAGATAAACAAAGCATGAGGGTGTAGGAGCGAAATGAATGGGTTGGATCACTTGAATCCGCTGTCTCCGTAGAATATGGCCGAGGTTCTGAACTCTTGGATAAATGCCAGTATAAGGTTTTATGCAAGTAAACACTCTTTACGATAGGTTGGATCTGAGACTTGCCAAGGAGGAGGAACCCCTGTCCGAGGTATAGGCTGGGAAACAACATACTAGAAACAAGGTGCGAAGATATGGATATTAGGATTTCTAAGGAGGAGGAACCCTTGTCCGAAGCGTAGGCTGAAATCTGGATCTTTAAACAACATCAAACGATAGCAATCGATGACAAAATATCCAAGGAGGAGGAACCCTTGTTCGAGGAGGAGATTGAAACAATAAACTATTAAGAACAAAAGATGTTGGATCAACTCAAATCTTAGATCAAATATGCATTCACCATCTGACTTTCTTCTTCAAGCTTTTCCAAAGAATTTACAAAGATTGGGACAGCAAAGGCACAAAATCATGCACAATTATGATCAACGAACAAACTCTCATCCAAGAGTGAACAAATACAAACAAACTCACTCTGGCAACAATGGCGCAACAATTTTTTGTAGTAAATAAAGGTTAAACAAATAATGAGCCCAAGGCTCTTATTTATAGAAACTCAAAGGAGTAGGCAACCCTAAAATCTCCTTGAGTTAACAAACAGTTCTTGCCAATCAGCAAGATTTATTCCTATGTCTAAAAGAGGGTGAGCAAGCAGTTAACTGGAAATCTACTTTAGTTAACTGAAACTAAACAAAAGTCAAACTGAAAGTCTACATCAGTTGACTGACACCTAACTAAAAGTGAACTTAAATTACAAATGTGCCTCCAAAATAGACATCCACCTTTAAAGGAGATCTGAGATCCACAAATCGTGGGAGTCAATTAGACATCCTTGATTAGTGGGATCTGACATGCATGATCTGTGGAGATCTGGGGTCAACTTGGAAAGAGGCATCAAGTTGACTTCAGTCATAGTTATTGCTACTTTGGAGGGTAGGACGTCCTTCTTGAGGTGCTTTATACCTCTTCACCATTGGTCAACAGTGTCTCTATCCAGTCGTTGACCTCTTTAGCCCCTGGGCAATTAATGCTTCTCAAGATGATGGCGTGACGTCTCAGCATCTCTTCACCTGTCACAAGTTGCTGTTGATAGTCTATGCATTTGGCAGCTGCTTCATCCAACTTGATAGACATGGCTACAACTTTGGCTAACTTGCAACCATTGGGATCATCAAGGAACGTGCTATGAATGATGTCTCAAAATTGTTTCTGCACTGTTCCTAGCTCAATGTATTCTCCTCCCTCATGTTGATAGCCTATGTGAGGGAAGGATATTACCAACGTTCTTGCGAAGTTGATAATATCTGTGACAATATTCTTGTAGTCAATCAACTCCACAGTATTGGCATCGTAGGCTTTCACCTTGTATGCCAGTTGTTCTTTCCAATCAAAAAGATGGCGTTTGTTTTTTGTGGTGGTAACTGATTGATATGCCAGTTGTAAATCAACAATCGTCGCTTCATCTCCTGGCCTCCTTTCTGCTATCCTCAAATCTGACTATTGGATCTCTGAGCAGAGTCCATGTGCTCTATCTCTTAACTGGTATGCTTCCGCCAATACAAATCGTCCTCTGATAACAAACTCATCCACTTGATTTCTCAAGTGTTTGCTATATGTGATCAACTGATGATAGTTTCGCTCTGCGGGGAGATCTAGCAACTCTTGAGGTAAAGCTGAGGAGCTGGGAGTGCCGTGCATTAAGCTTGAAATATACATCCTCAATTGCCGGTTTTTAGCCTTTAAGGCTGCTTTGTCCTGTCCATCCTTAGTCATCCTCTCTTGGGCGCTCGTTGAGGCAATTCTGAGGAGGTCTGCCTCCACCTAACAAGTGGTCTTTCCAAGGTTCACCTTTGATAGCGTGAAGTCTTCAACTCTTACATTATGTATGTCTCTGTCTTCAGGTGGGGCAGAAGTCTCTATGTTGACCTCGTTATCCGCATTCCTTCCTACATGTGTTTGCTTCTTCAACTTCTTTGTCGGCATGTCTTGAGGGACATGATCGAACTCTTTGAAGTCGAGCTGATAAGATGGCCTTTCGCTCTTCCTTCCAAGGGAACTCTCAAGCCAAATAGAATCTCGACTAGCTTTGTTGCAAGGAGGAATGTGGGCCCCCTGAATGCTGGATGAACGAGATTGTGCCGTGGTGATGTCGCGTGGTGGCGAGTCCAAGTCAACGGGACCTTGTGAGTGTTGTGATGGTGGTGAAGTAGGCGACTCTGTTTCTATTACAGGCACCATTTCTGCTGCAACTGCTTCTGCAATGGGTTCCATATCTACTGTGATTATCTCAATCACTGGCTCTAGTTTGGCTGCAGCGGTCTCAACTATCTCAGGTAAATTGGTGGCTGTCTCCATCCGTACCTCTTGCTGATTTGCACCAGCAATCCTTTTTCTTCCCCATGTATTCCCTGACATCTGCATTCCTTCAGGAAGGATGCTCATCTACTTTCTTCTGGGTTTCTTCCTGGACGTGGAAGGTAGTGTAGACTGAATTGTTGGCGGCTTTGTTCGGGGAAGTACTACCTTCCTTGCCCTCTTGCTGTCTAGGTAGAGTCGACTGTGTCTGACTACTCTACCCATTTTTTCCTCTATAGACGTGCTTTCTTTCGCATGCCAATCCACTCTGTCGAGTGGCTGTGAATCCACCTAATCCATGAAGGAGGGAAGAATGACTTCTTCCTCATTAACAGATAAGCCCTCAATGTCTTCTGACATAAAGTCAACAAATTGTGAGAGCTTGAACCTGCTATAGTTCCTTCTTCGCACCTCGAACTCATCATCACAATTGACTCAATAATCTTCTATGGAAGATTCATGTGATGAGCGTTGCTCGAGATGCGTTGCATAGAGCCCTCTTGGATCGTATGATGACCTCCTCTCAATGAGGTACTTGAGATTAAATCTCACTGTTTCTTGGCTCATCAACCTGGCATCGGCTACTATCTTGCATCTATAGAGTCCCATCTAAATGGGAAAGTTTGTAGCTGACTTGTAATGTCCCCTTTCTCACGAGCATCAGAGTTGGGGGATTAGCCTATTTTCTTGACCCTCGTAGGCTAATAGTTCTGGATAGAGGGTTTCTTGGATGGGCACTTGGTCGTCAGTTTGCAGTATGGGTCTTCGGAGTGTGGTGACAGGGTGAATTGTTGCATTTGGCAGGATACTTGTGCTTAAATTTATGATACTCACCTTCTATTTCACCATCCTCGGCCTAGGGACCATGTGTCTTTAAAAGGAAGGGGTCACTTTATATTTTTCAGTTACTATTCATTCATAAAGTGAAAGAAGAAATAACTTAAGTGAATAGTGCTCACTTTTATGAATAGTGTTTTTTAATGCAAAAATTTATAAATAAAAGGAGAATTTCGACCCTCTTCATGCATGAATGATTTAGCTTGTTGAAAACTTGGGAGTGAAGCTTGGAGGAGGAAGGAAGCTAGGGTTTCCTGATTTCTTGCAGTGGATGAGCTTGGTGGGGCTCTATTCTTCGTTTTTGAGCTGCTTGATGGTGTGAAACACCACCTTAAAGTTGCTGGTCAAATTTTGTTGCTTCAGTTGGAGACCTGTGTTGCTGTTTGTAGGTTATCTGGAGCTGGTTTTTGAGTGTTCTTGACAGCCATAGACTCCATTGGCATTTACGCAAGAGCTGTTCACTTTTGAGAAGTTTTGGAGCTGATTTTTGTAAGCTACAGCCAGCCGCTTTTATTTTAGGGTTTCAACCAGCAAAAGAGAAAAAGACGCCTCTCCTTGGTGGCTGCTATCTTTCCTAAAGGGGGCGCCCTTGTCCTAGAAGACCTCCCATGCCGGTTTTTGGTGGGAGAAGTTCGTTATTCACGAGTTGTGTGCATTTCTTTAGGGGCGGGTACTGTAGCAAGTCACTATTCACAGTGCTTGTATGACTGTAAGTAAAAATTAAGGCATAAGATGTATCTTTTAGAATCTGATGTAAGCCATCTATCTTATGTGATCTATTATGTAATGAAGAAAGCATCTTTGGCTCTTAAATTGAGTAATTGCTTGAGTTATTGTCAGTAGCTTAGTTCATTTGAGTTTCCTTTATGCATATGTTTTTTAGTCCCTTTCTAGCATTATTGGCAAACAAATCAAAGCACAAAAAGAGAATTAAACCAAAACAGAAATCAGACCTATAAACTCAGTGAGAAACAAATCAGCAGAGTGTCGGTACACTACATGACTTCTTCTTTTGGCGTAGATAAGTGTGAACCTCGACCAACTGCCTCAGGAATTCCATGAACACTACCTTATTTGAAGGATAGCATGGCATCATGGCGGGGTGACCATTGTAGCCATACACGTGTATGTAGGTGAAGGTGGGGAATTGGATAAACCAATCCACCCAGTCCACCATTGCCTCCTTGGCTGTTGGTGATATACGCACGTGCATCTCATGGTCTAGCTCACGCATGGTGTGCATGGTGAAGAGGTCGTTTATCTTTTTGAAGTGTCTTTCCGCTTGAGTAAACTTAAGATGCGGAAAGTATTCCTGGACCTTCTGCACACCTAAGGTCCCCACAGTGTTTAGTATTCTGAATTCGCCTTGGAAGGCAATCAGGTATAGCAGGTAGGAACATATGTGGAAACTATGAGCTTCTAGAAACCCGGTAATTTGTTGGTGGAATGTGTCATTGATTAGAGAGGCCCAGTCGTAATGTTCTCTCTTATTGATAATCTTACCAATGATATAGAACATCCACGGCTGAAAATGATTGCCCTCCTCCTGTCCAGTGACTCTGCTGAGTAGAGTGATTAACACTGCGTACTCATCTTTGAATTCTCCTCGTCCAACCAATTTGGGCAAGCTAGCCTTCTTCACCTTTAACCAATGTTCAACCATTGTCAGCAAACACTTGTCTTTTGAAGCTTCGAATGCCTTTTTGGATTTCGTCACAGATATGACCTTATTTGTAGGGCATGGTGGAATTGCAAAACATGTCTCAATGTCCTTCAACTTCAAACTGCAGATCACTTTCCCATCCAGTGATAGGATTTCTCTTGTGGTAGGATTGTAATGCTTAATGCAAGCCATTACAAGCTCCACACTCTGTAATGTGATCGGAATTGATGTAGCTTGAAACAAACCGGATTCTTCTATGTTCTGCATCGTGATTTGATTCATGCCCTCCAAATCCTTAGAATTGATATCCGGGTTCTTCTTGAACAAGTTTGTGTCAGTCGTTTTCAGATAATCATGGTACAAGACCGTCTTGGTCTTGTATTGTACTTGGGAGTACTGCATTATGAAAGACTTAAAGATAGACTGTGCACACGACCCTGTTCTGACACTTTTTGAAAACCCTTAAAAATAGCGCCTGTTGAGAAGTATTTTTCCGAGAAAAATCTGGCACATGGGTTTTGTTCGTGCATCAATGTTGAATAGACCCAATTCCTTGGATTTTTGATTTGGAGACTTTTTCAGAAAGATCCCTAAAAATAGGGGCAACAAGTTTGCTAATTCTGGCAAATTTGAAAAGATGGGTTTCATTGGAAAATTACGCTGATCATACCTAGTTGGCTAGATCTGAGGTGGCCTTCTGTTTTTTGTGACATGCAAGAATTTTAAGACATAAGAGAGGGAGTAGACAAGAGGTGGATTGGAAGTTATAATCTGCCCTTTTGCAAAAATCTGCCCCTGGAATCAACCTCGGAGAAGAAAACCCTTATTGCCACTGATCTTCAAAAAATATTGAAGAACTGTTCAAAACCCCTACGAGATCTGAAAAAGACGTCCTTGGGAGCAATTTGCTGTTTTGATCTTCAACCTGCAAAAAGAAATAATGAAATAGGACGCCTAGGCTTGATTATATAAAGATTCAAGTCTAGATCCATCAAGTATGGGCACCAACTCATGACTTAAGCCTGATTTGGAGTTAAAAATCTGATTTCCACTGATTGTGGAGTGTTTGGCCTCTTTTTGCCTCCAAATTTTCTTAACTCAAGTCAACATATTGCTTTTGACTTTTTTAGCCGTCCCTCTTTGAGTGTTGAGCATGAGGTTGAAGTACCTCTGTTTGATCCTTGCTCCTGGTTATTCAGTTGATCTTCAACAACTGTTGACGGACTTGTTGTCGAGACGGAACCATACTGAAGAGATATGCCTGGGAGTCGTCAAATCAGAAACCTGAGTTTGAGCCTCCAGATTAAAGGGCACCTTTCTCCAAGAGGGGCACTTTTAGCTTTGCCTTAGTCAATTTTCATGACTGTTCTTCGTTTTGGCCATTTTAGACCCTCCATGCTTTGATTTGACGTTACCGTTTGATTGATGAGTTAGATAACTTTGCTTGATGGTGCATCGGGTAGCCAACTTAGTCCTGGAAAGGATGATTGACTTCTCAGCTTCTGAAAACAAGTTTATGCCCTTCAAATCCAAGGGCGCCACTGGCCAGCAGGGGCGCTTTTGGCTTGTTGACTGATATTGTTCATGTTGTAAACTGCCATGCTTTGACCTCTATCGTCAGATGACTTAGTTATCAGATTCCTTCGTTGATAGTTTTGTTGTCGAGATTGATCAAAGTGGAGAAGGTCATCTTCGAGATCAGTGAGCAATTAGGCTGCATCTACATGTCTCAACGAAAGGGTGCCTTTTTTCAAGAGGGGCGCTTTTCTTCTGTACTTAGCCAATTTCTTGGCATGTTCTTTCAGTCTTCCCCTTTGACGTGTTTTTTGCTTGATCTCAGCATCCGACTATTTGACATGTCTTGTGAACGTGCTGTCAGATTGATCACGTAGTTGGGAAAGAGTTGAACAGATGTTATGTATAGAGCAGTTGTTGATAGCTTCATCAGATGCTTTGAAATGAGGGGGCGCCCCTAGCCAGCATGGGTGCTTTTGCAATGGAGTCCACTGATTTGCTTTGTGTTCTAGCTTGCAACATCCCCATGTTTTGTTGACGTTTGTCGGTGATTCCTGAATCAGATGATCTTGCTTGAAGATGCGTTGAATAGATAGCATGAACATGAAGAGGATGACTATTTTCGAAGGATCTGGTGCTTGCATTTTCCCTTTGAGATCAAAGGGCGCCTTTCTTCAAGAGGGGCGCCTTTTCAACTATTGACTGCATTTTACCTTGGTAGCAAAACGTGTCCACCTTCCAGAGTTAGCCAAATTTTTGCCTTTTCCGTTATGAGAATCTCCTTCGTTAAACAACATCTTTTTCTACCTTTTCCGCCATGGATTCTTCGTTGGAGATTTTGAAGTTTAGCTTTCAGCACCTGGTACTGGCCAATCTACCATTAATGGCTGTAGAGCTCCTAACTTTGTTCCTGAAAAAATGAGAATAGACCCACCAGAGTAAAACATGTCTTTTGATGATTCTGACTTGATCAGTGTGATCGTGAAGTTGGTTAACCCTATCAAAATCATTTTCAATCATTTCCGAGAAGGTCTTATTTTCGGGGGTTTCCCTAAAAACAGGGGCATGAAACCCTAATTTTCAATTTTTCAGAATTTTAACCATAGGTTCCTTGATAGAAACCCACAAAAACCTTATGTTTTGTTTGACCTAAAACAGACTTTTGACGGCATTTTCACATGATTTAGCTCAATTTAAGCAGAATGCCAAAAATTAATTTTGGGTACAACAAGAAGGATTTTAGAAAATATCTTATAGACGGTATTACAAAGGCTAATTTGTCTAAAATCAGACATTTCAGAGGGGTCAGTTTTTCTGGAACAAGAGCAATAAAAGTATTATTGAGTTGTTTCAGTAGTTTTCCAGATCTAAAGAATTCTTTAGCTGCCATATAAACATCAAACACTACGATATCCCAAAATTCCTGGAAAAAGGTTGGAGGAAAACCATCCGGGTTTGGGGCCTTAGAAGCTCCCAAAGAGAAAGTGGCAGCTCTAACTTCCTCTTTAGAAATTGGCTACAATAGAAGATCATTTTCTTCATAAGATAAGGCTGAAGGGATGTTGTCCAATAGCTGATCTTTGATCTCACTAGAGGGGTCAATGACCGGTTTAGTCATAGCAGATTGGAAGTACCTGGATGTAATCTGTCCTAAATGTTCATCAGAAGTACCACAATACCATTTTCTCCAATAAGTCTGGTTATAGAATTCCTTTTCTCGTGTCTCAAAGCAAACAAGTGAAAAAAATAAAGTTTTTGTCTCCCTCTTTCAACCATTGTATTCTAGAGTTTTGCTTCTTTTTTTAAAGATATTTTTCTAGTCTTGTCATAAGGAATTCTTTGCTTGGCCAGTTTTCTTATCCATGTTGCCTTGTGCCATTCTTGTTTGAATATCCTTTAGCTTAGTAGTTAAAACTTTTTCCGTTCGAAAACATCCCCAAAGATGAACTTATTCTAGCCTTTGACTTTATATTTAGCAATTTTGAGTTTCTGAGCCACCCTATACATAGCAGAGCCATGGATAGGGATATTACACCACTTGGAGATCTAGTCCCAAGAATTAGGATGAGTAGACCACATAATTTCATATCTGAATGGGAAAGGACCAAAAGGAAGGCTATCTCTCTAGTCCAGAAGTAGGCGATTGTGGTCAGATGCAATTCTAGGTAAAGCAAAAAGGTTAGAGTTGCTGATGATGTCCCCGTTAGAAGAAACCATAAATCTATCATGCTTAACCTAAATGAGGTGGTCACCTTTCCTCCTGTTAGTCCAAGTGAACAACTGTTCTTGAAGATCAATATCCATGGGCCCAGTAGAATTAAGGTCAACCAGATCAACCATGCTATTAGAGTAGTCAATTAATCCCCCAAGTTTCTCTGAGGGAAAAAAGGGGGAATTAAAATCCCTTGCCACCATCCATAGTCACCCAATTGGCCAAGATTTGAGAGGCCACATCATTTTAGACCTTTTTTTGGCATTCCTCACACTAGGGGTGTATATATTTATTATATTTCAAGCTAAAAGTGTGGAAGTGAACCTAACTCCTGGATTGCTTTTGGAGTGGGACAAGAGTGCTCCTGAAAACTTGTTTGGGTTCCACATTGTGGCAATACCCCTCGAAGCCCCAACAACCTCACAAATAAAAAAGTTGGCAATGGGCCATAGATATTTAGCAATTGCTTGAAAGTTGCTCTTATTCATTTTAACTTCTTGAAGTAGGAGGATATCTATCTTATTATCCAAAATACATTTTTTTGGGGAGAATTGCTTTTGAGGACTATCAAGACCTCTTACATTCTAGGAGAGTATCTTCATATATGGTTCTTTTTGGAGGATGTATCCAATGTTCTTTGCCTTCCATTAGCAATTTCTTTAGCTACTTCTCTTTGTCTTGTCTCATGTTGAGAAGGCTTGCCAACCTTAGTCTCAGCTCCTAAATTCGTTTTTTTGTTTTTACCTTTCTTTTTGGGGGTTGACCATCCTTCTTGGTTAGCAGAATTTTGGCTGTTGTTTGGCATGCTTGTATCCGTCCCCAGAGAGAGGGAAAGGGGATCTTTCAGCGGGGTGTTGAATTTCTTTGTCTTCATATTAGTTGCACTTTGCATGGCATCTTCATGCCGAGGGGAAACCGTATTTGAGGCCTAAAGGATATGGTACTCATTGGTAAGCTCTCCTTCTTTTTCTTCCATTATAGGGGGTGGAGGGATCCCATTCATAAAAGCATCTGATTGTAAGCCAATCAGCTATGCAACTCCCAACTCAATGCTTTCCTTCCTAATAGGAGTTTGTGCTTTGGTAGTCTTCTTCTCAGAGAGGCCGTTCTTATCTCCAATAGGGTTGTCATGTTTCGAAGGGGACTTGAGGATATTTAGAATATCTTCTTTAAAAGGATAACCCTTCGACCCATCAACTGGAGTAGCCATAGGCTCCTTCGGTTTTTGATTTTGCTTCAAGGGGGCCTTGCACTTAGTGATTAAGTGACCTGCTTTAGGGCAATTTTGGCAGAAAATTGTAGCATTTTCATGTAAAATTGTTTGAGTCCACTTTCCAAATTTGAAATCAAGAATGATTATATTCAGAAGGGTTTTATGAATATCAATATTAACACGAAATTGAGCAAAAACTAACATGGACTTATTCTTTGTAATATTGTCAACAGAGATGAAGTGTCTAATGGAGTTGCCATTCCATATAAACACCTCTTCATCCCAGAACCCAAGAAGGAGCCTAGGGAGCCTAACCTGAATGAGGGCTGTTTTGTTCAGGTCCGCAATAGGGTCAAAGCCCGTTTCCATCTACATAAAGATAGATTGTGCTTGTTGTAGATCCAAGGGCTAGTGGTGAGGACTAACAAAAGATCATCCTTAGAAGTGAACCTAAAAAGGAATAGGCCACTAGCCATCACAATAACCTCCACACTTCCTTTCAGCCGCCATTTAGCAGCTGTCCATCTTCGAACCATGTCAATAGTGGGATGGAAGGAGAAATTTTTTCCCACTAAGGAATTCTCCATGGAGGAGATAATTCTTTCCACCTTAGAGTCGGGAAGTTTTATTTCAGTTCCTTCATCAGACTCAATGAATTTAGGGATAGTAGTTACTTGCACATGGTCACCTCGAGCTTCACCCACAAGAATACCTTTCTAGGCCCTTAGATTTGGAATCACAAAGGGATTCACGGGGTCCAGAGGGCCGTCCAAAGCAGTGTTAGTAGCCGAAAGAGTCACCATGTGGACCATTGAGACTTGAGGGTTAGCCAAAGCAGAGATAAACATTGTTTGTACCAAAAAAGCAAGTAGGGAGAGGGGAGGAGGGGGGTCAGGGGACCACCATGATTGTCAGAAACCATGCGCAAACATGACTCAAAGAGGGATGAGCGGGAAAGTGGGCTAATCATCAAGAATTTCTCTCTTTTGCTATGTTGGTACAGGGCTTGGCATCACGATCAGTAATGCCTGCAAGATGGTATTTGAGACAATTTATGCCTCCATGATATAACTTCTGGCATCTAATGAAAACAACTGTCCTAGGTGTTGGTTCCTATATGACATATTTCTAAGTAGGGTCTCTAGCTCAAGTTGGATGAGGGTTGTAACCAGCATCGATTGGGTTGAGCTTGAGGCCGAGTCTGATCCAAAGGCTTAGTGATTTGCCATTGTATCTAACCCACAAGTATAAAGTGAAAGTGAAACATTTTAATATTTAAATACAAAAAAATTAGCCTAAATTCAACAAAAAATAATTTATACTCAACATAAATTTAGCTTAAAATTAGTATAAATCAACATAATTTAGTTTAAACCAGCATAAATTCAATATAATCTATTCATTTTATTCCCAAAATAAGGTTAAAATCAGAAAAATGATTTGTGTATACAAAAAAGTAGCGAATTAATTAAAAAAATCAGCATAAATGAATAAAAAATTGTGATGAATCCAATTTTTTGGAAGTAAAATTCTAAATTTGTAGTAATCTACCCCCAAATATTATTTTTTGTTTTCTGTTCTTCCCCTGTTTGCTACTTGCTGTTTTGAGAGTTTGAATTTCTTTGCAAGTTTTTTGAAGGCTTATTACAATTGCATGTATGATACCAACAATATGCATGAACAGAAATATAAATGGCAGCAGATATAAACTAAAGGAACACTGTCTGAAACAAGAGATTCCTTATTTCTTTTAGTAATGATTCAGTCATACAATGTAATATTAAAAATCAGATTTTTAATCTATTTTCAGACCTGGGAATATGTGCCAAACTGCAAATAAGAAGCCCACTTGAAAACCACGCCTTCACTCAAGTCTCTAAATGCTGCATACAAGCTGCAGGGCGTTCTCTAGCAGGCAAAGGGTCCTCAAATCTGCCAATGAACCTTCAGTCAACCCAGCAAACTCTGTGCACCAATCCCAAGAAGGCCGTACCTTCCTAAATGGGGCGATTTTCTCTAGAAAATCAGAATCTTCACCAAAGAATCTAAGCTTGCACTCAAAATGGCCGCCCTTGATAGGAGAAGAGATATGTCAGACATCCAAAATGCAATCCTTCACCATTTTTGACTTATGACTAATGAGCAAAAAACGAGTTCCCAGGCACAAAATGAAAGTTCTGAAATGTCTGAAAATCACCACCAAACTGAAAGGAATCCACTCCAAACCAAAATCCAGCAGTCACACATCCAAAACAACTGAAATGCAATCAGAAATATAGGTAAATCTTCATCTTTTAACCCAGCTGTGATCTTTGAATGAAGTCACCCAACACAAGTCTGAGCAGGTCTCTCACTGCCAAGACAAGTCTTAGAACTTGAGGGGCTACGTCCTCAATTCCGTTCTTCAATACCCTGGCACCACACCGGCAGCATCCCTGTAAAAACGCAAACTCCAATATCCTCAAATGAGCCTCCAAAATGATCTTCTATCAAAAGCAAAGTTAGGGCAAATTCTCATCTCTCAAAATCCACGCCAACTCCAAGCATTTGTTTTATTTTTAATTTTCAATACTTTAGCCTTCAATAATATGGGCGCCCCATAGGAGAGATATTTTAATTTTAATATTATCCTTTTAAAAACAACTTTAAGTTGTTGCTCTAGGTGTCCTTGGTCACCTTTTTAAAAGACCCCCTTATGACCCCTTTTAAATAAATTAAATATGAAGTCACTTTATTTTTGCACACTTTTCAAGACATTCATCAAATATGCTGCACAGACTAGTCTGACCAAGTCCATTGCCCTGAAATTGACTTACTATTTTTAGTAAGTACTAACTTACTAAAAATAGTAAAGTACCATCCAAAGCTCAACTGAAGAGAAACTGACGTAGCACCACGGCTCACTGAAGATAGCGAACATCCAACTGACCCTGCTAAAAATGGAAAGTCCTGGCTAACCCTAATTGACTTACTATTTTATAAAGTCCCAAAAATAGTAAAAAGATTCTTGAAACCTGAGCCGGTGAGAGACCAAGACGCTCGAGAAGGCTCACCCAAGACTGAAGCGCTGAACCAAACCCCTTGCTAAAAATAGCACTTACTAAAAATAGTAAGTGATCCCGGGACAACCCTAACTGAAAGTGGGTGTCGTAAAAAGGGGCCATTACAAAATACTACTAGGTTTTAGGAAATTATGAAATTTTTATAGCCTACATGCAAGGTTTAGCAGTCAAAACGAATTTAAATGCCTGTGAAAAAAAAAAACAAAAATTACTAACTTGCCCTTTAAATTCTTCTAGCTTGCTCTTCAAATTTGTTTACAAATCCTTCCAATCAGTTCAAATTTTCTCTTCAAGTGCTGTGTGAGAAAGTGTGAGGGTGTTCATACATTTCTAGGGAAAAATGGAGAGTTTTTGGTGTGTTTTAGACGTGTTCTGAGTTTTGGATGCATCTGGTGAGTTTTTTACTTGGACTTGCCAAGTTTTTGGCAAGTATTTGTTAGAAATTCGACGAGTTTTTCTAGAGAGTGTTTCAGTGATTAACTCATTTTTTCAAAAACTCGGCAAGTACTTGCCGAGTTTGCCAACTATGATTTTTCTCACACCATAACTGTTTCCTACAAAACATCTTTTTATAGTCTAGCTTTCCACAATAATGACGTTTAAAATTCTTTTGATTACCTGAGTCAAATTTATTGTTGCTGCCCTCGTTGTTTTCTTTTTCATTTGTCTTAGCAAATTGGCCATCTTTGAACTCTTATTCCTGCTGCTGCTGCTAAACTGCTTTTCCCACTTGTCTTGTTGCAAGAGTTAAGTGCTCAACTCTTCAAACATCATGTCAATGTCACTAGTAATAATATTCGGGGTTTTAATAAAATGCTTAAATGAAGGTGGTAGTCTCTTGATAGTGATTACCACCATGTCGTCTTCTATTTTATGCTTAATAGCATTTAACTGTTCTCTAATATCATTGATCTTTTCCAAATGATCTTGTAAAGATTCGTTCCCATTTATTTTGTATTGAAAACAACAAATTCTTAAGAATACTGTACCTTTATAGGAAGTTTCATGTGGGTCTTTTAGTTGCTCACAATGTGTTGCATTTGTGCTAGCTTGCATTTTTGGTAGTATTTCATTGGTCATAGATAGATTCAGCATCAAAGCTTCTCTATTCCTCTCATTGAACTTGTCTTGATCTTTTTCAGTTGTTTAGGGCCAGGTTTCTTGCCCTAAACAAGCTGATCTAAACATTTGTATTAAAAAATAGCTATCATTCTTTGTTTCTAGGCACTATAGTTCTTTTCAGAGAACTTTTGGCTTCTCTCCAACATTATATGGAACAAACTATCCGTTTTTAAAAAGGGATCTGCCAATAAAAATGCTTAAATTGAGATTTACAGCTGCAAATCTGTTTATTCCCCTCCTTAACTTGCAAATATTGAAAAAAAGAACACGGAGAAATACTTGCCCAAAATTGCTGGATTTGATGAAGAATGCTTAGATCTATTGAAAATTCTAAAATTTGGTGAAGATATTGAAAAATGCAGGAAGTTGCCGAATTTGGAATTTTCCAAAAAAAGAAAGGTAAAAACACCAAAATGTCATTACTCTGTATGATTTCTCAGTACAATTCCATACAACTATACTTTGTCGTTCAGTGTGGCTGTCCTCTGAGGTTCCATATGGTCCTCTGGGTTATGTATTGGTTTTTATCATAGTGATTGGGTTTAACAAATCCAATTAAACCCATCCAGATGTCTTCTCATGTCACTTTTTGAGGATAATTGACCATTCTATAAGAACCATGCACATATTTAGCAGGACATTCAAAGAACAGATGCTTCATAAATTCACTTTGATCACATATAGAACACTTCCCTACATTTAAGCCAGATTCTGAAATTACTTCACCCAGAACGAGTTTCTGTAACATTAGCAATCTAAAATAGGATTTCTGAGGCTCCAAACAAGAAGACTAATGCCACTAATTGTAAGATCCAATTTCTTGGAGGAGCATTCAGGTCTCATTTATTATTAAGGACATAGCAGAAATCCACAAGCAAGCTTTCTTCTCATAGAACTGTTTGGAAGTGATTTAAGCAAAGGTCCACTTAACATTTTCCCAAATTTTGGTCTGGAATTCTATAATCAAGCATTTAGCATTTGGCTTCAAGGGTTTGAACTTTGATCAACAAGGTATATGTGCTTTTCTCCCTATCAGGGAGCTTGTGTGTAGTTTTCAATTCAGTTCAATACTTTTTAATGGACAGACAGATTCCACCACAAAGATCTAATCTCTTGACATGTATTGTGAAAGTAAGAAAAGGCTGGTTGTTATAAAGAAGATGCTTAACAAATTCCCATGACCTCAAAATGGATGCAAATATAAGAGAGTCAACATCTTTAGACTTTAACCTAAAAGATCCTAAATATTAGATGAATAATATTTAAATCCCTGCCCAGATTTATCCTTAGGGCACCAATTGACAAAGTTGTGTCTAAACAAGATCTTCCAGACAACATTCTTGTGAAAACCTCTGATTCATTTTATTGCCAAAGCAGTACCTTGCAATCTTAGATTTTTGAGTCCTTTTAGGTTAAGACAGTCAATTTGAGCAAACAATGTGTCCCTTATTCCTTTTACCATCAGGTGATAAACAATCTCTATCCTATGAATCTGCTCAGTGTGAAAATTATTGAAATTCAAAAAGAAGTAATAGATAATATATGGAACAAGACCTTTTTGACAAACCTGCAATTTCTAAACCATCTATAGAGTGTTCCCCCACCATTTTGTGATCTTATTGATCCTCAATAACTTGTCCTTAAAGAAAGGATTCAAAGCAAAGGAATTTCCATATGTCCTACTATTTTGCTAGGAACAAACCAATGCTACCTTTGTCTTCTGAACCAATTAGGAGGGTTCTTTTCCCAATCTAACTTGGAGGATTTATGCATAGAAATTCTTGATGCTGAAGCTGTGTAACACATTTCTAATATCTGTTCACCTCCTCCAAATTACAATGTTTTAGTACAGGAAACTAAGAAATTTCACCAGTGAATTGAACTTGCAACAAGATTTTAGCATTAGGGAGAATAATACAAGTTAAAGGTCCTAAGAAGCATTCTCTTAACAAGTGGTGAATAGTCTCATTTGCAATCACAACAAATTTAGGGGTGAAGGGGCATTTTATTCCGATAGACTTTCAAATTAAAATGTTTATAAATTCACCATCAACCTTTCTCTGTGCTAAGGCATCTTTGATTGATATCATAACTTTTTTCATGAAGATATCTACCCAACACAACAGTTTTCATCATGCCTTCAATGAATCTTCATTATCTTCTATGCTAAGATTTCTTGAAATCTATTAATTCCCTACAAATAGTTTTTCTTGATTGTTCCAAGCCATCCTGTCCTAACTAGTGATCAGATCATCCAAAATGTATTTATTGTCAAAGCTAGTTTTAGGTCCTGGAAGCTATATTAGGCAAAACTTAATTCAATCTATTGGACAACAGCTTTGCTAAAATCTTTAACAATTTAACATGTCTCCAGTTTTTAACTTGATTCTTGTTACCCTCTTTTGGTATGAGCTTTACCAAACCCCTTTAATATGAGGTTGTAATGTTCCAACTTATAGCCTCTTTGATACACTTTTAGGAGGTTCCATGCTGTCCAAATACCACTTGCTTTATTAAACTCTATAAGGAAACTATTGAAATCTAGAGATTTATCATTTTGAGAAGTAGAGCTAATCATATACTTTATTTTCTCTTAAGATTATGTTTTTTTCTCCAATTTTGTTGCCTGACTACTGGATAGTTTTATGGATGCCACTTTGGCTGAGATTTCTCTTTTTCTAATTTTTATCTCAGAATTCCCATTAAAGGAAAAGATCCATCTTTATAAACTCAGGAAGGCATGGCCACCTGTGTATCACAAACTATCCTGCTGAACCTCAATGGCTTGCACTTTTTCTCTCACATGCTTGCCCTTAAAAAAGATATACGTATATCCTTTGTTACCTCCTCTGATTGAAGTTAATCTAGATAGTAATCTGGCTTCTTGGGAATGACAACTCTGACAAGCTGTTATAGTGATAAATTTTCATCATCTGCTCTATGAGATCATTACTCAGCCTGAGCTAACAACTTTTCTTCAATACTAATTTCACTCTATTGAGATTTCATAAAGGCCCTCCTTTTGAAGAGTGATTTAGTTCTTCTGTAAATTCCTGTAAAGTCCTTAAGAGTCTCAATAGAACTTTGCCAATTCTTGATCTTAGATTCCATTTCTGAAGTCCTCCTTGTAAACTTCCAATGTGACCTTTAGATCCATCCACACGATCCTGATCTTTGAAATGAGAAACATTAACTTTATAGTAGAATAAATTTAAGGATTAGTGTATTTGAAATGGCATAGAGGCAAGAGAGAAGGAAACTTCCATTGGATGATGGTTCAAATATGGGTAGTATTGACTTTCACTTTTCATGGCTATAGTTGGCCCTAAGGCAAGTTAAAATAATATGTGATATTATTTGGATCAGGTCAACCCCATCACATACATATATGAATGATGTGTATATACATACATATAAATCTCATTATTTTTTGTCTTATTTATCATATTCGAGATACAAAAGTGTTCTTGCTGATGGGCTTCTTCCAACACTCTCCTGTGTTTTTGCATTGCCATTCCACTCTAGCAAGGCAGTATTCTACATGATATTTTCAACATTGTGTTTTTGGGAGATCTGTTTCTCATCTGCTTTCAACAATATTTTTTGTTGCGTTTGCCAAGAAAAGCCCATGCTTGAAATCTCACCACCCTGGGGTGCTATTTGTCAACTTAGTGCTAGATCTATCTTTTCCATGGATTTTCTTTACTTTACAATCGGCTTGGAATTTTCAAAACCTTTTTGAAGATATGGATTTGATGCAAAATTTTGGGTGTCTCTATTTTGCATTTCATTTGATTTGGATTCTAAGCCATCCCTGCAGTCAAAGTTCTAGTCAAAAGCGGAATTTTGAATTTTTTGGTGCCTTGAAGTTACACCTTCCTTTTTTTGTATTGTTGACTCTTATCTTGGCATGATGAAGCTGCTGTGCTGACTAGCTCAGTAAATGCAGGCAACTTGCATCTCATAAACTTGGGTTCAAACCTAACCATGCCTTCCCTTTGTACTCCCAAGCTTCTCTTAGTTCGTCACTTGTTAGATTGTATAATGTTGATTTAGGTCTTTCCTTAAGGGGGTCCTATCTCTCTATACTTATTTATGGTCAATGCCAACTACTTGTTTATGTTTAATGCAACTTTACATTACCTAATCTATATTTTGCCTTGTTGGCCTCTTTCATATCCCAATAACTTAGATGTGTATATATACACATGCTAAGATCATTTCATTCCATTCCATTATATTCAAAATGATTTCTTGAGCTGTTGGCACCAATATTATGTATTTTCTCTCTTATTCTTGTGTGCTCTACTAGTTTGGGGATATGTTACAAGGGGACACATCCCCCTCTAAAACCTACATCCTTGTACCCACATGCATTTTGGGAATGGCAAGATGGTAGGGGATATAGAATATCCATTGGAAATTCACAGAATATCCTCAGAATGGATATAGAAGTCAGGGAATATCAATATTAAGTATTATTGTAATATTTAATGGTCATCTTAGCTTTTAGTTAGTCGGTAGTTTACTTTTAGTTAACTTAGCTTGCTTCAATTAGCTTTTAGTATCTTTCCATCATTTGCTTTAGTTAATGATTGTTTCTGTTTAGAAATATCGTCTTGTAATTCTTTATATAAGGAGTTTTTCCTCTCCTTTGTAAATAACGAATATCAAATATCAATTATCAATTCATGGTATTAGTGCATAGGCTCATTTTTGGTGAATTTTTTGAGCAATAAAAATTTGTAGCTGATTACTTGAAGGTTTTTTGGAAATTTTCAGAAGTTTTTTTTGATTTTTTTTTTTTTAAAGATAAAAATCGAGGGATTTTTGTGAACCAATTTTTTTGGAAATTGAAGGTTTTTGAAGTCGATTTTGGAAGGGTTTGTTGTAGAAGATTTTGTAAGGTTTTCAAGCAAATTTGAGGGTTTCTTTTGCAAGAGATCGTTGATTTTTGAAGTGGTTTTCTGTGATTTTTTCTAGGTTGAGTTAGTGATCTGATCTAGGCGATCTTGAAGAGTTGTTTGAAGTTTTTTTTGAAAAAAATTTAGTTTTTCAGAAGCTAAAAAATCTTGCTTTTTAAAAAATTTTTAGAAGTTTTTTTCTAAAAAAATCTTGCTTTTTCAGAAGTTTTTGAATTTTTTTGAAAAATTCTTTTTTTGAAGATTTTTTTTTGAAAAATCTTGCTTCTTTTCAAACTTCTTTGAAGGTTTTTTTGAAAAAAAAAATCTTGTGTTTTTGAGCCTCATTTTAGACGATTTTTAAAAAACCGTGGGAGTGGTGCTAGCTGATTGTCCAAGGTTTAGCGCTAGCTGATCACAGACTTTACCTCGTTTTTCATGCTTTTGGAAAATGGGAGGGATGGCATCTATGTGGTCTGATTAGGCGTCTACCTCTTATGCATTGATGGCCAAACGACCAACAGATCATGTCAAACCATCTGCAAGGTACATTGGTTTTGGAGTCTCTCGGCATTTTACAAATAGGAGAGATTGGTTCACGGAGTATATGGCTTGTTATGATTTCGTCATCTTTGGTGGTGGCAAAGAGTATATAGTTGTCGGCAAGGGCAATGTCCAAATCACATCCGGTGGGAGAAATTTAATTTTTCTCAATGTATACTTTGTGCCAGGCATGGAGCTTAATCTGCTCTTGGCGAGTCAGATTATGTGACATAGTCCGAAGTTGGACATCATTTTCATTTCACACAAGTGCCGAATTGTTGATAAGGAGTCCAAGAAAACTGTGGTAGTTGGGCTTGAGGATCATGGTTTGTATCGGCCGTTTGATACTGGAGATCCTCTGGAGCATAGGTTGGTTGTGAGGAGTTTATCTATCAACACTCTTTGACATCAGTGGTATGGGCATCTCAACATTGCCTACCTCTCTTAGCTGGCTCGAGAGAATTTGCTAGAAGGCTTACCCGAGATTCAACAATAGACACATGGTGTTTACGGAGCTTGCCAAGCAGGGAAGCAACATTGTACTCCATTTTTCAGATGGAAAGTCTTGGAGAGCATACAAGGTTCTACAACTGGTTCATGCAGATGTTTGTGGACCAATGAATACTGCATCAGTCAGTGGTGCCAGGTATTTCCTCTTGTTTGTTGATGATTTTAGTAGGAAAATGTGGGTGTATTTTCTCAAGGCAAAGTCACAAGTGTGTAATGAATTTCAGAAGTTTAAGGCATTAGTTGAAAAAGAGTTTGGATGTCAAATCATAACTCTTAGGTCAAATAATGGGGGTGAGTTCTATTCCAACTAGTTCACTGACTTCTATGCTAAACACAATATTAAGCGTCAATTTACCCACCCTATACCCCTCAGTAGAATGGTGTTGTCAAGTAGAGAAATCGTACCATCACAGAAATGGCCCGATGTATGTTGGAAAACAAGAATGTTCCTAAGAAGTTTTGGGTTGAGGCAGTGTATACTGTAGTATACCTTCTTAACCGGTCTCCCACATAGGCTGTCAAGAAGATGACCCTAAAGGAAGCATGGTCTGGGAGGAAACCAAGAATCACTCAACTTGGAGTGTTTGGTTCGATTGCGTATGTTTGCATTCCAAATGCCAAGAGGATCAAGTTGGAATCCAAGAGCCAAAAGTTGATGCTAACAGGATACAGTGACAATCATAAGGCCATTGATCGTTTCACATTCAGTAGGGATGTGTTTGATGAGGAAGGTGGGCCCTTTATGCTCTCTTCTCCCATCAAGAGTCTTGACAATCGGGCTTTGAAGACCAAGGATTTGAGAGCTAAGTTTTCAGTAGCTCCACTTGTAGGGAGGGATTATGATGATTCTGACATTGTGGAATCTCTTAGGCAAGATCCTCTACTAGCAAGGAGGGATTCTGATGATTCTGACATTGTGGAATCTCCTAGGCAAGATTTTGTACCAAAAGATTTTCCTCAGGATAACTTGGATCAGCATCCAGATGGTATTATTCCAGGCGGCCCAAGTCATGATGACGGTCATCCTGATTTGGAAGAAGATGCATCCCCTCCTTGCCCTAAGTGGTGGGTGAAGCTCATTGGTGATGTTCATGATGATGAGCTTGTTGAGGGAAAATCATCTAGAGGCAAGAGCAAAAAGAACACAGTAAACTTTTCTCTTATGACCAACAATCAGAGTGTTTATGAGCCCCAATAGCATTCAGAGGCCAAGGGTAAACTCGAATGGGAAAAAGCTATGGATTTTGAGCATCATAGTCTTTTGAAGAACAACATGTGGATTCTGTCAGATCTTCCACCAGGGAAGAAACCCATTGGCTGCAAATGGGTATATAAGGTAAAATACAAGGCTGATGGAACACTAGATAAATACAAGGCTCGGTTGGTGGCTCAGGGTTCTCGTAGAGAGAAGGTATGGACTATGACGAAACCTTTGCTCCTACAACAAAGATGAACACCATCCGACTTGTCCTAGGCATTGTAGCATAGTTTGGCTGGAAGGTCCATCAGATGGACGTGAAGAGTGCCTTCTTCAATGGAGATTTGGAGGAAGAGGTATATATGACGCAACCTCTTGGTTTTAAGGTTGCAGGAAAAGAGCATAAGGTATGCAGATTGTTGAAGGCTCTTTATGGCCTAAAGCAGGCAACTAGGGCATGGTACATTGTAACGACCCGGTTCTACGTAATTTTTTTTTTCTTAAACTACAACTTAAAGCATAGATAACATGCATATAAGAAAGTATTTAAACATTTCTTTCCTTTTCATTAACAATAAATAAGATTCATGCTAACTAATAAAATGAAATCTTTTTCCTTTCATTTAAGCCAGACAACATATTTCAAAAGACTAAACTTTTCCTTTTCAAATGAACATCAAAGAAAATATACATACGTGCACATACATAGCTCGATTGAGCTTTTGAACTAATAGTGGTAAGAAGGTTCAGGAATCCGCCTTTCAAATCTCAGTGCTTCAGTAGCCTGGTAAGGAGGAGAAACATCACTCGGGCACTTTTATGCCAACCACGGACTTATAATGCGGTCCCTTGCACATCTATCGTTTGATAGGCGGCCCTCCCTTCAACGAAGAGATTGGTAGGGTAACCGATACTGTTTACCGACTGAGCATAGTGGTGTGTCCTACAAAACTAGAACTTGCTATTTCACAATCTCGAACTAACTTGCTTTAAGGATCACGATGAACTGACAGTGTAGTCTCAACTATCTCATATCTAAGTGGATGTTGTACATTTCACTACTTTGGCCAAAGTGTTCTCATTCAGTACTTCGAATGAAGCTCATCTATCATATACACTATTTAGGGTTGATTTGACTTAGGGATATCTTACACTACGCGTAGGTCTTTGTCCTTCACTGGGTAATCCGTACCCCAGACATCCTACATCAAACTAAACTACTAGAAATGAAACAGCATAACAAGTAATCATAAATTCCCTTCCTTTACTGGATATCTTCATCCTAGGAGTACCTCAAGCTGTCTAAGTTAACCTATTAACTTAAGCTATGGTTCGTTACTTGACTTAATGCCTTCATTTCCGTCCTAGTATTTAGTAACTAGTACAATCATATTCTCCATATATAGAGATCATACAAATAAGCAATAATACTAAATGCATTGTCTACCTTTCAAGATAGATAAATGTCCTTTTAAACAATCATGCATCACCTATGACTTATTTACTTAATGCAACTTTTTGACATTCTAATGCAAGCACCATACAACAGTATCATAATTCGTTTGCCTAACATTTCTTCACAAGTTCTAACTATATAAGCAGAATAAAACTTCAAAGGTTTAGCATGATTTCTTTAAAAATCAAGAAGAAATGAGAACAAGATAATCATGCTTGTAAATTAAGCTTCCACAGATGATGATGATGGTCTTTCTGCAGTAACTGAGGTAGCAGAGTTTTCCCTGTTCTTTCTCACAATAGAACACTCTTTCCAGAATTGGCTCACACACAACAAATTGATGATTCTACTCAAGTGATGGTTACTCACAACAATGACGAATTCTTCTCAGAATATAGGTTACTCTTAGCGATATGATACTTCTCAGAATATTGCACACTCATAGCAAATGATACCTCTTAGAATATTGGATGCTCACAGCAAATGATATCTCTTAAGAACAGAATGAAAGTGTGAATTTGTAATGAAATGGTAAGGAATTGATGAGAATTCGCAGCAAGTGCAAGCCTTTATATAGACTCAGGAAAGCAACGCATTTCCTTATGCAATTGACAACACATTAATGAAGACTTATTCAAAAGGCACTTGGCAGGTCTCCAAGCCCTAACTAAGCAAATTAGATATGATTCGACATGAGTTATTGACAACATTAACATAATTTTTCAACCATTCATTGAAATTCGCCACTTACAGGTGATTCCAGAAAAAAACGGCGCTAGCAAGAAGATGACTTGCCTTACTGGAAAAAGTCTAGGTTTAAACAAGCAACAACAACTTATCCCATGGTTGCGTCGCCCATGAAGAAGCGTTCTCCTTGGTGAAGCGCTCTTCGAAATGCCGCACGGTTCAGTTTTATCTGCCATTTTTGTTCATGGGAAACTTCACAAATATTTCCAACTCAACTTTATAAAGTCCAATGTTTTATGTATCGATTATTTCCTTATTTAACATTTTAGAGAAGCTTTCAGCTATTTCGAATTTATTCAAGGGTGGAAATAATTAAAGTCGATTTCCAAATATACTTGGCAATGTTCGATTGCCAAATATACATGATGAGAAAAGAGTAATAATAATCTTCATTTATCAAATAATATACATATTAATTTATTAATATTATATATATAAAATATTAAAGTTATAATAATTTATATATATATATATATATATTTATGTATTATTTTTAACTTTAATATTTATATATTTATAATATAATATTAATATGCATTTATATTAATAGGCAATAATAATATAATATTATTAATATCCTTCATGCTATAGGTGATGTATATACCTATACCTACATAGCCTAATTACTTGCATTCCAATACGATCCATTGTAATGAATTTAATACCATGAAACAGTTAATAGGCAAACATCACTTAAAAAAGTACAAAAGAAGACACGACTCCTAATGCCAGTTTACGACTATGGATGACTTATCTAAATCAACTGACTCAGATACTCACTCAATGGGGAAGTGTGTGTATACTCAGATAGTTCACATTACTGGTTAACCGACCAAGCCCCTCTCCCAAGTGATATTTCCCCTCTGCCGGGAGGAATGGTACCTATACCTGCATCCATTGACAAATGTCCACGGAAGTCAAATGCTCACAACATATCAGTATAATTACAACATTTCACAAGATAGAATATAAACAATTCTATAACTTAATATGTATTGTTTCATCAAGAATAACATCCATTGAAATACATTAAAATGAGACAATCATTAAACGTAACAATACTTAGATGACAACAAGATACACATTTTGTTCAAGCATTGAGTTCACATTACAATCTTTCGGCCCTATGCAATACTATTACGTAGTAGCTTACAATTTGGGGTGTAACATACTCCCCCCCTTATGATTCATCGTCCTCGATGACCTAAGGTTATTATTCGAAACATAAAACTAAATCTACTTTATAATTCATTCTCAAAAACTTTGAGAATGTCTGGAAACTTCGGCTGAATTTCCTCATAATCCTCCTAAGTTGCCGAGTCGTCTGAGTACTAATCCTATTGGACTTTGTATTGCGAGACATCTCTATTCCGTAAGTGAATCTTTACACGTTTCTAGCACCATGACGGCCTTGCGAGTTACTACTCCAGGATCCCTTACGTGATTCTTTGATTGGTGTAATATGAAATCAGCTTGTTTTTCATCCTCAGCAGTATGTCCCCTTTGTTGAAACATGGCCTTTTGGGTAGGTAATGCATTGTCAAATTGCTGAGAACCAGTAGTTTTGTTAGGGCATTCACTTGCATAGTGATCACCTTTACATATAAAGCATCCTGCTCTTGGTCCTCTTTTTTCTCCATGGTTTCCCCAGTCTTATTAGCACCTTCACTAGTCCTACTAGTGTCATCATATCTTGAGTTATCTCTTTTCCCATCTCTCTTGAAATCTTTTCCATTGTAGCGAGATCTTTTCCCCTTTCTTCTTGCTGCATCTTGTGCAAATTCTTCCTTTTTAGGGGCATCCTTGATGGAAACTTCAATGTCCTTTTGCTCTTCATTTTCATTCTGGTTGGAATCTGCCTTAAGTTTCTGTTCTCGCTTAATGGATTTTTCATACACAAGGTCCATTGTGGTCAGACCATGCATATCGATTTCACCTCCAATATTTTTCTTACGTCCTAGGATGAATTTCCTGATCCAGAATCGTTCATCCTTATGATAGATGGGGACATATCGAAGAAGTCGAGTAAACTTCTCCCAGTACTCGTTGACTGACATGGTCCCTTGCCTCAATTCTTGAAAGTCAGAGCGTTTCTGGTCATAATAAAGTTGTGGCAACCATCATTTGTGGAAAATCTCAACGAACTCTCCCCAAGTCAGCTTCAAGAACTTATGTCAAGTTCCAACTTTTTGTTCATCCACCAATTAGAGGCTTCTCCTGCTAATTGGTATGCTCCCCATGCTGCCTTAGTTACCTCATCGTAGTCCCTTATTTCAAAATACTTATCCATCTGGACTAGCCAGACTTCGGCTTCATCGCCTCCTGCATTGCCATCAAACTTTGGCGGTATCATCTTCTTCATGTTACGAGATAGCTCTATGGACACTATCTTCCTGTTCCTTTCAGCAGAGTTGGTTGGTGACTTTTCCCTATGATTGTGGTTTTCACCACGTCTATGAGATGAACTTTCGCCTTGTTGTTGATGGTTATTTCCTTCTCCAGTCTGTCTTTCTCTCTTTCCTTTTCCAGATTGGTTAAACTTGCCAAAATCAAGTCGAGTATTACTTCTACACCGGTGGTTCTTTGTTCCTCTTCACGACTTGTACCAGGATTATTTCTTGTCCTCCCATACACTTTCACCATGTTTTAAAAGCTTGACTTAAACCTGAATGTTTAATACAAGTTAGCCTAATTAAACTTTTAACTATCTATTGGTAAATCATATAAGCATACATTCACAAGATTTTCATGCAAGTTTTGGGTTTACCATTTTTGCTTATTGACTAAAATAATATATTGCACATTCGTTCAACTGAATGTTTCAAAGTATGATCATGGTTTACACAACCCTATCATTTATGTTCTAAACTGAAATACCCTTTCAGGATTACTAAGCAACTACTTGTCCACAATATATTATTTAAGATCTAAATCTTGTAAGTCAAGTTTTCCAAAAAAAAACATTGATTTCTTTGATGAGTTTTTGTCCACTAGAACATTATGTTAGTTCTACTAACATAGACATAGACATATTGATCTATCTTACGTTCTACCATTTTCCTAAGAGAGTTTACATGTCCTACCTATGATGACATCCGGTCTTCATTTCCTGGTATACCAGACATTACCTTGCCACATTCCGTGCAGCCTCTTATTACTCTATCTTTTCGTAGGTTATAGTGGTTTCTCATCTGACATTTTCCGTTGTCGTTCCGATGTCCTAATCTTGACATTCCTCTCCTTTTTCCTTAGAATCATAAAACTATACTGCAGGATAAGGTGTATACTGGTCATTCTTCCTAACCTTCCTACAAAACCTGATTGCATAATCTTCCGCAATTCTAGGTAATATCATAAATTATTTTTCTTTCACTTTTCCTAAGTTCTTTTCTCTTGCTGTTGTGGTACAAGAACTTTTCAAACATTATCTTCTGATAAGGTTTACGCATTGTTGCGTAATGAGCTCATAGGTTTTAGTTAGAACCTGGTAGCTCTGATACCACATGTAACGACCCGGTTCTATGTAATTTTTTTTCTTCTTAAACTACAACTTAAAACATAGATAACATGCATATAAGAAAGTATTTAAACATTTCTTTCCTTTTCATTAACAATAAATAAGATTCATGCTAACTAATAAAATGAAATCTTTTTCCTTTCATTCAAGCAAGACAACATATTTCAAAAGACTAAAATTTTCCTTTTCAAATGAACATTAGAGAAAATATACATACGTGCACATACATAGCTCGATTGAGCTTTTGAACTAATAGTGGTAAGAAGGTCCAAGAATCCGCCTTTCAAATCTCGGTGCTTCAGTAGCTTGGTGAGGAGAAACATCACTCGGGCGCTTTTCCGCCAACCACAAACTTATAATGCGGTCCCCCGCACATCTATTGTTCGCTAGATGGCCCTCCCTTCAACGAAGAGATTGGTAGGGTAACCGATACTATTTACTGACTGAGCATAGTGGTGTGTCCTACAAAACTAGAACTTGCTATTTCACAATCCCGAACTAGCTTGCTTTAAGGATCACGATGAACTGACAGTGTAGTCTCAACTATCTCACATCTAAGTGGATGTCGTACATTTCACTAGTTTGGCCAAAGTGTTCTCATTCAGTACTTCGAATGAAGCTCATCTATCATATACACTATTTAGGGTTGATTTGACTTAGGGCTATCTTACACTACGCGTAGGTCTTTGTCCTTCACTGGGTAATCTGTACCCTTGACATCCTACATCAAACTAAACTACTAGAAATGAAACAGCATAACAAGTAATCATAAATTCCCTTCCTTTACTGGATATCTTCATCCTAGGAGTACCTCAAGCTGTCTAAGTTAACCTATTAACTTAAGTTGTGGTTCGTTCCTTGACTTAATGCCTTCATTTTCGTCCTAGTATTTAGTAACTAGTACAATCATATTTTCCATATATAGAGATCATACAAATAAGCAATAATACCAAATGCATTGTCTACCTTTCAAGATAGATAAATGTTCTTTTAAACAATCATGCATCACCTATGACTTATTTACTTAATGCAACTTTTTGACATTCTAATGCAAGCACCATACAACAGTATCATAATTCCTTTGTCTGACATTTCTTCACAGGTTCTAACTATAAAAGCAGAATAAAACTTCAAAGGTTTAGCATTATTTCTTTAGAAATCAAGAAGAAATGAGAACAAGATAATCATGCCTATAAATTAAGCTTCCATAGATGATGATGATGGTCTTTCTGCAGTAACTGAGGTAGCAGAGTTTTCCCTGTTCTTTCTCACAGTAGAACACTCTTTCCAGAATTGGCTCACACACAACAAATTGATGATTCTACTCAAGTGATGGTTACTCACAGCAATGACGAATTCTTCTCAGAATATAGGGTTACTCTCAGCAATATGATACTTCTCAGAATATTGGATGCTCACAGCAGATGATATCCCTTAAGAATAGAATGAAAGTGTGAATTCGTAATGAACTGGTAAGGAATTGATGAGAATTCGCAGCAAGTGCAAGCCTTTATATAGACTTAGGAAAGCAACACATTTCCTTATGCAATTGACAACACAGTAATGAAGACTTATTCAAAAGGCACTTGGCGGGTCTCCAAGCCCTAACTAAGCAAATTAGATATGATTCGACTTGAGTTATTGACAACATTAACAAAATTTTTCAACCATTCATTGAAATTCGCCACTTATAGGTGATTCCAGAAAAAACAGCGCCAGCAAGAAGATGACTTGCCTTACTAGAAAAAGTCTAGGTTTAAACAAGCAACAACTTATCCCATGGCTGCGTCGCCCCTGAAGATGCGTTCTCCCTGGTGAAGCGCTCTTCGAAATGCCGTGCGGTTCAGTTTTATCCGCTATTTTTGTTCACGGGAAACTTCACAAATATTTCCAACTCAACTTTATAAAGTCCAATGTTTTATGCATCGATTATTTCCTTATTTAAAATTTTAGAGAAGCCTTCAGCTATTTCGAATTTATTGAAGGGTGGAAATAATTAAAGTTGATTTCTGAATATACTTGGCAATGTTCGATTTCCAAATATACATGATGAGAAAAGAGTAATAATAATCTTCATTTATCAAATAATATACATATTAATTTATTAATATTATATATATATATATAATTTTAAAGTTATAATAATTTATATAAATATATATATATGTTATTACATTAAGTAATATATATATATATATATATATTTATGTATTATTTTGAACTTTAATATTTATATATTTATAATATAATATTAATATGCATTTATATTAACAGGCAATAATAATATAATATTATTAATATCCTTCATGCTATAGGTGATGTATATACCTATACCTACATAGCCTAATTACTTGCATTCCAATACGATCCATTGTAATGAATTTAATACCATGAGACAGTTAACAGACAAACATCACTTAAAAAAGTACAGAAGAAGACATGACTCCTAATGCCAGTTTATTACTATGGATGACTTATCTAAATCAACTGACTCAGATACTCACTCTATGGGGAAGTGTGTGTATACTCAGATAGTTCACATTACCGGTTAACCGACCAAGCCCCTCTCCCAAGTGATATTTCCCCTCTGCCGGGAGGAATGGTACCTATACCTGCATCCACTGACAAATGTCCACGGATGTCAAATGCTCACAACATATCAGTATAACTACAATATTTCACAAGTTAGAATATAAACAATTCTATAACTTAATATGTATTGTTTCATCAAGAATAACATCCATTGAAATACATTAAAATGAGACAATCATTAAACGTAACATTACTCAAATGACAACAAGATACACATTTTATTCAAGCATTGAGTTCACATTACAATCTTTCGGCCCTATGCAATACTATTATGTAGTAGCTTACAATTTGGGGTGTAACATACATGAAGTTTGACAAATATTTGGTTGCACAAGGGTTTTAGAGGAGTCCCTCAGATGCAAATTTGTACTTCAAGAGCACTGGCAATGCTATCATCCTTTTTGTCATCTATGTGGATGATATCATCAGTACTGGTAGTAGGTTACATTTGATTGAACAAATCAAGTCAAATTTATGTCAAGCATTTGAGATGATGGACTTGGGTCTCCTACACTATTGTCTGAGTGTAGAAGTTTGGCAGACTGGTGGCAGATTTGTAATGTTCCCCTTTTGGCAGTGATCCTGTCATTAGCTCATCAGCCTATCCAGAATTCTGTAGGTTCGTTGAGATGTTTCAAAGGATTCCAGTTTTGGAGGTTTTGTGATCTTTCCTCATTATTTACTATTTATAGTAAATACTATTTCTGGCAGTAAGCAGTTGTCAGCCTTCAGTTCATCACGTCGTTGGAAGCAGTATTCAGTACTAAGCCTTGGCTGTTTAAAAATATTGTTTTAATGAATCTTTGCATTAAAAGGCAAATTATTCTAATTTGCAGTTGACCCCTTGGCCTAAGGGATTAACTTAAAGCTATTTTAAAAAGGGGACTTTAAGGGTGGCGCCACATGAGGGAGTTAAAAGGTTTTAATCTTATTTCTTTATTATCTCAAGTGGGGCGTATTTTTGAAGAAGTTATTCTCTTTTTGGAAATTTGAAAAGGCTTGGCTTTTGGCGTACCTTCTTGGAGGACTTGAACAGTCTCTTCTCTTCCTTTAAAAGTGAAGCTTGGCTCCAGCATTTAGACATCCATTATTTTGCTAAAGTTATGTTGTCAAAATGATTTATCATTTTCTACTTCGAGGAATGCTGACCTCCTAGTTCTTCCTTCAATTTCGTGTTTGCAAGACAACACCTAGTTGAATTATTGCTGCTTCTCATCCAGACTAGCAGATTGTTTTTCAAGGTGAAAATTTGATGTATTTTCCAATTTTACAGTTGCTGTTTGCATACAGCTGAATGTTGTTTTTGGTCATAGTTAATTGTACGAATTTTGTATTATTTTGGGCATTTGATAATAATATTCCTAAGGTTTAGGCGACCATCTCCAAGCAATTTCGGATTTTAAATTGAAGTGTGCATTTTTATAATGAAAAATCGCCCTCCTCAAGGGTCGTACCTTTCATCATTGCATTGGGAAGTGTGCCAATAATAATTGCAGGTGTTTGGAGCTGTTTTCCGTGTTTCAACAGGGGCGCCTATCTCCCAAATGATCTATGCTTCGATTTCACGCACATTGGAGGTACTTTGATTGAGTTCTGAGCAATTTACGAGTTTTCTGTAGTTGCTGATATCCATTTCCAGAATTACAGTTCGCTGATCAGAATTAAAAACAATTGCTGTTTTCTATTTTTCTTCTTCTTTTCACGTTATATTCTGATAGAGAGATAATGTATGACAAGGTGCTTGAATATTGGTGAAATTGGCATTGTAAAATTGCAGCCTTCTCTTTGTACAAGCTGCTAACAGTAGTACTGTTTTCAGTTTATTTATTGTTGCTCTATTTAATTAATTTCACACTAGCACCCCTGGATGGTTTACCGCCAGTGAGGAAAATCTGTTTGTAACCCATTTCATACCCACTTCAAGTAGAGAATTCCCACGTTTCAGTGGATGCCTGCCGCAACAGAAGAAGTATTAATGTTGTAATCTTTTCCCCCCACTGTTTGGTGGTAGAGTGGAAAGTTCATTGGCTGGTTATCCACCTTGTTGTTATTTCAATTCAGCAGTAGTACTCCACGATATGTTAGCACCTCGCTTGCAAAGGGATCTTGAGTGCACATCCTTGGTGTCGAGTTTAATATTTCTCTTTCAATAGAATCTTCTACTTGTTGATTCAGTAGATCCTAGGGATCCTCTGACCATATGCTCACCCCTCCTCCTTAAGTGGTTTTAGGGCGCATTCTTGGTTAGAGTTATTTAATGTATGTTTTGGTTATGCTAACCTTAACGGGTGATTGATTTTATTGTAAATGTTTGGTTTTAAAATAAAAAAAATTGAGAGAGAATATTTCAGTATCTTCATTTCTCAGTCTAAGTATGCCAAGAGTTTGCTGGAGAAATTTAGGATGGAAGATTGCAAAATCTCATCCACTCCTATGGAGAAGGGGCTGAAACTTTCAGCCAAATCAAACTCACCAGTGGTGAATGAGTCTGCATTCAAGCAACTAGTGGGCAGACTTGTCTGTCTTACTGCCACTAGGCCTGATCTCAGTTTTGCTATGAGCTACATTTCTCGTTTCATGATTGCCCCTAAGGCAGAGCACTGGGTTGCAACGAAGCGAGTGTTTAGATATGTGAAAGGGACACCTGACTTTGGCATTCTGTATAGCAGATGCAAAAATCCTAGGCTGGTTGGTTTTACAGATTTAGATTGGGTAGGTTTAGTTTATGACAAGAAGTCCAGTTTTGGGTATGTTTTTAGTCTTGGTACAGGTGTAGTCACATGGACAAGTAAGAACCAACAGGCAGTTGCTCTTTCCTTGACAGAAGCAAGGTATCAGGGAACAGTTAAGGCTGCATGTGAGGCAGTATGGCTTCGAAGGATGCTTGCTGACATGAAAATGTTTGAAGCAGGGCCTTCACCCTTGTTCTGTGACAACCAAGGGTTGCTAAAGCTTGCCAAGAATCGAGTCTTCCACAAGTGAACCAAGCATGTTGAGCTTCATTGTCATTTCATCCATCAACTTGTTGAAGATGGATCTGTGATGTTGCAATATGTTCCAACTAAGGATTAGACTGCAAACATTCTCACCAAGTCTCTGAATCCGGATAAATTTGTTATTTTTTAGGATAAGCTTGTTGTAGTTAGTAGGATGACCATTAAGGGAGGGTATTAAAGTATTATTGTAATATTTAACTGTGTTACACGGGGATGTGTCCCCTGCCCCAAAACCCCCTGTACCCGTCCCCATCCGTCCCGGGGGTAGGGGGATGCATTGAGGAAAGTCCCCGACTGTCCTTGAATTAAGAAAATTCACAGGAAACGGTAGGAAACGTTTCCTCCTGGCTGGGAACGGTCCCCCATACCCAGGGACAGCTAACCATCCCTTGCGTGCCTCAAGCCTCCAAACATTAAAAAAACATAAAATTTTGTTTTTTTTAATAGTTTTACTTGCTGCTAAATGTTGTGCAGGGCCCATGTTGACTGGCGACCTAAATTTTTCTCCAAAAACTAGAGTAAAATGTAAATGAAACTTAATGAAGTTTCATGACTATTGAACTGGGCTCTCACGGCAAGCGACGGCTCTGAGGAAATAACTAATAAGGTCATGGGATTTTACCAGATCTGTGTGCTACATATTTTTATCAAAGATTCTGTACACAAGATCGTTTCCATTGAAACAACAACTAGTTTTTCATAAAAGATTGCAGACATCTTTGTGTAGATTTTCACCATATGAAACTCAATGCAATAGGAGCATATGTTTATGTTAACACAAACAATAAATAAGGTAGTGCAGACCCATAATGGAAGCAGCATATAACACTTGTGAGATTTAAGGCAAGCAATAAATATTCTGTCCAAATCATATTTTTGTTTTTCTTGTGCAGAAGATTCCTCAAGTCTGATCATCTTAACTTTAAGCTCATTTTACCTCTGTTCTAGCTGGTATTTTATGTTTCGAACCTTTGGTATCAAGCTGTCTATAGAATGGGAATGATATATAATCAAGTATAATCTATCTATACAAGATGGTGATCAAATACAAACTCGATACAATTTTTGTATGTGGGTTCTGGAAGCTTCATAGACCACATCCAATATGTAAATTTGTGATATTGATAAAAAGATAGATTTATTCCTACTGCACAACATAAAAAATTCCATGATTCAACTGATAATGTAGACATATATTTCAGAATCATATGCCCATCTTTTGTATGAATAATAAATTGCAATTGACAACTAAAACCAATTTTTACCCAAGACATGCTTAATCACTGTAGACATATGGATGTGAAGAAATGTGATTGATAACAAATTGGATGGCCTCAATTTTATTAGCTCCCTTTTCAGGGTTTTCAAAAGTAAACACTTCCTTAAGAATCATTACAAGTTCAACAGTACCTAAGCTGTCTAATCCCTGGTTCTTTTAAAAGTTAGCAGACCAAAGAACTTGCCATAGTTGCAATAGCAATGTCTTAAATAGGACGCATAAGATCATCCCAATATTTCAGAAACGTCTGCTCCAAGGTATTTTAGCTGCAAAGTATTTCAAAATATTTTTACTGAAATGGTTTATGAAACACTCATTGCATGCTGAAACAAAGAAATTTTGTTTGAGCCCAAAGTAAACTCCATTTCAAAAAAGGCAATGGTCCTTACCAAAAGGTTTGTATCCTTTATATATTGATAGTGTTGTTATCAATTATTAATTTATTGACATATATCTCTCTCTTTCCCTCTCTCTGTCTATAATATATTAATATATTTTGAAAAAATCATATATATATGTATTTTGTATGTCGCCGTCCCCTACCGTCCCCTAAAAATGCCCCCCTAGGAAACATCTCGGAAACGTGTCCCTAGCTGTCCCCCCGTCCCCGTCCCCCAAAGGCCGTGGAACATAGATATTTAATGCTCATCTTAGTTTTTAGTTAGTCGGTAGTTTACTTTTAGTTAACTTAGTTTGCTTCAGTTAGTTTTTAGTATCTTTCTATCATTTGCTTTAGTTAATGATTGTTTTTTTTAGAAACATCGTCTTGTAATTCTTTATATAAGGAGTTTTTTCTCTCCTTTGTAAATAATGAATATCGAATATCAATTATCATTTCAATCAGTGGGACTTTGGCAGACCTCATGATATTTGGGGAAACCCGAGATGTCCCTTGACCATCTCGAGGACATCCAGGTGTCCTCAATGTGATTTTTTTTGACATGCATTTAAAGAAATACTTTGATTTATAAAGTGTCTGCAAATCATGATTGCCAATGTCCTGAAAATGCTTGCAAGTTGCAATTCTAAATGCCCTGAAATCATAGCTACATATGCCTTATTTTGGCATGTTAAAATTACAACAACAAATACCCCTTTGTGTTTCCACCTTTGTGATTAGTAATTATCAAACTGCAAATTGCAATTGGAAATACCCTCACAACTATAAATCACATATGCAATTCACAACTACAAATAATGTTTTTTTCGGGCGTGTTTTAGACTTCTTCAAATGTGACTAGGATTGGTTTCCTTGGACACATTCAAACCTTTACATGGCAATGGTGTTTGGACCTTTACACAGCTGTTATTTTGCAAATATTTCAGACCTTTACTCAGTTGTTAAATAACACAGCTATTCACACTCAAATAACCCTTTCAAATTTTGTATCAATGGGGAGTTGCAAGACTTATTTAATTTTAATATTAAATTTGATACATTATATGAATTTCTGAACTTAATTTTTTATATATATATACCGTTGGCGCAGAGTTGGTAGACAATAGTTACACTAATGCATCGATTTCAGAAAAACATGTGCAGCGAAAAAGAAAACAGACCAAAATTGCTTCCATATATGAAAGTTGCGGCCTCTAAAAGTTTTGGTCTCCAAACAGCAAAATTGCATCAAAATAGTTTGCAGCCAAATGGACATCTAACTTAATTTGGAAAGAAACTGCCTAATGAATTTTAGTGTGAACAAAAAATGAACCTCCATCGCTTTTTAGCAAATTCTTTTGCCTCATAGGTATATTTTCACAATTCAACTATATGCACCCCATAGAGCAAAATTCTTCTGAATTGATATGCAAGTGTATTAAGACCTTGGAGTTATAACTTTCTCATTCTTTTGACCAAATGCTTAGTCACTCTTGCTCTAATCCCATGTGGAAATTCTGAAAAATACTGCAGGAATGAATGCAACACAAGCTGAGAACCAAAATAAATGACTCAAAGTTTATAAAGTTTTCATAGAGTTCTCTGGGTTGAGAGTTTTGGATAACTTCTTTGCATACAAGGGACAGAATGCTTGATGCGTTTTCTTCCTCAGGGTGGATAACTCTTTACATAGTTTCTTGTGTGATCTGCCTTTTCCCTTTATAGTTTTAAGTGGTTTGATCAGTTGATAGGAGATGGGCCAGAAGAATGATTGGATTCTTAAGATGATGCATCTGTCTTTCATTTTGTAGCCATTAGTTGACTCCTGCTCTGTTGACACTAAAGTTAACCTTTTAACAGTGGACCTTTTGAGGAATACATATTTTATAAGAGAATTTTGACACACAGCATGTTTCATTGTTATAGCGTGCGAAGGAGCTTGCTGAAAAGAGAAAGACAGCAGAAGTAATGTTTCAGATGGGTCAGCGTGCCTATGGAAAGGGAATGTACAACAAGGCAGTAGAGCTGCTTGAAGGTGCACTTTCAAATGTTCCTAAAGTATCACTTGTAGGTGGTGAGGTGAGTCTAATTTTTCTCATTGTTCATAAACCCTAGTAACATTTTATATTGAAGGCACTTGTGATGGCTCTCAACTAGGATCTTTATCCTATTAGCGAACTTTTGTCACACTCGAATTTCAAACTCCCAGCAGGAAGTCCAAATTGCACAATTTTTGAGTTAATAAATTTGAGTCAGTGGATTTACAGGATTGATTCCATTCTTGTTGACAATTTTGTGTGCTGATACATTTCTGTACACAATAATGAATTCTTCAGGTGATCTCTTCGTATTATGTAACATATGCAGATATTGCTTAGTTGACGACTTCTGCAAGAAGAAAACAGTAGCTCTTGAAACACAATATAGCTACCTTAGGGTGATTTTGTAATAGGCACTTATGCTATGAATGCAGATTCAGCTCTGGCTTGCTATGGCCTATGAGGCTCATAATCGCCATAGTGATTGTATTGCACTTTACAAAATTTTAGAGAACACCCATCCAATTAAAGCCATTCGTCAAAAAGCTGCTGGTTTGCGGTATATCCTTGAAGCGCCAAAATTAAAAATTACAGAGGAAGAGATGGTCTCCATTCCTCTGATGAATTCAAATTCTGACAGGTATAATTTATTTCACCCTCTAAATTTTATTGAACACTCCAAGTAGTATTTTATTGTTCGTGTCTGCTACAGTGACAGATTTTGAGTGTAGAAAAGATGTGAAATCATGTGTGGCATGTTGTTGGTTACTTTTGTTCTCTGTGTTATCAGCTATAAGGGATCATGGAGTCAGATGTACAGAAATAGGAGGAAAGCTACCGTTAGTAAAGAAACTCCACGTACAAAAGACTATTTTGAAGATTTTCTTGTTTGGGAACGTCCACAATGGGAGCGCAGTCCAATTTTTTGGGTAGCTGTTGCTGTGTGGCTCACATTAGTTGGGGTGGCTCTTGTCTTTCAAGACTAAGCTTTTCTGCTGCTTCTTCTAGACAGAAGTATGGAGAATGATTCATTGTAAGTTTCCAATTTTTCTTCTTTTGATATGGTTGTTTTAAAAACTGGGACCAATTCTGAAGTAATTCAGTAGAGAGAAGAGACAATATGTTGCTTTGCTGGAATCGACTGATGATAGAGCATTGAATCAAATGCTCGAGGGTTTTTTGCAGGTATTGCCATTCATCAGTAAAACCTAGAAGATTTGAGAAAGGAAATTCTGTACATATTATCAAAGCTGGTTCTTGATTGCAAGTAGTATATATTCATTACTTGAGAGATGGATGACGATTCACAAGTTTGAGGCACATGTAAGGAAGTAGATATGAATGATTAACAAAATCGAGGCAAATTCATAAGCATCAAAGGTGGGTAACATCTCCAATTCTGCAACACCCATGCTGTTACTATTAATGACAGCCTCTACTCCAGGTTATGAGAACAAGAAGACAATAGTGTTTATTATTGAATCATCTTTGACATGTAATTCTTTTGTCTAGTGTCTCTATTAATTGGTTGGAAGTTGACCATGTAAACTGCAACCTTATTCTTTTGTGGTGTCTAGTAATTGATTGGAAAAAGGCAAAACAAACTACAAATTTGAATTAACCTTTTGATAGTTAAGTGAAGTCATGTATTTAATCTAAATGTAATTATAGCTTAATTTATGGTGGTAACATGAATTTATCTTGTTAAGGTGAGCAGTTGGCAATTGTCTCATCCAAGCTTGCAAAAAGTGCTGATTACTTGGCTAACACACGAGTACTCGCGCACCCAAAGGGGCGGTGAGTTACTCGCTGCAAAACTTGGCGCCGAGTTGCAGAGAAAACTTGCACTGATTTATAGGGTTTAAATCACGAAAACATGCATGATTTATAGGGTTTAAATCTCGAAAACATGTGCATGATGAGGGTTTTACTCACCACAAACAGGTATAAATTTGCGAAAAATTTAAAACCTAATTTTTAGTTCCCATTTTAACAGCTATTCGCATGAAAAACTCACGCCTACAGGACATGCCACGACTAAGGCAGGATCTTGGCGATTTTGGTGAAGTTGCGAATAGTTGAAACCTGTTTATAAGATAATAAAACTTTGTTCATGTTGACTATAGTATATCAAGTGCCACTAACTTAAAAGATAAGACGATCCTCAAACGCCAAAGATTACTATAGATTTAGAATTTATTTTACAAACTGCTTTTGGTTAATGATATGTTAAGTATTGAGACTGAGAAAAAAATGTAAAATGTCTAAACCATAGTTGGAAAACTCGGCGTTTTCAAGTACTCGGCAAGCCCGAAAAACTCGGCTCGGCAAAAACTTGGCAAAAACTTGGAAAAAACTCGGCAAAAAACTCGGCAACTTAAAAAATTGCTTAAACTTCACTAAAAACGCATTTTTTTTGCAAAATTCAAAGATAAGATGCATCCAATGAGTCAATAAATGAGTACATATAAGAAACAAGTTGTATTTGATTGATTTGAAAGAAATTGGATACAAAATGGCATCCTCATGTGGAATGCTCAATGCGCTGATATGATAATAGTCTGAAACAAAATGAAAATAGCAAATTGTTATTGTAAAATTGAAAGTAAATACTATATTAATATATTTTACAAATTTATATCTTCCTCTTCCCATGTCTAGTGAAAACTAGAGGAGAGGTAGAACTAGATGATATTATAGATGAAGACTTGTAGGAAAACTTGGAAACTTGGACTTGGAGAGTACCTAGAAAACCAAATGAATTCAATCTGATTTTGAGGGCAATGACCCTAATGGGTCATAAGTAGAAAACGAAATGAATTCAATCTGATTTTGAGGGCAATGACCCTAATGGGGTCAAGGGGTAGCACCCCTCATGGGGGTCTGGGGGTGACGCCCCCAGCGGGGTTGAGGGGTAGCGCCCCTCATGGGGGTCTGGGGGCAACGCCCCCAGCGGGGTCGAGGGGCAGCGCCCCTCGCAGGGTCCTGGGTACTTTTTGGCGAGTAAAACTTGCAAATACTCGTTTGGCAAAAAAACAAAAACTCGTGAGTTTTTGGCGAGTGAGCCAACTATGGTCTAAACACATGAAGATTATCTCATGGGAATGCCATGGAAAATATCAAGCAAACATAGGATACAACTCTGCGTTTTATTTATCAGGATTAACTAAAGGTAATGGTTAAAGGTTGATTAAAGATTGAAGTAGATTAAAGGTTTAATGCTTAACCATTACCAAGCAAATACTCCATACAAAAACTACTCTTACCATCTGCCTGTTTACATTTACTTAAGATACAACTGCAACATACCACCACTAAAGTATGCACATATCCAGGAGACAAGAAAAATATTAAATAGCAGGTATCTTTGAAAATTACTTACTTATCCATTTGCATTACCTAGAACTTGCAGATAATATTAACATAAAAGAGGGGTAAAAATTTATTAAAACAAGAGGAAATTACAGAGCCAAAACATTACATAGCCTTATCAAGCTCCACCAAATGGTCCAACTGTTGAGACAAATCAGGGGGTAATTGACCCCGATCAACCAAATGCCAATCATGAATATGATTAGAAGCCCATTTGGCCAAACAATCAGCAACACCATTCCACTCCCTAGGAATATGAGTGAAAGTAACAAACTCAAGAGAAACACAAAGATTGAGAATTTGATCAATAATCAAAGCCAGGTGCCAACTAACATCCTCTAACCGCCGCCTGTTCAACAAGTTCACCACAACCTGGGAATCAGATTCACATATAATCCTGCGCCACCCCAACTTACTACCATGCTCCACAGCCATTAAAATTGCCTGAGCCTCCATAAGATTATTAGTATGAAGACCCTTATAAATAGAGAAAATAAATTGAACATCCCTAGAACTATCTCGACCAACACCACCAATTCTAGCATGACCAGGGTTTCCACGAGAAGAGCCATTCGTGTTAATTTTAAGGATGCCTTGAGGAGGAGGAGACCATCTTCCCTCCCTATTCACCTTCGGAGTAGGATGCCTACACCTGTTGCGCTTAAGCTGCTGATGTGAAGGAGGCAGACGAAGGCGGTTGAAACAGCCAACATCTGAAGGAGCAATCGGATCAGACAGATCACACTTGGCCGCGATCGTTTCTCCCACAGAATGCAAAATTTTCCACCACAAGCGAGGGGCCCCCATCATCATATCCTGAAAAATCCGATGATTTCTCTCCAACCAAAGATTCCAAATGATGAAGGAAAGGCCAATCGCCCAAGCAGCTTGAAGAAAGGGAGTAGAAACAGGGGCCCTACTCCCCTGATCCACGAACTCAGCCAAAGAAGAAACATGCCGACAGGGCATATTCCACACCCGCCACCAAAAATGCCAAATCTCCCGAGCATAGGAACATTGGAAGAAGAGATGAGAAGCACACTCCTCAGCCTCACGACACAACACACAAAAAGAGGGACCCTGGAAACCCTGCTTGCATAAATTATCCCAAGTAAGACACCGGTTATGAGCCACCAACCACATGAAGAAATTGCACTTGGGCCAAGACAACTTATGCCAAACATACTTCCACCAAGGGACCAGAATATCCCCAAACAACTGTCGCCCCAAATGCTTATAGCCAGTAGACACAGAGTATTTCCCAGATATGTCAGAGCCATCCCAAGCTAAAATATCAGGTCCCCTCAACGAATTACAAGCCCGGGAAGCCAAAAGATGAGCAAGCTCCTCCCTATCCTCCTCAGAGCCCCCAGGAGGCCACTCAGAAAGGTGCTTCCAGCAGAAAGAAACAACAGAGCCACAATGCTCAGCAATCTTGTAATGCTCAACAGTGTCCCAACCAGCAGCAGTAAAAACATCACAGAGGGGTTGAAGATGAGGAAAAGCAGAAAGAATAGGTGGGTGACCATCCCAAGAATCCCACCAGAAAAGAGCCTGAGATCCTGAGTGACAGATCCAAAAAAGCGTCCGCTTAATCAACTGAGCTCCCACTTTCAAAGTAGACCAAATCATCGAACCACTTCCCTCCAGAGGATAGCGAGGAACCTCATGAGAAGCAACCCCATGAAAATACTTATAGTTAAGAACACGAGCCCACATCTGGTGTTGATTAGTACACCCAGTAGAGCTTTGCCGCAAGAACTTGCCCATTCAAAGTGGAAGAGCGTAATCCAAGACCACCCTCCTGCTTAGGTCTACACACAGAATCCCATTTAACAAGGCTCCACTTAGAAGTCATCAAGTTGCCACTCCAAAGGAACTGCCGAGAGAGAGCATCAAATTCTCGGAGAAAATACATAGGGGCCGATTGAACAAAACATCTGTAGATGGGAAGGGCCTGGATAACAGACTGAAGGAGGGTAACTCTAGCCGCAGTAGACAACCACTGATGGGTCCAATGAGTTACCTTCTTCCTCAACTTATCCAGCAACATCTGCCAAGAGGATCTGGGTTGACGACCAACGGCAAGAGGGATCCCCAGATAGACAAAGGGGAGAGATCCAATTTGAAACCTCAAAATAGCAGCAATCCTCCTCTGGATGGCCAAAGGAGTATTGAAGAAAAAAATAGAAGACTTCTGCTCATTAACTTTCTGACCCGAAGCAGCGAGGTAGATGTCCAAAGCTTGCCTAATAGATTCAGCTTCATGAAGACGAGCCAACCCCATAAGAGAGGTGTCATCCACAAACTGGAGGTGAGACAAAGTAGGAAGACCCAACCCCCATTGCCAACCGTGAATCACACCAAGAGAGACCTGAGTTTTAAGAAAGCGACCCAGCCCCTCTGCCATAATAATAAACAGATAGGGAGAGAGTGGGTCCCCCTGATGAAGGCCCCTGGTAGCACCAAACAGCTCTGAAGGTTAACCATTCACAATGACAGAAAATGAGGAGGAAGTCACACAACTCATAGTCCAACTCACCCACTCAGAAGAAAACCCAAAGGCTAACAAAATCTTCTGAAGGAAACTCTATTTAACTCTATCATACGCTTTTGCCATATCTAGCTTGATGAACATAGACTTAACCTTGGAGATCGCCATGGAATGGATAACCTCAAAGGCAATCACCACCCCATCCAAAATTTGACGACCAGCCACAAAACCTCCTTGCTCCTCAGAAATAACAATAGGCAAGCAAGATTTAAGCCGCTCAGCAATCAACTTCGTAATAATCTTATACACCACATTGCAGAGTGCAATAGGTTGAAAAAGCTCAAACCTATCAGCACCCTCCTTCTTAGGAATGAGGACCAAAAAAGTAGCATTCAGGGCCCGAAGCATCTGCTTGTTATGAAAAGATTCACAAACAACCTCCAACAAATCCAGCTTCACAATCTCCCAAAACTCATGGAAAAATTCAACAGGGAACCCATCAGGGCCAGGAGCCTTCCCCTTATTCATCCCAAACACAACCTCTTCCACTTCAGACAGAGTAATCGGGTGCATGAGAGAAGCATTCAGCTCATCAGAGATCAAAGAAGGAATACAAGCAAGAATCCTATTCTCCTCAACCTCTGCAGGAAGAGAATCCTCAGTAAACAAGGCAAAGAAGAACAAGTGAGCTTCTCTAGATAAAGCCTTTTGCGAGGATAAAACTAATCCTTCAGAGTTGACAAGAGACGAGATATAACACTTATTCCGACGAGCCTGCACAGAGTGATGAAAGAAGGCAGTATTCCTGTCGCCCTCTTGAAGCCAGTCAATCCGAGCCTTCTGTTTCCAGAAAATCTCCTCACGAAGCTCCCACTCCTCCACAGATTTAAGAGCCTGGGACTCAGCATGCCCAAGAGCTTCTGAAAAACCAAGATCCCTAATCTGGCTAGAAATGACAGCAAGATGCTCCTACGCTTCCCTTTTCTTAGCACGAAAATTGCCAAAACATAGCCTATTCCATCTCTTAAGATGAAACTTAACATATTGCAGCTTCTTAACAAAAGAATACATAGCAGTACCATATGCAGGGGCTCCATCCTGCCACCACTGAGCAACAAGATTATACAAAGAAGAGTCACGAAGCCACATAAGCTGAAATTTGAAAGGAGGATTCTTTGGATTAGGGAAAGGAGAAGCTGAAAACTTAATTGGCCAATGATCAGAGCCACACCAATCAAGAATCACAGAGCAAGTAACCACACTGCCCCCAACCCAAAAACTAGAAACAAGAAACCTGTCTAACCGCTCAGAAATCGCCTCCGACCCACTCCGCCTATTATTCCAAGTAAATAAGCCATTAGAAGGTTTGACATCAACAAGAGCAAGAGAAGCCACACTAGCCCGGAATAAATCTGAAGCAGGACCCAATCTCGGCAATCCACCTCTTTTCTCTTCCAGGCACAAGATAGAATTGAAATCACCAGCTAAGATCCATGGCAAATAAGGAGCACAAGATCTAACAAACGTGATATGAGCCCACAGCTGGCTTTTACCACGGATGTCCACCGGAGCATACACATTGCTAACCAAAATAGTCTCACCAGAGTCCAAAACCGAGGCCACCATTGAAATAGAGGAGTGGCTAGAAATCCACCAACGAGGAACAACCTTACGAGGATCCCAAAAAAGTGCCAAACCTCCAGAATTTCCTCTAGAGCCAATACACTGACACTGACCAGAAAACCAAATACGAGGAGCATACTGAAGCATGCAGTCCACCTGAAGCTTAGTCTCCTGCACACAAAAAATATCTGGAGAATGTACCCCAATCAAATCTTGAATAGCTTTTTGATGGGAGGCGCTATTCAGCCCCCTTGCATTCCAAGAAAGAATAATCATGGGGAAGGCTGGGCAAAGTGGGCGTCCAAAGTCTTAACAGAGCCCGAATCCACCAACAACTCTCCAGTAGATTTAATCTTGTCCACATCCTTCTTGCGACCAACTTTAGAAGACTTATCAAAATTCCCCTTCTTAAGAGGGCGTTGGAGCACTCCTAGATAAGAAGCTGAACCCCGACCTTTTCCAGAAGACAGCGCCTCCTTAGCTAAGTCTGCTAAAATAATATCATCATTTAAACTAGTCGGAGTGTCAGCCGACCCAGACCCTCCCTGCTCCAAAGGAGGAGAAGAGTCCCTAACAACAATTGCCAGTTCTAGCCCTGTATCCATACCTGTATCCCCAGATAAGATCTCAGTAGGAATCCCCTCCTCCAAGGCCCGATTGTCCAAGACCTCAAAGCGATTGAAACCCTGCTCACTCTGCTTATCTTTAAAGGGTCGCTTCTGGCCTCTCCCCCTCATTTTTGGTTTAGCAGGAAAGAAGCCATCCTTATCAGGCCCTCGCTCAGCCTTTCCCCCTTCAGCCATAGACACCTTGCTTTTATCTGCCTTCTCCACCGAAGGCCCCGAAGATGTAGAAGAAGGGACCCCAACCGATTTGGAAATCCGAGGACACTGACGCTGAAGGTGACCATACTCATGACAAAACCGACAACGGAAAGGAAGGGACTCATAATCTAACTGTTGAATCTAAGAGGCAGAGCCAATACAAATCTCCAGAGAATTTGGCAAAGGATTATTTAAATCAATTTCAACACAAATGCGAGCGAAAGAAAATACCTTTTTATCCAAAGTATTCTGAGCAATGGCAGCAGGCTTCCCCAACAAGGCTGCTATCCGTTGCAGAATATCTTCTCTCCAAAACTCCAAAGGAAGCCATGGCAGACGAACCCATGCAGGAACTCGAGAAGGCAGATCCTCAGCCGCATTGAAACCCCCATGCCAGGGTTTCATGAATAAACCCACATGATTATAAAAATACGGCCCCCCCTCAAAAACCCGATTATGATCTGAAATGCAAGAAAAATCGACCATAAAGAATTCGTTCCCCGCCACCAAAATATCAAAGTCACCTTCAACCTGCCAGGGACGGCACATCCAAGACTCCAAAGCTGAGAGGGGGGCCCGAATACCCAAAAACTTACAGATCAACACGTGTTGAGTCCAATAAGCAAAGTCCTCATGCACCGATTCTGGAGAGATAACCAAAACCGGACGAGCGTGACTCCGCGGCAAGCAACCATTCACTTTCTTGAGCTTGGAACTCTCACCCACAAAAGAGTTATTCATCATCGAAGCATGCATGTCCATACCCGGAATCGCCAAGCTCTCGGAGCCTTCAACCATCATCAACCACACCCGGCACCCCAAGCCAAACCCACAAACCACCACACCCCACCAAAAAGACTCCACACCTCAAAAACCCCGCAACAGACCCTCCACCACTCTCCACGCCACACTCTTCACGCAACAAACCCCACACACAGAAAAAAACAACCCTCGCAGCAATCCCCACACCGCACTCCACACACAGCAGCCCCACGCACCAGAGAACCAACGCAACCACCCGCAAACAAAGCAAAAGACACACACAGCCAAGGAGAGATCAGACGCAGCTAAGGCATCGCTGCCCTAGCAGGGAACCACAGCGCCGAGCATAGCCTCCCATTCTCGAGGTGCGTCAATTTCCCAATATTTTAAGAACTTGTATATTTTTTGAACTTGTATATTTTTTGAAGCCTTACAATATTTTAAGAACTTGTATATTTTTTGAAGAATATTTTAAAAAATTGTGTATTTTCAAATGTTTGATAAATTTGCCAAGTTATTGCCGAGTTTTTCCCTGAGTTTTGGGCCTGCCGAGTTATTGCCGAGTCTGAGTTTTTCAACTATGGTCTCATCAATGCTAATTGGAGTCTCTATTTGAGATGAGATGATTTTTAGAACCCTTTAAGACAAAATGAAGTGTAGGGCTTATACAAGTATGATTGCTTGTTTAGAACATTGTTTTTTGGGCTGTCTAGTTTTAGAATGAATTATTCAATTTTTTCTGAGATTAGTAATTCATGTAAAGTGGTTGCCATTGTAAAAGTGATGAACAAGCTGCTTCATGTTCAATGAGTTGTTCTATTTCAAAATGGCTGCGTATTGGTATAGGGTAGCATTTTCTATGAAAAGCTGAAGGCAATCTAGAAACTAGTTCAGCTTTATTTTTATTTCTAATTAGCAATTGAGGAGCTTATGTAATGACTTCTTGTATAATACATGTTGAAATATTAACTACCAACTGGATAAAATTCACAAAAAGATTTAGCTTATATAAATCCAGTAAAATTCATTAATATTCAATATTGTATATATGCATCATCTATTAATAATTATACCTAATAGAAAAGGATGGAGTAGATGTTAAATATCAAATTCACTATAGCTTGTAAACAATTTGCTTCTATTAGGGTTGTTTAGTTGTTTATTTCCTATTGTTTATTTGATGATGGTTTTTGTTTTATTTTCTTCTCATGTAATCTAGCTTGGTATAGAGTTGCTACAAAAATTTGCACGATTTTCTTGATGATGGTTTTATGAGAGTAACGTGAGTCATGAAGTGTCTCTAGGTTTGTGATAATGTTATGTGAGGTTTAAAATAATTGGCTTGGGCTAAGCCAAATGCAAGAGCTTAAGTTGTTGGCAGTTCCGACTCTTTGTGTTGGGGGTGGACTCCCATGTAAGCAGCCTGCACATTGACTACAACTTGCTGGCAATTTATGCCGGGTGATGCCAAATAGATCATTGGTTCTTTAGCAATGATTTAATTGGAGACATGAAGAAATATATTAGCAGTAGGCTAATTTTGATATTTCTTTAATTAATCTGATTCCCCAACTAATTGTTTCCGAAAACTTCTTGGCAGACTGTACGGAGGCCAGACCCTATGAAGAGTCCCAACTTGCTTTTGCAACTAACAGCTGTTAGTTTTAGTAGCCTTGACATTAAACATGCTAATTATATCATGGTAAAACTTCACCAAAGATTTATAGTCAGTGTGGCCTATTGACTCGATGAGAGCTTACAAAGAACCAGGCAGAGGCAGAGCTTGTAATTGTGTCTTAGAGATTGATCTTTAGTTTGGAAAACCAATATATAATGGTACACAAAAGCATTGACAATTGTAAGAAGGGTAGGGCCTTTAAACAAGTTTGATACAATTGTGGTCTTCTGGGATGTATGAACCTGGAAGAAATCACCAAAGGTATCTCCCAAGTTCAGCCTGATGGAACTTGGGCCAGAATTGGGCAACTTTCCTCACTTGAGCTTCGATCACCTTTATTGCATGCCAATGAGATAGTACTAAAATGGTGGAGATGAGAGTTGAATAGGCTATTCTTGAGTTGATACTTGAAGCACCTTTATTTTATATCATTCTCTTAAACTGTCTGTGACCTTGTGGATGTTAAAAATCATCTCTTCTATTCTATATGTGGCTGCTTAGTAAATCATGTCCAAAAGATGCGAGCTTATAGGCTTCCATATGTTACCTTGTACTTGCATGATTTAACACCAGCTCTTCTATTCTTGGGATGCATCCCTTATCTTTTGTCAATACAATGTTGCAAAATGTGCAAGTAAAAATACATTTTAGTTGCAATGTGCGAAATTTACTGTCTTAAACTCAGCTCCCTCTCTCTACTTTCTTATTTCGCTGGCTAACTAAGACATTTCACTTTGTACAGTTATACAAGTCTATATAAGAAAAGCTTTATTCCATTCGGGTCAATAGGCTAGGTTTTAGACTAAGTAATTGGTTTTAAAGTACTTGCATTCGGAGAAGCCTAGCTGATGTATGAGCATCCTCGGTTGACTAAAATAATTCTACGTTTTGGGTTTCACAACTTTATAAGTTGTTTTGCTCCAATTCTCTTTCTTTTCCATTTTTCCTAGCCATTATGTATTTCTTATGTAGAAGGCGAGTTTAGTTGGTTTGAAGGGTATTTTGCTCCTACCCAAGGTAAGTTAGCATCTTTTTATAGTTAAATTTGGGTGTACTTGGTCTTTCGTTTGCACATTGTGTAGAATAGAGGATAGTACTGTCATCTTGGTATCCCACCAGCTTTGTAATCTAAGGAAGTATCTCACTCTAAACAAGAAGTCTGCATTTTCTTGTAGTTGAATTTGTGTTTATGTAGTTTTTAGTTCATACTTCGTGAATATAGCAGAACACTTTATTGGCCTTGCACCCTATTAACTTGGTGTTCCAAACAAATTATTCAAGTCTAAACATCATTGGAACAAGAGCACATTTTTTTTTCAAATTTGGAAGAATTCACACAATTTGTAACATCTAAAGGTTCTTTATCCACGTCTTTAAAAACCTTGTATTTTGTGAACTGCACAAGGATACGATTCTCATTGCGAGTAACACTAACTTCATTGTCACGGACCATTGATTGTCGGTGATTAATGAAAAAATTCAATCTATCTAAACTTTTAATAATGTCTAGATCTAATCCTAATTAATTGAAGTAGCGCTAAGTCCTTGTGTCGCTTAGATCAATGGTTAAGATGAAGGTGATGCATACAAGAGTCACGAGGATGCAAAATTAATAAAAAGTGTTGCTCATCTAAAATGGTGAACATGCAATCTTTTAATGGTTAGAAGAATAATTGTCTTATGCTTGTAACAAAAAGGGAGGTGAATAATTTGATATGAAACTTTTGTTCTTCATAATGAACAATAAGGCTAAATATACATTTTGAATGTTGAGTGGGGATTTGTGGACATCTTTTGGCAGCAAGTTGGGCTTTTGAAACCATTCGAGGTTTTATACGAGTGGAGTGAAGCAAGAAAATGAGGAAAGCTCGCATGAGAGTGAGTGAGTGCATTATGCAAGAAAGAATGCCATTCAATTAGTTGACCAAGATAGTAGCTACTATATGTGATCATCATCTCAGTCACAATGTAAAAATGTGTAGAAGAGTAGTGTTGAAGTAATGAGTTTTTTTTGCCATTTAATGAACAATGCCAATGATTCCATTACAAGTTGGGTGGTTGATGTTTGTTTATCCAATCCTTGATCATACCATCATTTGGTATTAGAGCAAGTCAGAATCCTTCATTAATTTGATTTGGAGTTGGAATTCAATTAAGTTGAGAGGAAGTAGTATGAGGTTTAGTCCTATTAGTGGGTTGAGCCATGAGAAGTAGTGAATATAGAATTTGTTGTATCTTGTAAGATTTGATCATGAAAAATCTACTTAGAAACAAATTTCTTAGAACTAATTATGATAATCGCATTGCACAACGAAAATTGACACTCAAATATGCAAATTTTGGCTATTTTATTCCTAGAATTCTGTACAATAAATATAATTAAGTTGCATTTATAGGAAATACATGGGTGAGAGGAGAATGGCAACTCATCCACTTAGAAGTGTAACCCCCAAGGGATAAGATGGAACTTTACAACTCATCCACATAGAAGTGTAACCCCCAAGGGATAAGATGGAGCTTTACAACTCATCCACTTAGAAGAGTAACCCCCAAGCGATTAGATGGAACTTTACACTTAACAAAGGAAGTGTAAATGAATATGATGACATTGTACACCGCAAGACAAGAAGTGTAACTCTAATGGGAGTGGGTGACACATTCACACTCCAAAAAATACAAGCATAACTCATCTGAGTAAACATGCTACCTAAGTAAGTTTAACATGTAGTGTACTAAATTCATAACTACACCAAATTCCCAACCTCCTTAAGTGTAGCTTAGGTGTGTAGAAATTGGTTTTAGAAAGATAGTTGCATGTTAGGTATCCATATGCAAAATAAATCCCCCAAAGACAAAGAGATAACTCATTCAAAGAAGAAAGAGAAAATCCCTCAAAGAAGAGAAAACAGGGAGGAGGGACTAGGTAAATCCTTGACCCCACCCCCCATATGAAATGGAACTAGCTAACTTTAAAGAGAGGAACGCACACAATTTTAAAAGAATAACAACACAATGCAAAACTTAACTTAGGAAACCCTTTCGAATAACCTACCAAACAATAACATTAGTTTGATTATAGTAACAAGAAAATAATTATTGCAACAATAATCCATTTGTGCTACCAAGGAGATCACTAGCTTTGTCTAGAGCAATTCCAATATGCACCTACCATACAAAAACATATTACATTCCATCTAAAGCATCCAAATTATAGGCAATGATAACCTAGGAAACCATGGGCTCAAAATGGTGAGCTAAGACCACGAGCCAAAACCATATTTTTATTGGTCCAATTGGACCCATGCGCCCTGACTATGAATACATCCTCTTAAGAATAGAATGGAACTCCCAATGGAGCATTAATTTCTCTTACAACACTATTCCACATGACTATATTTAGTTGGTCAAAGATGCTTCACTTAGTTTATTTGTAACTCTTGATATTATTGTTGTTTTACAACTACTATAACGTGGTGAGACATATCATACATGGAATCTTGAGATTCTACAGGAAGCTCCTCATTTCAAGAAGGTCTAGTTTACAACACATTAAAAATATGAAATACTTCAAAGATTGCAAGGTATATAGTACAACTAATCTTAAAATCCTTCAATCCATAAGTTATGGTGTATATCCATGCATCTCAACTTATGAATGCATTCTTTGAGAGTATAATTTAAATCCCACTACAACATTAATTCTCTTACAACACTTGCACAATAATATTTAGTTGGTCAAAGGTGCTCCGCTTCATCTACTTGTAACTCCTATTATTAATGTTACCTTGCAACCATCATAAATTCCAAGTGGCAAGACATGTTATACAAACAAGCTTGAGATTCCTCCTAAAGGTGGAACCCTTCAAGAAGACTCAATTTACAACACATTAAAAAATGAAATATTACAAATATTGCAAGGTATACAATACACCTAGCCCTAACAATCTCCAGTCCATAAACTATGGGATATTCCATACTAGTGTTAAAAAAAACAATTTATGAGGGGATAATAAGGATTGTAGTGTTAAAAAAAATAAAAATAAAGATTGTAGTGAACTAAGAAATAATTAACAACAATTGAGAGAAACAAGTATTGCCAAGAAACTCTTTCTCTCTCTCTCTCACACACACACACACACACACACTCACTCAGACATAGTGATTTTGATAATAAGAGTCCTAAGGGGTTAGAATAAAATGAGAACTTATTTATATGCTTCACTTGATATTTGACCAATGGATGGACGAAAAGTTAGAAGAAATCAAAATTCAAAATGATAGTGGGAGAAATAAATTAATATTAATTTATTTATTTTAGAAGAAAATATATAATTTTTTTTTTTTTAAAAATTTTTTATTTAAAATAGGAGTGTTAGCTAATTAAATAATTCTGAAAATGATTTAATTATAGAAGATAAAAGATAAATCGAATTTTAATTTTAATTAATGTTGGAGGGAAAATGATAACTGATAAATTAATTAAATAATTATAAATTATTTAATTAATATAGGCATGATAAAAAGATTAAGATAATTAAATAATTGAAAATTATTTTTGACAAAAAGAAGGAAATATTAGCTTAATTAAATAATTTAATTAATATAGATAGAAGAAATGATAAGGATAATGACAAGATGAAATTGCGTTAAGTCATTTTTAGGTCTTTACATTTTGCCTCTCTTTGAGACAATGTGTTTTATAGCATTGTTTGAAAGAAAAAGATTGATGATATGCTCCAACGTGCTATTCTTATGATATTATTTTTTACAAGAGTCATAAAATTTATGTACAAGCTTGAAATTATTAGAAACTTGTGTTGTAGTCACATATTGTCATGCTTATGTTAGTGTTGTTAGTGTTGATGTTCTTGGCAGCATCAGTTGTATACTTCCAGCGATCTCCTTCATGATAAATTAAATAATAGCCAAGGGCTATTTAATTTATAGAGTCATCGATTTGATAAAAAAGGCCGATCCATGTTAATTGCATTTAATTATTGAAGAGGCACGATTTAATTAAGAGATGCATTTTTTAATGAGGCCAACATCATGCTTCTTTGGGTCACGATTTATTGAAGGGATATGTTCTTCTTTGTGGCCGACTTGTCTTGAAAGGTCACGTCCTTCTCCATCACCTTGTATATATAGTCAATGTCCTTCATTGTTTTATCATCAAGTTCATTCATGGTAATTAACATATTCCTGAAGAAGTTCGTGCCTAGCAACAGATCATTTCTGTAGCAGCAAATCATCATTCTTTAGCAGGAGATCATTACTTTATAGCAGCATATCGATTTCAAGAGGAAATACAATCATGCTGTGTATTCGCATCTAGGAGAGGTGCTATTATTCATTGTATCAAATTCAGCCTTGTGTTGGGCCTGAGGTGTAAGCAAATTCTGCTCTCATTTCTAAATATATGAGAGATATATTTGCTGGGTTTTTTTCCCTCGAGTTAGGAGGGTTTTCCCAAGGTATCTTGTGGTGTTCATTGTCTCATGTGTTGCATTTTTTGATTGCTTTCTTTTTTGATCCTAAAACTAACAGTTAGTTGTGTTACGAGTCTTATTAATAACATGGAATGCTTGTTGTTAGATGTTGCACATTTAGTTTGGGGGATGCGATTGAAGGATCATAACAATTGTTGTGGGAATTCATTCCTTATGTGAAATGAGATGCTGCATTTAAATTATTTATAATTTTTACTTACCATTTAACTAAGTTTTGAGTCAAACTTATTGACAATTGAAATAGAAGTCAATGATCTTGACTAAAAAACTACATTGTTGAATCTTAATAAAACATCATAATTTGATACATTATGAAAAATACATTGTATTTGTCATATTTAGAGTATATTTTCTTTTTTGGCATTTGTTGTATGTAATATTAGATCACATGCCAAGTTATGTTAAGCACTTGACTTGAATATGTGGCATATTGATTTGGCTAGGATGTTGTAATGACTACTTGATGAGGAATCAAACTTGGGTGCCCACCTTGGGAAATGACAATTGGAGGTAGTAATTTTTCATAGTAAGTTTTCTTAGAGTTTCCGTAGTAATTTTATTGTTGGCTCTTTTCTATAAGAAGAGTGCTTGGAATTATGGCTTGGGAGAGCTTGGAGAAACATGCATAATAGGTGTGAGGGGTTGAAAAATTACTAGAATTTTGTTGAAACTTCACCAAGAGTAGGGAATGGTGTAAAATTAGTGTTTTCAAAAGTCTTGTTGAATTTGTAAGAACATTTGGTGCCAAGATAAGAGTGGAGTTGATTTAGTGGCAAAGTTTTTTTCTTTTAATGTTTTTTCTGTTAGTGTAGCCTTTTTATTTTCCTTTATGTATATTATGCATTTTCTTACACATTTATTTTAACTTGCTCAGTTAGAGAATGGGTCAAATAAATGTAGAAGGCATCTTTGCATGAGTGTAATTCTTGCCTATTTTTGAGTAGTTGGAATTATTTATCTTATTGGTTGGTTTTGCCTCTCCTCTTTTCTATATATGTATCCACTCATCTATCTTGTTATTCATTAATGATTTTTTAATTTGTAAACAAGATTTTTATATGAAAATATGAAAGCAAGTACATAAAGCAAGCCCTTGAAACAAAAGGAGCAAAAACAACCAACCTAGACTATCGACATACCTTCAAAACTACAATCAACCATCACTAAGAAGAATCAAAGCAAGAGCAACCCAAAGGAGACAACAAAAAGTGAGTCCCCCGAGAAGAAAATCCCAACATGGAGCACTTAACTAAAGCCAAATGCCAAACTAAGCTTTGACATTTTTTTCGGAAGAAAAGAGCCTCCATGGTCCATTGAGAGCCCTTCTCAACCACTTCCTTTCCTTCAATGTAGAGCTTTTCAACCTTAGACTTCCTTCCTTTTTTCGCTTTGATTCACCACAATCAGGTTTTAATTTTCTGGACTTAGTTTGAGAGATCCCATATTTCAGAGGAGGAGCCACAACAAAGTTTTGATCGAAAAAATTAGGATTTAGATCATTTAGATCCTCCAAGAATGGGAAAGTGCCATACGACTCAGAGTCATCCTCATCAACCTCAACAGGGACACTATCCATATTAAGAACTGACCTATAGGTTGCTCTGGGAGAGGCTCAGTTGGTGCCACCGAATCAATCCCCATAGCAGAGTGGGGTTCCAAAAACTAGCCATGATTGCACCAAATGAAATCTGCATTTGGAGACCTAGGTTTTCTAATCCACTGTAAAATATCTAGTTCCAGGAGGACTTGGAGCAGTGCAAACCCCAACCGTGTGCCCCATTTGTTGCAGCAAAAGCATCTAACGGGGAGACCTTCAAAATTTAAGAATTGCGACCAGGTGCCATGAGAAGAATGAACTCAAATCGAGCCAGGACGGGGTTTAGAAATATCCACAAGGTCCCAAACCCTTGTGTATTTGCGTGAAGCCCTCTTCCAAATCGATCTTAACAAAGGAACCCACCTGATTGATCAACTAACCAATGAGTAGGATCCTCATAACTAGAGGAAGGTTATATAACCCGATCCAGATTGGGATCTTTGTGATTATAGTTGTGGTAGGGTCAAAGAAAGGAGTCCAAGGAGTGTGAGGAACATACCATATTTCTCAAAAAACCAGAGGCCATTTTACACCACAAAATTGTAATCAATAACAGAAGTGAAGGTAATGAAAAAGAAGTTGAAATCCAGGGTGTGAACCGCAAGAGGAGACAAGTTGCTCCAAACAGACAGAGCCCAAACCTGAACATCATCAAGGGATGGCTACTTCCACAGGCGTCTGATAATCAGAGAATGACTACCAACATCTGCTGAAATGGAATTTATGCTATCATTCGAAATGTAGAAGTTCCCAGGTTCTTCCGCTATGGAAACCTCCACATTACCAACAGAGAGACCAAAATTACCATGAACTTGAGTCTATCCGAGCCAGAAATAGGCGGATTGGGCAACTTGGTAGGAGGAAAATTAGGGTTCAATTTTTGAATCTGCTCCAGACAGAAGTTGTTGCATTTGTGGAGTAGATTCACACTGTTCTTGCAAGCCTTCAATGATTTAGATTCGGAAGGCCTAACCACTTTCACAGATTTAGAAATTTTGCCCAACGGATCAAAGGGAGTAGGGGGCACAAGAGAAGGAGGAGAATCTAGAGTCTCATCCCTGCATGATCTAGATCATAGTTGATAAAGTCACTGACCCTCACTACCTACCTTTACTCGGGAGGGTTTACTTCTAGAGCGACTTTTACTCACACCTTTCCTTACATTCTTTTCCGTACTAACAACTTCGCCCGAGGCCACGACCCTCGTGCTCGCATCGCTCGCTCTAGAGAGGTTTTTTGCTCTATCGCCTTCACATCGTCCGCCCTATAGTAATATAGATATTGCCTCTTTGTTTTTCATTAATGTTATTGTGACTCATAATTCATTTTACTCTGGGGTGATCCCACATAAGTGGATTACAATTATATTGACGAACACAAATTGTTTGGGTGTTCAAAAAAAATTGGGGGGTTCGTTCGAACAAGGGTGTTCAAGCGAACCACTTTATGGGTTCACTCAAACCATTTTGTTCGAGCGAACCCCATTTACTTCAATGGGTTAACTCAAACCCCTTTGTTTGAGAGAACCCCTTTTATTTCAATGGGTTCGCTCAAATCCCTAGTTGGCCTTTTTCTTGAATAAAATAATGGTATTGCTTTTTTAATGTTGTTTTAGGGGTTCTAGAGAACCCCCCTTCGTTCGAAGGGGTTCCAAGGGGTTTGAGCGAAGGGGGGTTTGCTAGAACCCCTCTTTTTTGCCCTTGCCCCCCCCTTCATTTGCAATTTTATTTAGAATTTTGGGTTTTGAGGCTCATGTTGAGGATCAAAATGGAATCAACTTAACAAACCTAACTCGAGGATTATAGTCCTCGAAATGAGCTCTCCTTCAAGTATAGTTTTAATATATTTTGGTTTTATTATGTATTTTTTTTAGTTTAATTAAACATAGGTTTTTCACCAAAAATCAAGCTCTTTGTTTTGGACATGTGAAAAAAAGTAGTTACCAAAAAAAATTCTTAAAAATATCTATGCACTCTTGGTATTGATGTTTTTGATCCAACAATTTTTTTTTTAATTTTGATACATACAAAAAAAGTGTTATACAATAAACCTATGTCTAAATTGTAATTGGTTTGACTTCAAAACTTAATTAAGAAAAAAAATTCAATAGAACACTATGAAACCAAATGAAGGAGCTAGATATCGTAGTTACAAATCCAAATTAATTTTTTTTTTTTAATCTTTCATAGAAAAATGTTTTGTGTTATACAGTAAACATGACTCTTTAAAAATGGTGTTTACTGTTAAAAATTAGTTATTGAAGGAAATGGAAAAATAAATGCAATTTGATTCCAATTTTTTTAAAACAATATATTTAGAATTTGTAGACAAAATGTTACAAATCACTAGTTTGCATCATCTTCAAACTCCTCATGGTTTAGCAGCTATAGGTGTCCAAAAGTGAAGATTTAGTTCAAAATGTTTATTTCAATACCAAGTTTGGCCAAAAAGTGTAACTCACTATTGTGGGATCACCCTTCTTGAATATTTGTGTCTCTCATGGGAACTAAATTTATTATGCTATTTATATTTTGTGTTATTGCTAGAAGAGTTTTATTTGATCTTAATTTTTCACTAAGTTTTGGGTAGCTTCAATTCATTTTTAAATTTGGCATGGTATCAAAGCATGTTGTGTTAGTTTAAATCAATTAATTTTCATTTTTGAGAGGTTCAAGATGGGGGGGGGGGAGTGGGTTAATCTTCTTAAATGTAAATTAATTCAAAAACCAATATGCTGTCTTGTGACTTTGGATGATACAGAGAACCATAAAAGTATAAAAAGAAAAACTAACATATTTGGGATTTACATTTTTATAGATTCTAAGTGTTTGTAACTTTTTAACAATTTGAGTAATAGTTTTGTTGTCCCATTATGTTAAAATGGCATCAAAACCCATATTTCCATATAAAATTTGTCAAAATTAGAGAATACAAAATTAAATCTCATTTTGGGTTTTTACATATGCTTTCTCTAATTGAGTTTTACAGGCGGTGCAATCTTTGAGGTATCCTAGGTAAAATATGACTACACCATTGACCTCAATGACATACAAAACCCTAAAATTAACTATATACTTGTTGGTATTTGAATTTTGTGTTTGGAGAGGCTTCTTTTTCCATTTTACACTATTCATAGAGCCATATGGCTAAATAGTGATACTACCTACCATACAAGTACTTATAGAGAATATTCCTTGCATAGTATCACCATACTCACCAACATCAACATTTGTACCTATAGAGCATCTTTGACTATAATTGATGACATCATTTGTATGAAGCTATCCAAACTATTGACTAAATACCAATTGTGTTGTATGGATGATTGATGTCATCTATATATAATTTATACAATTGTTGGCATTATAATCCTCTTTGGCTTGTGGGAGGATCCCTCTATGTTGGTAGTTTTAATTTTGCACCTCAACTTCAAATGGACATATCTTGTTCATCTAGAGGTCTTTTTAGGTGTAACTTTTTTAATTATGAGGATTGTTCTAATGATTGCATGCTTGTGTGATTATTTTTCAATTTTGACTTCCAAATTTTTATAAACTAAAATTGCTTAAACGATTTGTTATTCAATATGATTTTAGGACACTTAGAAGCTAATAGTTTTCCTAGAATAGCTCCTTTTGAGCTTTGTTGTCTTTTTAAAATTAATATTATTAAGCTCTACAATCCTATAATGTTTATTTGGTTCTTATTATTAAGCATAGTTTTCTTTCAACATATATGGTCATTTTGGACCTTGGAAAGATAAAATTTGTATTATAAATTACACTATTTATTAAATGCCAAACATTATAACTTCTAGGGGAGTTACTTTAGAAACTAGTATTAGGGAGTTATAGCGTGTTAACCCATTTTTCTATATTCTTGTACTTTTTTTGCACTATCGAGAAATTATCAATTTATTTTTTTATGTGTCATACAACTATTATGAATGAAATTGTAGAATGTTAATTTTGTTAAGAAACAAGAGAGTTGATAATAAATATGAGTATAGAGATAAAGCCTATTGAAGATGAAAATAAAATTAAATGGTTTGATAAATGTGATGTGGTAAGGATTTATGTGTTTTTTTATATCTCTTGACCTTCTATTTCACATTGAGTCCTTAGCTTCACCCAACTATATTTGGTCTAAGTTGGCTAGTTTGTTTGGGGTTTGAGATGTCATAAGAGGTCACCAATTGGATAATTAATCATTAGTTTAAGTCTTAGTATTTTTAACTCCATTTAAGACTTTATCAATTTTATATAATTCCCAGTGCACTTAAAATAACATGGAATTAAAAAACATGACATCCCATTGATCCTTAGTGTTAAAGTAATCAAATTGGTCAGATCAGATTCAGGATGATGAACTGTGATTGTTAAATAGATGTGAAAAACTATAATTCAATTTTCTGTCCTAGAAAAATAACTATGTCTGAAATTCTTCTTTTCCTGTGAATGCTCAATTGCAGAACATTTATTGATTTCGATATTCTTCTTTTGAGGATTCAATCTCTATTAAATATAGAGAGGGGAGTCACATCCTAAGTCAAGAGAGACACGAATTCAGGAAGGATGCATCTCATGAGAGACACGTCTCAAGGAATACGCGTCTCATAATAGATACGTCTCAAGAGACATATCTCTCATGGGACATGTCTAAGTTAGTGCCCCTTAACATCAACTGAACTTATCAATTAGAAATGGTGATCATAATAAGTTCGATTTTATATATTTAAATTATATCCTTAAAAGTATATTTCGAACTATGCTTGGATGAAGGTAATCTGATATAAATGATGATGATGCATGAATGCAATCATCATTTATATCTGACCAAAGCTATCTATCTTCAACACTTAACATTCTCTTGAAAATTGGCTTTGACCATCTAGCCTTTTGTTGACGTGAGTGTTGCACACACACACCAATAGGAAGATAAATTCTCACCAAAGAATGCAAGAACCTACCTTTACTTGAAGGATCCACTAATAAAACCTAAATCTAAAGGCAGTTTCAGTTTGATCCCAAGGCTCAAGAATGTCAAGTCATGATCTACACTAGGTTCACTCAGGGTTCTTTATGTAAATTACTGTTAATCACGAGGCGTCTATGGTGTCTTAGGTAAACTAGCATCTAAATGATCATAAAATAAACTCGGTTTGATCACACTTGTTTCACTTCACAACTTCATGAAAACTAAAGATTTGCAATAATATTTCATGAACTCAAATTATTTGCACATATTTAGAAGATTTAACATAAATTTCTCTATAATTTCATGGAAATGAAATATTTACAATAATACTCCATGAACTCATCATTTTTGAAATATTTTCTAAAAACATTTAACATATACTCTAAAATAAAACATAAAAATCTTGTAATTTAAAGATTCTCCCAGTTATTATCCACACATACACTAAGAAACAAATTAAATCAAAGCAAACCACTATATAATTTACTAGATTGCTTCACAACTAGGCATATAATGATGCAAGAAGTTTAAAGAAATATGAGATCGTTTTCCACCGAATAGTGTCAGTATGCACCCAAATCTGGTGCAACACATAGGCTTTTCCGAAAGGAACAAACAATCAACTACGTAAGATTTTGTATCAAGAAATAAATTTAAATTAGACTTGATATTAATTAGCTTCAACTAGAACATACAAGTTTTTAAGCTGGAATGGAACAAAAAATAAGAAAAAATAATAAAACTAGCAAGAGTTTTAGATCTTCGAAATTCCACAAATTTTGAACTTAACTAAAAAAGAAACAACTCCCAACCTTTTATAAGAACAAGGTAATCGAGGAGTTCCACCAAAAAAAATGAAATTTAATCTACAAAATGAATCATAACAAAGCACATGGCAAATGACAATTGGCAAGAGAATCTTCTAGAATAAGTCAACAAAAACTTTGACTTTCTTCAACACTTGACACTTTCCACTCAAGTCTTGGGACATGGGCATTTTCACGCAAAGTGTAACATTAAACTCTTCAAAACCTTCAGAGCTAGCCAACCTGCATCGGGTTTGAGAATAAACTTACAAAATTCATGTCAAGTGACTTACCATCACATCTACACAAAACCCTGAGTTTCCACTACCCGATCATGAGCACTTCTTCACTAGACACCCTGTCTCCAGGCTCGTCTATTCCTTTCTTCTACTGATATTCCCAAAAAGAGATTAAAACCCGATTTATGTGTTCTCTAGGAACACTTTGTGCCATTTTCTAACTATATTTGCACTTTGCATTCTTTTCCATTATTTTCTTTACAACTTCATTCCGCTGTAGAATTTCTATCTCATATCTGTTCATGTGATTCCTGCATTTGATCACCTCATAAATAACCTCTCAACTTAAGTAATGGACATGATCTTCATTGATCTTATCAATCCAACCTCTGAATTCCTCTACTTCTTCATCACCCTACCCCATCTTCTCAGGATCACATATTTGCTATGCCAACATCTTGAGTAATGAGGTTCAAATCTTTATCCATGAGTTTCTCACTCCTTTCGGCGACTCTCTCCAATCCACTCACACATTGCAACAAAGTGTCACCTTCCCAACTCAGCTACAATCTCCATTTCTCCAATATCGAAACTTCTTGTTTTGTAACCACCTTTTCTTTTATCAACTCTTGGACCTCTACCTTGCGAATTGCCTTTAACCACCATATCTCTATATCATTCAGCTCCCTACGGTCCTCACACTCATCTATGAGCCTTCTAGACTTATCAAACTAGTGGTATGCCTCTTTGCATTTATCGATTCCTTCCCTTATTGATTCTTCACCCTATTGTACCAAATGATTTATCCAGTCTTCAAACACATTTATCTTATGTTTCAAACCTTCAATGAAATCCACCTATTCTTTCGACATCAACACTAGATTTGATGGAAACTTATTCAGGGACTGATTGGGCTGAGCTATAGCTTGGATAAAATTCTCTAAACGAGCAATTCTTTCTTTCAATTCTCTTTTCTTTTCTTTATCTTTCCTCATACAAGCAGCTATAGATTCCAGATTCATTCTCATTTCTTCCAGTTCCAAATCCTTTGAGGAATGTCCTAGGTTGATTGTAGTGACTTGATAATCCCTAGCCATCACTTCATACTTGTCCTTTTCTCCCATAGGAGTGGCTATTTGGAGAGTCTTCCCTCCATCCAATTGCTACTTGACAACATGCCTGATTCTTTCTTTAGCCTTAAGTTTAGGGGTTGTTAGCTCCTACACTAAACTCTTGAAATCAAGAGGCACCAACTCCACTTCCACTGGTGGAGCCAATTTCCTGATTAACCACTCAGGTTCTTCTTCATCTTGCCTCACTTCTTCGTGACCTTGTTCCTGCTGACCAAAATGTTTATGAATATTCTCTTCTAACTCTTCATCATTTCCAATTATAACCCATGAATCTTTTACTTTCTCCACTCTTGGTGGTAAGGACTCTAGATTGTCATGACCTACATCATTGCATTCTAGCTCTCCCTTCTCTCTCTCTTCAAGGTTTATGTTCTTTGGTTCTATCATATTATTCTCAACACCTTCCTCCAGAGCAATTTTTCCATGTTGCCTTAGGGCATCAGGATTTTTGTTATTCTTGTGCTCCTTATCCAAGGTTTGAGAAGATTCTACATCTGGATTTATCTCCTACTCTTGGGGTTGCTGATCAATCATATCAGTATCCCCTATCAAAGGTTGATATTTACTTGCACACACGTTGTGATCTTCTTCCTCAGCTATTATAGAAATGAGGCTTTACACTGTGGTGCCCCCCGTTTCTCTCCATGGAGATGCTACTCTTGCTGCATTAATTTCCTCAAGATTTCCCACCTCTTGGGTGATCTATCCCACTACAAACTCTACTTCTTCTTCATCCTCCAAACATTCTTCAATGTCCGACAATTCTTCTATCACGGGTTGCATCATTGAGCTCCCTCCGGATGACTTCTCCTTAAACCACTGCAATATAGCATACCATTTCTCCATTTCTTTCATAGCTTGTTCTACAATAAATTTCAACTCCTCCTCTGTAATCAAGGGTGTTCCCCCTATAGTCTGCTTCATTGTTGCTGTGCTAATAGAAGGCGAAGAAGTAAACATAGTAGCCACTTTTTTTGATGCCAACCTTGTCCTAGCATACACTTGTTCTTTCATACCTATTTATTCCAAGGTCAAGGGTTGTGCTCTTCGAAATGCTGTAGAAGAATATGCCACCATTAGAGTTTTCAACATATTGGTGTGAAAAACCAAGGTTTCTCTATTTGGATTATCTAGCTGTGAAGCCACTGAAATTCCTTGGCTCGTCACATTAGGGATTTCATCTCTACCCTATTCAATTTATCTTGCTTCAACAACTCTCCTTTTATTTTCCACACCTTCATCATACCCTAATTCACTCACCATATTTTGTTTCCTCTTTCTTCCCTACAAACATGTGGGTGTCATCCCAACCATTATTATTACCTGGAGGTACCCATTAATCCATGATTGAGTGTAGTCCAACACTTTCCTAGAAACCTATTCAAGGGTTATTGTCTCCCATCGTCCCCAATCTGGGTCTAGGATAGGTTCATCATATACTTTGTCTAATTCATGAGTGAGGTTATTGACCTCCCTGTTATCAACATCCATTTGTTTAGGAACATCATATGTTTCATAGGATTTCATTTGGGCTAGTGACAACCTTTGGTAGGAACACTTCTTCACATCATGTTCATCCTCACAACCATATAATAAGTCCTCCAAGTGGGGCTCATGAGCATACTTACTATTTACCTACTTAGCCAACTAATCCAATTGATCATAATTATCCCTCCTAAACATGAAGAAATCCAATCCATATGCTTTCAGTTCATCCTCACACAACTTGGCACTTTTGATAGAGATGCACTTATAATTCCCAATAGTAATAGGGAATTTCATTGCCCCCTTTTTGTATAGTTGCAAAAAGCGTCATGAGATGGTATTACCTTGCAAACTCAAGCAACAATATTTTATCTATGGGATACTTGGGAAACCTAAAGGGGTAACTAGTGAATCCTTCAATTTTGATATAAGTGAATGTAGGGAATTGAATGAACCAACATCCTGTTAGAATTGTGAAACAAGCACAAAACCATGAGTCACATGATCAAACAACAAACAAATACACCTTCTACGCAAGAGATCTGCAAACAATATGTGCAATAGTCTTCAACAAGAAAAAGCTACAGAAGAGACTTTCAAGAATATATGAAAGCTCCAGATAATATCCGAGAGATATTTACAATGAGGGTTGAGTGCTTATAAGAACACATCCCTAAAGGAGAAAGGGATCATATCAGGACCAGTTTCAACATCATATAAGAATAAAGCATAAAAACACTCCTAAGTTTAGCTTAAGTGCACAAGAATAAAATAGACTAATAATCAATTAAATATTAGCTAATGTATGATAACTCTAACACCCCCCCTTAAGATGAACTTAGGGAGTAGCTAAAAACCCTAAAAAAATGCATGATGGGTCCCGACAAATAAGGTTAAAAAAGGTACCCATGTACAAAAAGATCTCTATAATGCAGAGAAATAGAGAAAACCTCATGGGAAAAAATCTACTCCAAAAAGAGATGAAATCCAAGTGAAGGACTAAATAAGCCTCCAAAAAAGACAATGTTGTCCCAAAAGATAGGAATAAAGGAACATCTAGAAGCATGAAGAAGCTGCAAACACTGTCGAAGAATGACTGCTAAAATGCTGAAAGAAGAACCCTCTCTAAAACAAATGATGATCAAGATTAAGAAGACAAGAATCTACATGAGTTCCCTCAATGACACTACTCGAATTTGATGGAAAACCAAGGAAAAACATATGGAACTCGAAGATACCAATGGCACAAGTACCAAGATTCTAAAGAGCTGATCAAGTGAAAATGAAAGGTCGCCTCCAAAAATAGGAATGCAAGAGTTTCCATATGGTAAGTGCTCCATCTCACTGAAATGCATGGGTAACCAACCATTGCATGTAGTCCTTTTTTGGGCATTATGGGCTCACATTTCATGTATTTATCTTATGTAAACACATTGAAATAAAGTTCCATGTTAGGTGTATTATGGGATCTTGCACATCACTTTGTGCCTTATTGTACTTACACTATGATATAAATTGCCATGGGGGTTGATGTTTTCCTTTGTTTTTCCTTCATACCTTTCTAATGCATGTGTGCCTTGGTTTGCACACTCTTTATATCTGCTTGTACTTTCATGTCCACACATTCAGATGTTCTTGAAACTTTATCATGCACTACATTTCGACATTTAGTTTTAGTGTACCTATCATACCTCTCCCTTGTTAGCATTATGGGGGGGTTTCTATTATTGGTGCTAATGCTTCCTTGGTTTCATGTTGGAGTGAGCTATGTATACAATATTTATTCCTATGTACTAGGAGGATGTAGTGACTGGTTACCCATGCATTTCAGTGAGATGTAACACTTACCATATGGACACTCTTGCATTCTTGTTTTTGGAAGCAACCTTCCTTTTTCACTTGACCAGTTCTTTAGACTATTGGTACTTGTGCCATCTATATCATTGATTTCTTGACGTTTTCCTTGGTTTTCCATCAAATTCGAGTAGTGTCATTGAGGGAACTCATGCAGATTCTTGTCTTCTTGATCTTGATCATCATTGTTTAAGAGAGGGTTTTTCTTTCAGCATTTCAACAGTCAGTCTACGACAGTGTTTGCAGCTTCTTCATGCTTCATTGGTGTTCTCTTTGTTCATCCTTTGTTCCTATCTTTTGGGACAACATTGTCTTAATTGAAGGCTTCTTCAGTCCTTCACTTGGATTTCATCTCTTTTTGGAGTAGAGTTTTTCCCATGAGGTTTTCTCTATATCTTCGCATTAGAAAGATCTTTTGTTTGTACATGGATACCTTTTTTGGCCTTGTTTGTTGGGACCCATCATGCATTCTTTTTTAGGATTTTTAGCTACTCCCTAAGTTCATCTTAAGGGGGGTGTTAGAGTTATCATACATTAGCTAATAATTAATTAATTATTAGTCTAATTTATTCTTTACACTTAAGCTAAACTTACGAGTGATTTTATGCTTTATTAATCAAGTTAATATTAGATTATTATGTCTCATCTCATGTGATGTTGACACTTGTCATGATCTGATTCCTTTCTCATTTAGGGCTTTGCTCTTATAAGCACTCAACCCTTATTATAAATTATATCTCTTAGATATTATTTGGAGCTTTCATATCTTCTTGAAAGTCTCTTCCTATAGCTTTTTCTTGTTGAAGAATATTGCACATATTGTTTGTAGATCTCTTGTGTGGAAGGTGTCTTTGTTTTTTGTTTGCTCATGTGGCTCATAGTTTTTTGCTTGTTTCACAATTCTAACACATCCAGTATTTCGTATAGCATCCTGTGCTTCGAGGGACAATATCTTGGATTTATCTCCCTCCATTAGTTTGACCAACTTCATGGAAAACACATATTTACCCTAGGATAATATTCCTTATACCACACAATAGTAATTTGTGGCAAATTTTGGTAAATTAATTTGTTTCCTAGTTCTCTTCCCAAAGTTCCCTCTTTGTTCAATCCATGGATATTAACTCTTAAGGCACATGAATAGATAACATATGAGGACATAGTGAACCATTGGGAATTAGGGAAGGTCTGTATCTTCTCATGTTGTCTGTCACTAATAAACCTTGCCTAATGGATTCAAACAGGGTCTTCCCTCATTTTTTTGATAATTTCAAACATCCATGGTTCAAACTTACTGGCATCTCTACAACTAGCCACTCTATTAGTAGGGTTATCATGTATTGGAATTCCTGGATGAATAATGACCTTACAATGTGATTCAAAATCCTTGCCATTTTCTCCTGAAACCATGTTGACATCATGAATTTTTTATTATGTTCTTCCATGCTCATATAAGCTTTTGTCACCTCCCCTATCTTCAATACATTCATTCTGGTGAACATGGGGAGATTAAATGTATATACAATACCATCTATCGAGAGGTCTACATAAACTCTTCCTTCCTTTATAATTGCTCTCTTGTCTCTATCATACCACTTCATACATTCTAGGACCAATTTAGGGGCTTCCATGGCTAATGAGAACCTTTCTGCCAAATGTATTCCACTCGCAACCATATTTTTAGTACATTGATAGGCACTTTATTGTTGGGTCCTCCACAAAAACTCGTGCTCATTAAAACCTCCCAGATGGGCGTCTGTTATCATTTCGTAGGTGGGCACTGCTTGAGAGACAAAAAAAATAAATTTCTCTTTTGGTTGTTTCTTCCATGAAGTAATCATGTTTCCTTCGATTTCCTACATGATTAGCGTATATATGCTTTGCATACAAATTAGGGGTTTTTCTAACCATGCATTCCTAATAATTCATCAAAATTAACTACCCACAACCATTTACTTATTAAAATTAGGTTAATTCTCATCAAATTAAACAACATTTTCTTTCAAAAATTACCTAGAGGAAATATTATTTCACCAAAATCTAGCATTCATGAAAGAGTTTATGAAGCTCAAGAGAAATACCTGGTTTCATTGACAACATAGTCGAGTAGACACAAAATTAGACTTTGGTAATCACGTTCCTTTTGGTATCTTGATACTTACTTTTCCTTATATGCCTTGACTATCATTTCAATTTGGTGATGACCTTATGAATATGTTACCTTGCATGTGGAGATGTATTACAAAATAAATTGCATGCTTGAGGTGGTGCGAAGTACATGCCTTTCAACACCTTCTTTAAATTCCTTAACAACTATGCATTAATTATCTTGAAGAAAAGTACAATCCTAGTAGGTTAGGGTTCACACCATGAAGCCTCCAATTTTTTGTGTGATGGCCTACCTTCAAAAAGAAGGTAGCGAAGGGAGCTGATGTGGCATGCTTTCGTGTCACATTTGTCCATGCTGCACAAGAGCAATTGAGTAAGCGCCTAGCTCATAACCTGAGAAACTAACTTGCCATTGGGGATGAAGCACCTGACATTCAACTCTAGGAAAAAGTTGGGTTGGGTTTTTACTTACTGGGTGAAAGAGGATCGAGTGCAAGGAGGACCTGGGTGTGAGAAAAAATGGGACCGATACAATTCACACGAACTCAGTTTAATAAAATTCCGATCTCCAGTGATGAAGAAGAAAACTGATAAATGGGTTTAGGCAAAGGATAATGACGCATGTAAACTTGAGGAGAAATTCCCTGGATAAAAGTGAGTGCGTGGAAACTCATCTGGTGCAAAGAATTTTTGGGTAAAACTTGAACACTGCACAATTTGCAATACACTTACACCACCAACACTTGACACTCAAAAACCTGAGAACTCGAATAAGCGATAATACTTTAGGGGACTTAGGATTTATGAAATTCCAAGTTAGAGAGATCACTAATATGACTAGGGGTGAGCATTTCAGAACAATTCCTTCCTTTTACCATTCCCTCCAAAAGAAACAACCAACACAAGCAAGGGGCCAAGAAGAGAAAAAAAAGAGGGGTCCACATTTCGCCAAGGGAAAAATGAGGTGTGTTGTGAGTCCACACAAGAACTAGCAACCAACAAAATTGATCAAAAGAATAGAATATCAATTCTGGGAATACAATCCATATTTCAAACACCCGTAGTCTTCTAATTACCGATGACCAAGATCTCATTCTAGCATTCCTCTCACTTTAATCAACATAACAAGATCATATTTTATTGTGTTCAAGTGTGTGTTGGTGATTCATTCAGTTACACAAATTCAGGACCCTAGCAACTACTTGCATTGACTTACATACTTTGGTAATTGCTTTTTCAGCCAACCTTGGATATTGCCTTATTGCCAGTCAAGCGTCCATATCCCCAACAAGGTTATCTCTATAATTTCCTAAAACATAGCTCTATTGCCAGTCAAGAGTCTATAGCCCCGGTAGAGATATTTGGATAGAGTTGAATTTTCTCTTTTAATATTTCCTTTAATATTCATTTTTCACTTCATATTTCTTTGAAAGCTCCTTTGCTTCAACTTGCGAGAAATGAAGCTTGCTATTAGGTTGGAAATTACAGTGGTAGCAAAGTTAACCTTTTGATTTTTCAATCAATAAAAGCAACCATATTTTCCCAAATTTGGGTAAAGACCTTTTAAATGTAGGCATTTTTAATTCAATACCACCTTAATGATCTATGTGAATTAAAGTAAATAAATCCAAAAAATTTCCTAGTCACCCATAATTAGAAAATTACTTTCGTCTAAAATATTACCCTCATTTCCAAAATTGATATTCTATTATTTTTATTATTTCTTAAAGCTGCCAAAGGTTGAACAAATCTCAACAAACAAGACCTAAAAAAAAAAAACAAAAACCAAAACCAAAAACAAAAGGGAGTTACATACTTACATATTTACGACAAGGACCAATGACCTGCACTAGGCTTGAAAATAATGCTTTAGGAACTACTCATTGATGGACAATGGGACATCCTCTCTAGTGAGGGTTTTAAGCCTATAGGTGTTGCCACCGATAATTTCAGATACTTGGTAAGGACCAGCCCATAACTTGTTGAATTTACCATGCTCACCCTTCTTCTCATGGGATTTATCCCAAGATAGGACTTGGTTGGATATTCTGAAAGACTTTACTCTAACCCTCTTATCAAATCACCACTTAACTAAAAATTGATGTTTAGAAAAATTATCAATTGCCCTAGTATATTTTTCATCCAAATGTATCAGTTGTAACAAACTAGCCTTAGTTTGGTCATCTAATCCAACGTATTCCTGAGAAAATTTCCAAGTAGGGAGCTTCAAGTTTACAGGAAATATAGGGTCAATTTCATAAACCAAATGATAAGGGGAATTCCCCAATGCAGACTTCATCCTAGTCCAGTCGACCCAAAGGGAGAAATTCAACAAGAAATCCTATTCCTTAGGATTCTTCTCAATTAGTTTTCTAATTATATCTAGCTAGTTCTTACTTGAGGACTCTACTAATCCATTTCCTTGTGTGTAATAATTAGATGAAAATTTTAATATTATATAGTATCCAAATACCCAATTGGAAAACTTCAAAGAAGAAAAAGAAGGGCCATTATCACATACCAGAGCATATGGTTCTCCAAACCTGGTGATGACACTTTCTTCTACAAAATTTATTACCACTTTTGTGGTGCATTGCTTACTATGTCACACTTTTGTCCACCTGGTACAATAGTCAGTAGCAGTTAGCACATACCTGTGACCGACAAACAATGGCGGATTAATTGTGCCTATGAAATCTAATCCTCAACACGCAAAGGGATGCATCTCCATTATAGGTTGCAATGGTTGTGTAAGAACTTGTCCCTTATGGCCTTATTGATCCTATTAGTCATTGATGGTTCATGTAATATATTTTATGTTATTTTATATATATTAGTGATTATTGTTCCTGTACATCAAGTTGCTTATATTTTGATTGTTAACTAGCTAACTAACTAGTGGTTTTTGTGATTTCATGTGATAGCTAGATGAGTTCTATTCCTTATCTGCGTAAGTATGCAATGATCGAGATGTTCTGTTGTTGGTAATATCATTATATACATTAAATGGATTTCATCAAGTTAGGTGATTTTATATTGTGGGCGTGAGTAAGTGTGAATATAAAGATAATGATTGATATTCAATATTTGGTTGTAGTAGTATTCGTTATAGGTTAAATAGATTAGTGATAAGTGGTAATATCTTGATACTAAATAACATGATCAATTATTGCTTGAATGTAAAAGGTATTATGCAAGTAGGAAGAGTTAAATTATATGTTTTGATTAGAGGTAAAAAATGGGTTTTGAAGGGGCCTGAAACCCTTTACAAAAAAGAGCAGCTGAACCAAAAGATACAAACAACTAAAACATATCAACTAGACTGCAACAAAACATCAGCAAAAAGGAAACAAAAAAGGAGGACCCCACCAAACAACATCACATATTTTTCAGGATATCAACAATCTCCACATCACACTTTGCATTCTTCAGGTCTTCATCACTAGTAAAAGAAAAATCATTAATAGGAGCACCTGCTCGAGATTTGGTCTTGTTGTGGGTCCTAACCCCAAGCCCGCCTGGTTTACCCTCACTAATCACAACACAACCCTTCTCACCACCCTTATCCCCAAGAACCTCCCCTTCCATCAACTTTCCATCAACACCAATATCATCAACCTCCTTACCAATTTTGACACTATCCACAGGGGAAGTAATTTCCACAGATTCTACATTGAATCTAGGTTTATTCCCCTCCCTTCCTTTGTCCATATTAGCATATAACCTTTCAATGTGATTTTACAGTGTGAGGATTCTTCCTTCAAGATTTTTCTTCATCAAAAGCGTTTCCTCTGCCACAATTTTCAAGGAATTCATCATTTAATCAATCTGATCTTGAACAAGGGAATCCTCCGCTTTTCTCATTACATCGCACACTTTCACATTTGTCATATTGAGTTCATGGAAGATCCATTTAAAAAGCTTATAAAAAATAATAGAGCCTTCTTTGGCGGCTCCCAAGACATCAACAATATTTTCTTTATCAATTTTAAAAACATCCACACCCTTATCATCCTCCTCATTCAAGGAGCTCACCTTGTCCAAGTCCACAACAACATCATTACCCTTATCAACAACAATCATTGTGGAAATCAACGTCTTGATTTTACGAATGAACTCCATAATTTCTGCAGCAATCGCCCTCCTTTTCATCTGCCTCTCCGAGTCCATCACAAGTGAATTCATAGCAACTTGCCCCACCTTAGCCACAACCATCATTTTACTTCTTCAGATCCCTGAGCCCACCTAAAGAAACCACAACATCCTGTTTCCTGACCCCACTAGGGGAAACCACAACATCCTATCTGCCAACACTTTTAAGTGGAGTATCCAACTCCAACATTTTACTAGCAGACCTGACCACCCTCTTCTTACTATAACCCACACATAGATCCATTTTTTTCAAAGGAGGGGGAGGTAGAGACACCTCACTGGTCGTATCCTTCTTCTCCTTTCTACTATGACTCAACATCTCATCAACAAGCTCCTCACTACAAGTGTCATAACCCTGATTAGGCTCGACTCCTCTTTCTTCCGCTTCCCCAGGGCAGGGGACCTTGTATCCTCATCCATAGTAGCCAGAGAGTTCGTCACAAAATCCACATCATCTTTTGACACAAACTCTTTTTCCAGAATAAGATTTTCCTTCTATTTTTTGCTCGCCAACTCCTCCTCAAACATCATCTCATATCCGTCCTCCTACTTTTGTTGTCCACCCTTAAGGGGAGCAGGTGGCTTAACCACTTCAAAGGCCTTGGCATAGTTAGAAATTAAGAGGATCAAGCCCACATGAAGAATAGGGTTCTTCAGATTTTTTGTATGACCCACAATACCAATGTCCAAAGAGGCCAAAAGGTAAAAGGGAAAGGAAATCCTTTTCTTGTGTCAAAAATGGTTAAGTAAAAAAAAGTGATAAGAATTTACCATAGAATATCAACCTTCAAGAGAAATGAACCGCATTATCTCCTCTGCCACATCCCCCCACAACGCTTTGATAGATTTTCTTTGATATCCCTCACTCTTTGCCGCACGAAGGTCCCAGGATTCATCGCCTTTGAAGAAGATTTTCATGGCATTCTATACTTCCTTTTTATCTCTAAAGATTTTCATACCTTCTATTGACAAACCAGTAATGTGGGCTATGAGGTCTTTGTTAACATCGAACTTCATACCTCCCAGTTTCAGAACTTTGTTGTTCCAATTTTTTGCAAACAGAGCAACCGTCTAAGGGTTATTACCATGAAGCTTCTCAAGATAAGGCGTCTACCCTTCCTTCTCAAGAATTTTCCAAAGCTCTGATTTATTTCTCAGCACGTCACATGAGAATGGCTCCGCACGATTTCTGTCTCTACCCATGGTAGCCAAACAAACAGAGCCGAGAATTTTTGAAACTAGCAGAGAAGTGAATATACTTCTCGAGAAAGCAACACTAAGAGCACCCAAAATCCATGTGAGGAAAAAGATGTGGCAGAGGTGATTAATTAACATAGTAACCCACTCCCTATGAATATTTCTCTTAGTACCATCAACACAAGCTAAAACCTGATTACCACTCGTCCAAATCATGCCCTTCCATGTGATGAATAACATGCACACCTAGAGCCTTAAAATATCATAAATCACCTTAGATTTGGGCATCATTATTAATAGTGAAAATAGATTCTATAGATAGAGGATCATTCAAATCCCACTCCCGAGCCCCTCTGACTCCCAAATTAGCAAAAATTTCAACCAAACTATTTCCCTCTCTCAAAATATGAGAGATAATAATTATCAAAATAATTAATGATATAAATGGAATCCTTAATCAAATTTTCAATAGTCCAAGAGGAGGTAGCACACTTGATCAAATTATTAATAATATTGAGAGAATCCCCTTCAAGCCAAACATTCTTGAATCCTTTCTTTTGAGCCAAATTATGTTACTTATGTAGATTTAATTCCTTATCCAATTATTATCAGAAGGCTATTTTTCATATACTATTTGTTTCAATTACTATCAATTATGAGAAATACTGACACCTTTTTTTTGGGTTGAGTAAACAAGTTAAAACTGCTCAATGTTGATGAAGGGGTCACATAGCTACTTCCCTTATGTTATTCTTGTGAATTCCTAGTCTTGTATAGATATGTGTTTTAACCTTGTTTTGTAAGGATTGTGCATGTGTGAAAGGTTATTTTATTAGACCTTTGAGTCACCTTTTAAATGTTATTACTTATTGTATGTTTTGAGAATTATTTATGTGGTATTAAGTGTATAAAATATCTCCTAGGTGGTAGTTCTATGGGTTAGGGATATTTTTATTCCATAAAACCCCTTAAATAAAGTCTAAACTCCACTCTAATTAACCACTTATGAAAAGTGGCAAAAAATGGAGCTGGTTGGGTGGTTGGAAATTTACGGGGAGTTCGTTTCCTTTTTCCCTTCTATATATTCCTTCTCTTTGAAAGTAGAAGGGGATTCTCTCTTTTTCCTTGGCTTCTCTCTTTTTCTTGGCATCTCTCTTTTTGCTTTGGTTATGTTTTTTTCCTTGGGATGCTATCTCCTTTTGGGAAGGAGAATCCTTGTTGGAGATAGAGGAGGGGATGTGAGATGAAGAATGGAAGAGTAGGGCTTGAAGGACAGGCTATCACCTTTTGCATTTGCTTAGTTTGGTAAGGTCTACCCCTTAGTAGAACTTTGTTTAAGATGCATAAAATATTGTTTATGTTTTAAAATTTATGTGTAACTCATTGCTAGATCCCTTTGAGGTATTTGTTGAAATTATGTGTTTAGTTTTGTGTTGTTGGAGTTCCACCATGTTTTACTTTCTCTTAATATGTATAAGTATTTAAGGGTTAGGGTGATGAATTATGTTATGCGTGTTTTCATTGTGCATAGTATGTTGTGTAATTTTTTTAAGGAACCCTTGTGAATAGTGATGGTGTGTGTAAGGTAAATCTATGTGACCCTTAGAGCTCGGGGGTGGATTGATTTTTAATGCTACGGTTGGGAGGAGAGCCCATTGGCCAAGACTATTTTTCTTTGATCTTTGTCTTTCAGGTACATGTATTGAATAAGATATATTATCTTGGAACTTTCAACCTATAGATTTCAAGGGAGAAACATGTTGGTCTTGTGGGGGTTTACAAGTTATTAAGAACCTATATATGCATTGTAATTTAGAGTTTAATTATGGTAGGACTTATACTTGATAAAAATGAATTAGAAGAATAAAGGTTAGTTGTTGTTATCTTGGAGGATTTTGGAATTCAAAGGATAATATTAATTTAGAAAGAACCAAGTTTTAATGAAATATATTGTGTATAAGATGATGTGTAAATTTTAATACATACACTTTCCAACAATGTTTAATTTTATTTAAATAAATTTTATAATGTATATTCTAGGGTATTTATGTTATATAGAAATAATCAATAATAAGTTAAAAAAATAATATCAAATACTCATCATAACCCACTTGATTAATCAATTGTTGAGGATTACAACATTGCTGCCCCTATGCCAAACAATAAAATGATTCAAAGTAGTTTCACAAATTTGATCATAAAAATTGATCCAAATGATATTGAAAGATAAAATTTAATGACTTTATCAATTATTAATCTCAAAAAAATATATTAAAATTTTTTATTAACCCATATCACCAATTAGGATTTATTAAGAAAATATTGACATCTTTTATTCACAATAAAATATTTGTTATAATATAGTCTTAAATATTTGATCACATAAAATGGAATAAAAAGAGTTAGATGATAAAATTTAAAGGGTTTCTAAAAATAAAAGTTGTGTAGAACATATCCAAAAATAGGAGCAACCCAGTAAACCAAATAAAAGTTATGATTAAAATATTACTTCCCCTACTTTAAAATTAAAACAACAAAATTGAAAAACCAAATTGAATAGAACCAAGTTAGGGTTTCATGACAAATAGTTGAGAAGACTCATATTTAAGGTATCATAAGTTAGTTTGAAATTATTTTTTAGTTATTTGTTAATTACTTAATTATTTAGTGTTTAGATACAAATTTTTCCTATTTTGTTTGTTCCCTTTATTTTTATAATTCATCTCTCCTTCTTAAAAGTTAATTCAAGAATACTTGATAAATTTTATATATAATACATAAACATTGAGTCTTAATGTTCAACTCAAAATTATAAGGTAGTGAGTTTGATGAACTATTTTTAAAATCATCAAGAGACAAATTAGACTTGATTAAGAATTGTTTAAACATGTTTTAATATAAAAAAATATATCAACAATTGGGATGAGAATAAATTGTTCAAATTAAATCTTAGAATTGGTATAAAATTTGATTTTAACAAGTAATGTCATAGTCAAATATATAAAATGAAGTACGAGATATTATAATCACTATGTTGATGTTTTCCTCTTGGGTTATGAAACTAAGCATTGTACATAACTAATTATATAATTAGACATACTTAGATTTAACATTACTTGGATATCTTAATATGTAAATGAAAAAGAAACTTGGACAGTAGTCAATCGCTCAATTTTTTTTTGAGTTATACATTTATGGTTATTTGGAATTACTTCATTCCTTTAGTC
>CM021100.1:607005495-607025336 GCA_007115665.2 Sequoiadendron giganteum | reverse complement strand
TTAAAGCATACATCATCTCCATAGATTTCGTCGGATGACATTAGGAGATCAAAAAGAAACTCCATCCTAAAAGCATCTAGCCTACTATAATCCTATACCCCTACTTTTCTGCTTTTCCACGCTCCATGCATTTTCACAAGGTAATCCTCCTAGGTTCAAGCTCGCGCCTTGTCTGCTAGGTTGTATTTACCACACAAAAATCCTTCCATGCCCTTCACCCCTCCTTCCTAGGCCCGTCGTCCTTAGTTTTGTTGTGACTTCCTTCTCGTTGCCATCTTTCCTTCACAACCATAGCTATATGAAACTTCAAAAAACCAGTCCCAAAAAAAGAAAAAACTCTTCCTTGCACCTCTTTTCTTATTTCTTCTTGCATGCTATCCTCGCATATCAGCCACTTCCTCTTTGCACCGATTGTTTCTTCTTTGGATATATGTCGGGGACGTTTGTTGCCTCCTGTCGATGGTTTACTTCTTTCCTTTGCAACTCCAATTTCAGGTTTTCCCATGCCATTAACACATTCGATTTGTATGTGTCTCTATCCGTTGATCTTCGCCACCTGATAAATGGGATCAACCCTTCCTCCATTGCTTCATACATATCCTCAATTCCTTCTGAAACATCAAAACCAACCCTAGGCACAACCCATTCAAGAAAAGATTCCAGGTTGCCTAAGAGTTCCTCCTGAAACAAAGTGAGCATCACTCGTTTGATCTCTTTCGGATCTTCTCCAATATCCATTTCCCACGCAAAGATCATGGACGCTATATCTGCATTCTGACACCCTCTATGTGTAGCCTCCCGAAAGTGCAGTCCCAAAGTCTCCAGGACTACATTCACCACCTCATCATTCAACACCTTCAAAAGTTGCTTTAACCTTTTCACAGTAGGTTGTCTAAAGAAAGCTTTCTGCTACACCTTGGTTGAAAAACCCCACATTGCTTCGATTTTAACTGGATTCTTCGCGCACCTTTCCCATAGATAATTCTAACATCTTGGGTCACTTATTGCTTCTCGTGGCTTAAAGCTAGAGTTTCTTTCCATTAATGCTTCCGTATTCCCATCTTAAGTAAGCATCATTTAAGTTTCATCTCCTATGCTGCCACCTTCCATCAACTCCTATCCCTTAATCGTGGGTGGTGACCTCACCTTTTCTCATGCATCCCCTAGGAAATTATCTTTTCACAAATCTTGTGTGTCAGGTTAGAATCTGATCACACAACATTCAATGAGCCGCTAACTCGCCCTGCAAGTACCCCCTGGCAGTGTCTTTTTCTTTTCTTGAAACAACATTTTTCTTATACATTAGTGTCATAATTAAATAAATATAATTTATTTAATTAATCAAGAGTAATGGAGAAAATAATTAAATGAATTAATTAAATAATTATGAATTATTTAATTAATAGAAAAGGTATGACCCTAGATAATGGAAAAATGGTGTTAGCAAGCCCAGGACATTTTTTCAGTGTCTACAATTTTGTGAATAATTTTTTTGATTTCTCAGCTGTGTAACCTTAGTTGTTAACCTTTTAACCTGAGCTATTATTTATTTAATTTCATCTTTATCTTCTTGAGATTTTTCTCTTTGACTCATTTAAGCCTACATAAAGAAATTTTTTCCATTAGTATGTATCTCAGTGATAGCCGGGCCAATATGTGGGACTAATGCTTGACTATTTTTGGGTTGAAAGAAACTATTCTATTGAAAGGTACCATTCTGAATTGCTAAAGGAAAATGGTTAGGGTTCATGACATTATTTAGCGAGACTCCATTCATGCTTGGGATAGAAAATTATTTAAAATATTCCCGCTGTTCATAGGTGATCCACTTCGGATATGTTTCATTTCTCAATCCACACTGATAGATTCTATGTAAGCTTAAGTTAGGGTAGTAGGAGGATTTACCTTCCTTTTGAAAAACATCACTACCAATGGATCAACCATGGTGTAGTAAACAAAAAGGGTAGAAAAATTATCCACAACGTAAGGTGCTTGTAACCTAAAATAAGCCTTTTGGAATCTATTATTAAAAGCTATTATAAGTTCACCATCAAATCATTTGATTTGAGAAAATTGATGATACAACAAGGTAGGATCTATTGGCATTCTAAACCTAGATAGGAACTAATTTTCTATATCTTTCCATGTCCTGACAAAATTACAAGGAAGATTGATATACCATTGGTAAACCTCGTTGCTCAATGTGTAGGGAAACAATCTACACACACCATCTTTGTGTTGTATTCTAGCTCTAAAGCATGTATCCTTGAACATTCTTATATTTTCTTCCACATCCTTATTGAGATAATACTTCAGACAATTTATCCAATTTTTTTGGAAGATCATTGTATACAACAAATTGAATAGGAGACTCCACGTTGAAGAAAGACATCACTACAGGTGGAGGAGGTGTCATAGAGGCTTGATTTAATGAGGATGCACCAACATACCCTAATCTTCGAGCCCTACCTAACGTATGACTACTAAGTTCTACAAATGCCACATGAGGATCGCTAGATCGAGACCTAGTAACCCTATGAAACTCCAGTTTCGTTTATCTTTAGAAAAGAAAACAAGCCCTCCTTCTAGCAGAAATTTTGTTGATGCGAGTGTTGCACATGCACACCAATAGGAAAATAAATTCTCCCCAAAGAACGTGGGAACCTACCTTAATTGAAAGATCCACTGGGAAAACCTAATTCTAAAGGAAGTCTCAATTTGATTTTAAGGCTTGGGAATGTCAAGTCTTGATGCACTAGCTTCACTCAGGGTTCATTGTGTAAATTTCTATTAATCACGAGGGGTCTATGGATTATTATTGTAAATATTTCATTTCCATGTAATTATAGAGAAATTTATGTTAAATCTATTGAATATGTGCAAGTAATTTGAGTTCATGAAATATCATTAAAAATATTTAGTTTTCATGAAGTGGTGAAGTGACACAAGTGTGATAAAACCGAGCTTATTTTATGATCCTTTGGATGCCAATTTACCTAAGACACCATATACCCCTCATGATTAACAAAAAATTACACAAAAAACCCTACCTAGTGCGTCAAGACCTAACATTCCTGAGCCTTGGGATCAAATTGAGACTACCTTTAGATTTAGGTTTTCTCGATGCATCTTTCAAGTAAAGGTAGGTTCTCACATTATTTTGTGAGAATTTATATTCATGTAGGTGTGCATGTGCAACACTTGTGTCAACACCTTTGTTTTTACCTTCTATGATAGAAAAGGGTACCATAGGATCTTAATTCACAATGCCATCTTTAGATGATCTTGCCACCCATTTCACTAGAGAGAAATATATGTTCATCAAGATGGGTAATCTGAAATCCTCTATCACATGCCCTAATTGTTAACCAAGACACATAAAATCATAGATGATTAAGCAATAATGATGAGAAACATAATAAAAAGGATAGCAAAGAGAAAAATGATAAAAAAACCCATTACCTCCAAAGAAACTAGTGAGACCTCATATTTTAAAGGAAATAAGCCTAAGAAAGAGAAGGCCAAATAAAGCTATTGAAAAAGGATTGTCATGATGAGCATACATGTTTAAAGAAACAAATTGATTACTTGACATGTATTTTTTGTGAGACCCCATATTTTTGTGATCCTGTTAACTCCACGTGTCTCTTGATGTTATCATGACTTATAATAATATTTTTGTGTGTTACAAGATCTTTATTAATTATAGTTGTTTTGTATATGCCGATAATGTGCTTATGCTTGGTTGTTATTGGATAGTGTTAACTATTTTGTCTAACTAATGTTGTTTTGATTACTCTGTGATAACTACATGAGTTCCTTACATTGAGAATGTAAGTAGGTGTTGGTCGAGATGAGATTTAATGAGTGAAAAATGTTTGTTGGTGATAGGTTATTTATTATAAGATGGATTTCAATAGGTTACTACTAGATGTAGTGATATTGTGATGACATGTTGTATGATTATTGATTACATTAGGTGTGATGTAAGTAGATGGTGTGGATATGCTAATTATATGTTGCTACTTGTGTAGATTATTGGATTGGATTTCCTAGTTGACTATTATTCTTGAAATGCTATCATACATATGTCAGTTTCTTCGACTATTATTGTTCATGTGTTATATTAACACCTTTTGGCTGAGTAAATAGGTGAATTTGGCCAATGATGTTGGGGTCATATAGATACTTCTATGTCTTCCCAGTGTAATAACATACCTAGACTCATATGGGTACTAAGGTCTTTTTGGCCCATGTTGTGGAATATGTGTTGTTGATATTATGTGAATTTTGTGTTGGTCTAAAAAATTATTTAATTGTCTGTTGATTGTTTATTGAGTGAGTTTTATTATTTTATGATTTTATGCACTTTTATAAGGTTTAAGTTTCATTTTATGGTTTGAAAAGTTTCCTAGTTGTAGGGTCAATAGGTTTGGAGTTAAATTTTTATCATAAAACACTTTAAAAGGGGGTTTAAAACCCACTTTTATGTCCCACTCTTAAAAGTGGAAAATTTTTGGAAGTGGTTATTTGTTTGAGTTAGTTGGAGAGAGGAAGTTATCTCTTCCTCTTATTTATAAATCCTCTCATAGTGTGAGAGGGGTGGTTCCATTTCATTTTGAGATTCTTGCCATCTTCTTGAGTTATTTTGGGAAGAGGAGGATGATTGTGAGGAGGAAGAAATAAAATAGAGGACTTGGAGAGAGTATATATATGTATATATTAGCTATACAAAAAGATATAATCCTGTAATAAAATTGGATGGTTGAAAGAAAAAACAACTCTATCACATCATCAACCTATAACAGATAAGATAAATGAGAAAACAACCATATTAACTTGTTTTGCAAACCAAAAGACAAATAATAGAGGGAGGGTTAATATTTAAATGGATTGTAATTAGTTATGGGATTAGTTTTTAGTTAATTTTTGGTTATTTATCTAACAAATTAATATTATAACTCTCTCATTCATTTACTTATAAAATTATTTCTATCTATAAATAAAGCTTAGAATTTTGAGGGTTCAAGAACTAAAAATCAAATTTAATTTAGTATTTACCTAAATCCTCATTTTAACTTATCTTAAATGTAAACTTCTTTATGAGTTTAAGAATCAAATCTAAAATAGTGAAATGAAAAAAAAAGAATCACAATTTTTTTGTGGATCATGAAAATGATTGTGAATAATAAACACCAACAAAAAATAAATAAGCACAATCAATTCAATAAATTCAATGAAGCATAAGGAAATCAAATAAATAAGAAAAAATAAACCTACATGATAACCTTTTTTAGCTCCATTTCTCTTCAATTTTCCTTGAAGAATAGTATGTATGGTTTCTCTTAGATTCTTAACTCAAAACCACTTAATATAATATGCATATATATTTATTGCAATGAGAGAGAGAGATCATGGATGAATGATGGTTGTATTTATTGATTTAAGGTGATATCGATCAATGGTTGAGATCGAATATGATATTGAAAATATTAATGGATGAGAATGATTGAGATGAATCGATGAGGAGTTAATTGATTGCATGATTTGAGCTAACAAACCATATGGATTAGTTAAGAGAATTGATTGATGAGATAAGTACGAGTGACTATTAGTTAGACCGAATAGATTGGATAGAATATTGAATTGATTGGAGAGTGAACTTGAAGTGAAAGTTGATTGATGAGGTGGAAATCCATGGAGGGTTAATAAAATAAGTAAGAAAAAAATTTATTTATTTCATGTGCAAAGGGGAAAATAAATAAAATAATAATTTTATTTATTTTTAGAAGAAGATAATATTGGGAGGAATAATTAGTTTAATTAAATAATTATTCATTTGTTGAGATTTAGGGAAAGATTAATTTGAAGATAAGTTAATTAAATAATTATGAATTATTTAATCAATTTGCAAGAGGGGAATAAATTAATTAAATAATTAAAAATATTTAATTAATAGAGGAAAATGATGAAGTAGATGATTTAATTAAATATTTCAAGATTATCAAATCAAAGTCGAAATGGAGGGAAAATTCAAAATTTAAAAAATTAGAAATTATTTAATTATCTAGGATGAAGGGAAAATAATGTTAATTTAATTAAATGTAAAAGAAAAATTGATTAGGAAAGATACAAAAAATTGATGATGTTTTGGAAGAAATGAGTTAGTCAAATTTAGGTGTCGACATTTTACCCCTCTTGGAGACAATGTGTTTTTACAACATTGTTTCAAAGAAAGTATGAAGGATTTTGTGATAATTTTTTCTAGTTTTCCCAAGTGAATGAAGAAATGGAGGTAGGATGCCCCCTTGAGAGGTTGATGAGAAAATATTTTTTGGGTAAAACTCATGAAAAGGCGTGATCAACTCGATAGTCAGAAATAAAAGAATAAATCACATGAAGGAATGTTAGGGGGATGCAGTGAAGGACATACAATGAATAAGGGGAGGGAAGGTGAAGGGGTGGGTAGAAATAATTAGAGCTAGGTGACCATAAATATCAGGGTGAGTGGTCAATCTCCTCATTTGTAGTCCTAGTTTTTTGAGATTATAGAGCTCTACTGTCCTTAAGAGAGAAGGTGTTGAGACAATGGAAAACATTAGAGAAGGAGATCATCGTGTTGAAAGGGTCAGGACCTATAGATAGTGAGATGACACACCAAAAAAGGTATGTACCCCTAATTTTTTTTGGAAATAGATGCATTTATTAGGCACAATTTTAGGGTTTTTCAATTGTGAAATAGGATTACCTTTATGAAAGTTATACTTTAAATGGCCCAATTTCCATGATGTTGCACAATTGAAGGGTGAAATTGTGCAAATTCCATGATTTTGCATAGTTTACGTACTATGAATACAAAATTACCATGCTCCATTCAAATAGTTCTATTTTGCCGAAGTATTTGCCACACCCTCCTCTAAAGAAAAAGCAACATTAGAATCCTTCCACAAAGTCTCATTATGAATTCTGCCACTTGTCAACTAATCGCTCCTTGCAAGGTTTTCCTCCTCTCTCTTTTCAAAAGCTTACGTTGTGCTTCCACGTGTCGATAGTTTTTAATATTCTGTGCCCCTTTGCATCGCTCCCCTTTCGGGCCCTGATCGGTTGCCACATAGCATCTATCTACGCACATTCCTCAACAGACCCCACCTTCAACACAACATGCTCAAAGACCTCCACGTGTCTTCACATCACAAATTTTTCATCACTTAAGGGGATGAATGAGCATCGGCTCTCGACTGTTTGCCACATGATCTTCTAAAGACTTCCTCGCAAAGGGAAACTGAGTAGGTGACAACCTATCACCAGCTACCCTATTTTGTAACTGCCACCATGATTGAATTGCATGTGTTAGCACTCTGGTCTATTGGGACCACTTTCATCATTCGTAGGGGATGCATCTGGCTCTGGATTTCCTTGTTCATCGCTCAAAAATTTTCGGTTGCAATGACAAAGGGGGAAATCATTGATAAATACATCATTACTTATGATCAGAGGATATTTTTGGTTATTGGTTCACCGAGCTAGGCTCCATTATAAATACTGCTTCTTCCATCAAAGCAAGGGTTCAAAATTTAGAGAAGAAATATTGATTGAAGAATGAGGCCTTTACTACTTTTTATATTATTGTAAAGAATTGTAGAGTGTGCCATTTTTCAGCCTTTCTATTTTCTTGAAGATTTCGATAAAGTTTTACTGTGCCATTGTGGTGCTGAATGTTTCATTTACAAAACTTCTATAATTTGAATGCAAGTTTTCTGATTTAGATCATGTCTTCGATTCATCTTTTCAATAAATATGTATGAATATTATTTAATGTCATTAAAGTGAATCATTTAGATTTTACCTTAGTTTCCTTTCATTCTAGACATATAAGATTACTGAATGGGCCCTTAGATCACATCTACAAGATAGGTCTATTGTGCTTTACATCTAAGTTTCAGCGCATTGCCCTAGTCAGACACTTTTATTTTTATACTTGCTTCCTTTTCCCATTCCAAAACCCCAGTTATAGAAGAGCCAAATTCTTTAAAATCCAGAGGTCACTCAGTTTAGCGCAATAGGTCCCCCCTTTAACTGAGTTTCCCCACAAAAGTCTGTTACCTTGCCAAATTTTGGCATCAACAATTTTAATTTTTTCCTGGCATGCCTGGTGGGACCTTTTCTTAGATATACCAAACCAAAAGGGTGTACAAGTCATCGACGTGTTACTAGGTCACGAACCATTAAAAATCCTGACTTGCTAGTGCCTCCACTAGTAATAATCATACCCAAACTCGCCTAAGTTGAGTTTTCGGATCCCAGCCATGCTACCTATCGCCAACCAAAATTATGTGGCTTGGGATGCTTTAAGCCCCCTTGTCACCCCAGTTGCACATGCTGTATGGGACCCTATCCCAGTCTCTACTCTCAAAGCTATTCCAAAGTTCATTGAAGATAGCTCAAGAACACCATCTGAACATCTATAAGATGTTGTAGACGCGTGTCTATTACACAGAGTCACATATTAGAACATAGCGCTAAGACTGCTTGCTACTTCTTTGTGAGGAAAAGCACTAGATTGGTATTGCAGTCTACTTGCTAATACTATCGGTACTTGAGATGAGCTCGGAGATCCATTTTATGAAATATTTTCCAATGACGGAGACAGGTCTTCACTATATCATCAACTATCAACAATGCCATCTAAAGCCATGACCAATTTCCATGCCCATTTCCATACAACCTAGCAAAGAATCTAGAATGCTATCCGATCGTTGACCGAGTTAGCATTCATGTTCTACCTAAAATCCATCAACGCCGACATCTCCATGATGATCCAGTCACTCAATGAAACTACATTACTAGATGCATACATCATAGTAGTAAAGGCAGAGAACAACAAGGATCCATGGCTATATCAACAGGGATCCATCTAAAGTCATGACCAATTTCAATGCCTGTTTCCATACAACTTGACAGAGAATACAAAATGCTATCCGATTGCTGATCGAGTTAGCATTCATGTTCTACCTAAAATCCATCAACGCCAACATATCCATGATGATTCGGTCACTCGACGGAACTACATTACTAGATACATACAACATAGCAGTAAAGGTAGAGAATAACCTAATTGATGCTGGGAAGTTGCCACCTCAACCCATTATGGCGATATTCCCTAAAATATCGATTTCTACTCAAGAGATGCCATCTACCAGCACACCCGCACCTCCTCCATCTTTGTATACATATCCAAGGGCACCACAAAATTCTACTTCTACATCCAGTGCTTAAAAGGATGAAATGCATGACATAAGGGAGATGCTACAGAACTTGACAAACAAAGTAACTACCATCAAGCATAACCAGGATGCTCCTCCAAGACCATCCAACCAAGGCCATCAGCGTGGTAGGCCATCCTACCAAAAAAACCAATAACAAGGAGCTACACACAGAAATCTGAAGACTCAGACAAATAACCAAATGGTGCCAGTACTGACTCCGTTGGGAGCCACTCAAAGTAGTACAAGTAGAGAGCTGACCGCAAGACAAAACAATCTCGCTAAAGACTTCAATCCCTAGTGTTATCCCTGTGATGACGCTCATATGCCTAAAAAATTTCTGCATGACAATTTACAGTAGAAAGTTTTGGAGCAACGCAACCGAGGAGTAGTGAAAAATTCAGGATATACATATGACTCTCACCAAATGGAGAATGCAATTCTCACTGCACATATACAGGGAATTCCCTCAGAACAAGAAAATGACATGGCCCTTGACCATGCTCTCCTCTCATTCATGGAAGGAGAGGAAGTAGTGTTCACTTATGAAGCATCTACATTGATGACCCCACAAGTACAATCTGACTATGACACTCACTCAAAGTGGAGATTCACAGGTGAAACAATCACTCCACAGCCTAGAAATGTCTTGGAACAACCCCCTGGCCCTTCTATAATCTGTAATGCCCCACCACATAACCCTAAACGAAGTTGCAGTTCTCTACTTAAGCGTACAATTTTATTTATTTATTTATTTAAAGTGTATTTAACATACATGTTCACTTACTAATGGCCAACAACCTCAAAGGCTACGAAACCAAGATTACTAAAAACCCATACATACATCATTATATATCCATAACATTCAATTACATAATAAATTGAGTACTCATACAAAATAAAGTTACATCATAACATAAAGAGTTATAACAAATCTCCATATTCATTACCTTAATCAAAAGGTTACATCACTCATTCCCTGAATGAGGCAATAATACAAATGTGTTATAATATACATAAATCCACCTTGTATACAATGAGGGGTACAAAACATGATTCAAATTGAAATAAATAGATTGCTTGAATTAAAATAGGAACTGCGAGCTCTCCAAATGGATATCTCACCATCAAGTACAAAAGATCAAAGGGGGACCCAATGGTGTATGGTGCATGTTACACCCAACCAAGTGGTACCCGAAGGCCCACCCCATGCTAGGAGATAGTAACAACATAACATGGAAAAACCAACAACCTCTAATCACAGGCTGAATCATACTGACACAACTAATCACATGAACCAAATAACCACAAGTACAATAATACAACACTAACATGGGTCACATTGCTTCCAGATTATAACCAATCAAGTATGTTAAAGAAACCATACACAAACCAACATACCAACTGTTGTCGTAGAAAGAGTGTCATCACATAACTCAACATGGGATATCCTTTGGGAATCTTCATAGGCTTCGACCCCCATTATGGGATATCCTAGTGACCTCAACCGAATCCCAACCCCCATACTCACTTATGTGGAATCAAATACCTCTCGTAAGGACAAGATAATTGACCTTTCCATTCTAGGCCTTCCCACTCATCCCAAGCCTAAACGAGCACTTGTGTCTATGAGTGAGGCTAAATTATCTTTCTTAATATGAAATACTACCAAATCCCCTAACTACTTTAATTAAGTTTTCACTTGATTAACTACTTCCGAAGGTTATCCAGTTTACCTCTTTAGGGATCTAGCACCTAACAGAAACCACTCTTCTACTTGACAACACACATATAAACCAATCACCAAGGGAATGCCAAGTGCATACAAACTAGATAAAACCACTCCAAACACTGAAGGCAACAATTCACATAATCCACTCCTTCCAAAGGATGCACAAACCATCCCCGTTCATGGAAACCAGATAAATCACTGACAAGAAACCATGCACTATCCAAGGGAAATACAAATGGTTGACCATCATATTATGACAACCCCCATTCTCTAAGGATCATCTGGAAGACTTACATATTTAAGACACACTTAACTCGTTCCCAAAATGAATTCAAGAAATAATAGCCACAACAAGGCAATCAACATGATAAATATATCTAATATTTGGATTTACTAGATCCATTCTCCACTAATAGAAAACATTTAAATAATTTATCCAATTTCACTAATTAAATAAAAAGCCCTTCATTTTCACTGAGAGAAAAATCTAATTTAATTTAAACTCAAATCCTCTATTACTTTTAAAAGCAATAATAAATTAATCTCCCCTAATAAATTAAACTCTTTTAATCTTTCCATTGCATGCATCTACTAAATTAAAACCACTAAATATACATATAATGTATATACACATGCAATATATCCATACACACAATTATATCTATATATTTAATTGTATAAATAAACCAACATACACATTAAATATATAGTAATATATTTTACTAAATAAATACATTATTTTAATAAAATATATTAATATCCAATAAATAATTTCGAAATGATTATATTATATAAATATTTTAAATACCAACTAAAATGTGTCAAAACTTTAATCCAAAATATGCAAATTTGCACATTATATATATTAATCATTTAATTAATCTAATAAATAAATAATATATAATATATATATTATTTAATTTGCATAAAAATTAAATCAAAACCCAAGATAAGAAAAAGGCGGACAAAATCATAAGTTCGCTGCTTTTTATTATTTATTATCGGCAACATATAAACCCCAATGTATTTGGGGGAGGGGCGACTGAGTAAACCCAACCAACCCTCTCCCATATACATTGGGTCTCCCTCCACGTAGCTGCTCCCATATGGGGGCGGTTGTGGGGAGGTAGATCCACCCCATGCCTACCCAACAATTTAATTTATTTTTTTCTTAAATCCATAAAAAAAACAGCGAATGTAAATTCGCTTCCCAATAAACTTTTAACAATTTAGCTTTTGTACGAAGATTCATAAATTCACAGCCAAAATAAATATTCAAATAGTTCACAACTATAAAATATATTAATATATATATATTATATATATGCAATAATATATATATATATATTTAAAAATGAAATTTCAATTTAATAGTTTAATTGGAGAAGTTTTTCCAAAACATTCATCTACAGGTGAAATTATAAAATTTCCAATATCCAATTTCATAGAGGATTTTACAATAAATCTTCCAAAATGCTTTCACAAATCCAAACACAGAGAAAATAAAAGTCAAGCTATAGGAATCTACTAATTTCTTCCAGAAGCTTTCAATAAATTTTTACATTTCCTCTGGGTTTTTTCACGGAAAAATTTACAAATACAGAGGTTTCACAATTTTTTCCTACAGAGGTTTTTAATAATTTCCACACAGATTTAAACACTAAATTTTCTCTAAATCTAAATTTGTTTTCGTCTAGATTTATTTCACTGTTTAAATCTAATAATACTTCAAATATCTCAAATCTTATTCTTTGGTTTTCACTGTAACTAAAATTTCTTAGGTTTCTTCATGGTAATTACAGAAGCTTTAAATTTCCTCTTTTCTAAAACAAATTAAACTTTCATTTACAAATCTAACACAACAATTTTCTACAACAATACAATTCCAATAGAAATTTTAAACAAAACTATAACATAAGAATGAAACCTATTCCAAGAAGCTTATGAAGTGTTGAAGTTTTTGATGCCGAACCTCTTCCAAAGCTTTCATAGCTTCTTCCTAGCAATCACAATTTCCCAAAACAAAGTATGTATGCAATACCACAACAAACTATCCCAAACAATCTAAGTATGAAACTTGTTCACAATTTCCTTCGTATTCAAAATAATCCTTTTCAATTTTTTAACAACCAAAAATCTTTTGTGCTTCTCCAATTTTCATTCCTCCTCAAAATATCCTCCCCTTTGTTGTGAAGAAGCTTTCTAATTCTTCACCCAAAGCCCAAATTCTCTCTGGGAATTAATTTTTCCAACAACCCTCAATTAATTTAACTATAACATGCTGGAAATTAACAAATATCTTTTAACAACCAAATTTAATTTCACAAAATAATTTAATAATTTCACATTCAAATTTAATTCCTTTAAACAACTTTCTTAATAAACAATTTAATTAATTAATTTATTTACTTACTAAATAAATTTAACCTCATGGATTAAATTTAATTTACTAAATAAATTAAATTTAATTAATTAATTTAAATAAAAAGCTTCTATCAAAATGTCTAAAAATTAATTAAATAAAAACCAACATTATTTAATCCATAATTTAAACATTTATTTCCATAACATAAACCCTACAAAATTAAATAGTAATAAACAAGACAAATGAAGACACAACAACTACGACTGATGACACACTGTGGCTAGGGTGTAGACCTGACACATGTTACCTAGCTACTATCTCCCGTTCAACTTAATCGTTGAGTCGACACGCTCAAACCTGTGAAACCAGGTGGAGTCGATGTCATGTACTTGCAAACCTGTGAATGAGATAACAAAGATCATATACATATAAGCAACATAAACTACACACCGTGAAGAGGAAATCACAGAATCGCAGGGCACTCACAAGCGAGTGATGCGATCCTGTCCCCTTCACCAATACACTCATCATAAAATGACGATTCCATAATAATCAAATAAATCATATGCATTAAACATGTTATAACAATTAACATTATTTCACTAATTAAAACATGTCAAATAAAGCATCAGATAAAATACATCACATCACACAAATATTTCGTTGCTCTATAAATAGCGATCAAATAAAACACACATGATAAAGTATATCCAAGTATCGAAATATACAAAAAACAAGTCAAAGAAAAATGAGGACACACTGTCCAGTCCAGAAAGCAAAATGAAGGGGTATTACATAATCGCTCCACAACCGCAACTATGCAAAGAAATTATCATCAAACCCAAGGAGCAGAAACCTCCAAATCTGCCACCCTTCAACGTGGTGGAACAATTAAAGAAATATTCTGCTAATGTATCCATTTGGGATATTTTAGCCATTCCAGAACATAAGTCATTAATATAGAAGGCTCTGTAGAAGGATGCGACTGAACTATCAAAAGAACAAACTCCCGAAATCGCAAAGAACACAATGCCTCCAACCAAAGTTCTTGCTAATACTACAGATGAGTCCCCAACTGGGGCTAAAGGAGAGAAGCCAAAACCCAAGCCTTTCTTCTTGACCCTCATTGTAGGGAAGAAACTGCTACACAATTCCATGATTGACTCCAGTGCAAGCACCATAGTCATGCCCAAGAAAATGGCTGAAGCTTTAGGGCTTAACTACGAGCCTTTAGAGAGAGGAGTCATGCAGCTGGATAGGAACTATTGGAACTGTAAAACTTTGGCCATTTCATTCACCCTTCATGATTATTTACCCTCCCCATAATAATACAAACAGTAAAATCCCCACAAAATCCGACTTAATTCTTGTCATAAAACCCCATAAAATTCATTTGGCATTAAAACATGGACATATGGAAATATCGGCATAGGAGGATACGAGTCTCGTCGATAATAATATCTTCAATGAATCGACAAGACATCAGATAGGTTATATCGATAAAATTGTACACAAGGAGAATTTGGGTCTATAATATTTATCGGCAAGACAAAAGATGTCGGTATGACAGTGAAAGATCATATCAAGCTAAGTTACCTCGGGATGATTGATGAAAAGCGAAATATATTGGGCAGATTTTGGTCTTTGGAGAGAGATTTCGAAATACAGCCCAAAGCGCTATTGGTCTGGCCAATAAAGCGAAAGAGGGACCACTCGGCTAGATAAATGATGCGGGGAGAGTTCCGAAGGTCTTACCGATCCCTCGGGTCACACTGACGAAGACCAAAGCTTACCAAAATAAGAAATATTGGGAAGACGATGCACATGGTCTCACCAAAGAGAAAGCATATCAGAGAGACAAATCATCGCAGGGAGATCTAAGAGACATCACAATGAAAATTATTGGGTTGACATAACAAGTTGCTTAGTCTTGGTGAAATAAGTAAAATAAAGAAAACATCTCGGTGAGACCAAGTATTGTCAGAATGAGATAAGAATTGTTGGATCGATTCATTGAGCCTAAGCGATAACTGTTTTGGTAAAAGTAGTGGTGATATGAAGAGCGAAAAAGGAGAAATTATCAGGGAGACTTTTAAAGTCGGGGAAATTGCAGGATGTCTTGGCGGATGGATGAACATTGAACAGACAGATTAGCCAGAGGTTTGAAATATCTCGCCGATATAAACCCTGATGTGACAACAAGAATTTTGAAAAAAACTGCAACATTCATATCTCAGTAAAGATAATTAATGGTGCCACGAAGCATAGGAGATTTTGCATATCAGGGTATGATCATTTGAAATCATTGCCTCGCAGTATTCAAAGCGAAAGAAAGCAAAAGAACTAGCAGAGCAATTAAAGCATCTAGCTAGCTTAAGTTCGCATAAAATTACAGTGAGTTTTCTTCAGAACTCGTAAAATTCTGAATCATGGAAGGTGCTATTTCAGGAAAACCAAAAGGAAAAAGACCCCGGGAAGGTAGCCAGCAAAAGGGAAAGAAACAAAAGAATGAATCACCGATGGAAGGTACTAAAAGGAAGCTCAATCAGGATCTCATAGATCAATTACCTGGTTCTGGACCTAGAGCTAGGCGTTCTGCACAACTCAAAGCTGATATTAACAAGTTAGACAACAAATGCAAATTCATAGGAGATGTTTGGACTCCAATTAGGGGCTATGAGTTATTCATGTTCCACTATCACAGGAGAACTCGCTTTGAGCTGGTATGCAATCCATGGAGGCTTAATTTAGGGAAATCGGTGTGCCCTAATGTTTTTGTTGATGTGGAGCTTATAAAGATGCTGGCTGGACATTATGACCCAAAACGTAGAGCTATATGTGATTTGTCAGGGAACCCATTGATTCATATATCTGAGAACGCAATTGCTGAGGTTTTCAGAATGGAAGGAATATGCAATGAGAAAATAGTGAGTGAAGAGCTCAATAGTGAGTTCAGGAGGATGGACACAATCTATAAAGGATGGAGGTTGCCTTTGCACAGAATTAGGTGTCACGACAAGCCTATCCCAATGGAGGACAATGAGGGGCCACCCTATCATGTTGATATTTTTGAACCTTACCTCAAATACACTTATTACTCGGTGGGACAGGTGTTGGGAATGGAGGTATCGGAGCATATGGCAATTGTACCCATGGTGATTACTGCAGACATTCAGTATCATAATTCAAGATCATTTAACTATGTTGCACACATCTCTAAGGAGTTAGATACAGGTTTGATGGTGATAAAAGTTGGCACCTCAATTCTCCATCTTAGAAACTATTCACTGTTGCTGCATCTAGTACTGTACTTCAGACAAGAGTTGGGTTTATGGCCCCAGGAGCTGAGAATTTCACAAATTGACAAAGAAGGTAGGCCATTGCCTGTTCAATTATGGACTGTTGTTTGGGACAACAGGTTTGCCAATTCAAACTTCTTGCATTTTGAAGAGTTTTTTGTGAAACCCTTGCATAGGGTTTTTAACCATCCTTGTGATTTCTCCTTATCTGAAGAAGTGAAAAGGTTTCTTAGGCCTAGAGAGTACAATGGACCAATCAACCATAATTGGGGGGATTGGTACTGTTTAGAGAATGCCACAATGATCAGGGTTTATGGTTTTGAAGATGCACCTTTTATTTTGCCTAGAACTGTCCCAGATAGAATTGCTTACCTAGAAATTGTTAGGCAAATGGATTATTCCAGTGTGATGAACTTGAGTTCATATGGGAAACAAGATTTTATGCCTAGCACTTTGTGTTTTAGTGATTTCACTGTATTGGCCAAAGAAGGTTATGATTTGATTTTGGATAAATTTTTGCATTATAACATGAGAAGAGCACCAGTTAGAAAGAACTTTGATCTTGAGGGATATATTCACTCTACCAAACAAAGGATAAATTTCAGAGGGTACCATCATGTGACCTACAAATATGATGACATAATCAGAAACATGGAGGAAGAGGAAGCAAAGATAGTGATTGAAAAACATAATCAAGAGCTAATGGATGCTGAATTGTTATCCTCCATTAAAGGGATATCGAAAACATGCATGACACAAAGTTCATCTGAGAAAGTTTTAAGAATGAGGACTCAAGACTATACATATGTTGCCAGGGATGATGATGTTGATGAAACCATGGATGTAGATACAAGACATGAAGACTATAGGTCTTTCATATCAGATGATGAATTTATACAAACCTCAAAGTTTAAAACATTTCTATATAAGCATAAAGGAAAAGAGATAAGAGGGCAGGTTGATAATGTTACACCTGGAAATGAGGATCAATTGTTGAAAAGCCTAAAAGATGAAGTGGATAGGGAAATGATTAGCATGAACCCTGAAAAGGGAACGAAGCTGCTAGAGAAGGCTGGTGTCATGATTTTCCTAGGTTTGGATATGAATTTTGCTTTAGTTTTTTGATAGTTTCTTGAAAGACAACAATGCCACCCACAAAGTAAGTGTAGAAAAGGTGATAGAGGTATACACATGATCAAAATACAACACTGATGATGAGACATTGATGATTTGGGCCATATATCCTCCTCACAAAAGGTCAATTATTATTGACACTGAAAAGGAATTTGGACATGTCATGACTCTGAAGGCTGGAGAAGTTGACCCTGTGGCAACTATTGATATCGGGATAAACATAGCCAAATTAAACAAAGCTCAAATCCAAGCATTGATAAGGGAAAGAGAGATGTATAAAATTGGAAATGAAAGAATGTTGAGAGAAAATGAACTCTTAAAAGATTTGGTAGGTGCTGTAACAAAGCCAACAAAGATGCTCACCCAAGGTGAGAGCTCACATAAAAGGGATCATTGGGAAGGATCAACTACATATTCTCAAGGTAAAATAGATGCACTTGCTGTAATAATCAAAATAAGACAAGTTGTCCTAATTACTTGGTTGAATAGGCTCTTGGGAAAACATTCACAATTTGTGGATGCCATAAAGGAACACAGGAAGGTGGACAGCAGAATTCAGGAGAAAATTGAGGAATTGGAGTAGAAGGACACCCCTAGCAATGAAGATATTGAGAATGCCAACTGCATTATAGATAAACACAGGGATTTCTATGAAGAATTGCAAGGAGATATGCAAGGATTGATAGAGGCTGCCGAGGATAAGCTGACCAAGTTATATGATGATGAAGGAAAAATGAAAGAAGCAACTAAATGGAAGAATGAATGCGAAGCAATGCTCCAAGAAATGTTGAAAGAAACCACTATGGAAGATGTAACATCGGATGAGGCATGTGAGCAGAATGAGAAAATGATAATGATGGAGATTGTGATCCGTGATGCAATTGGGGATGCTGATAATCATGAGCGCCAGGAATATACAAAACATATGTTTGTAGTCCATTTATGGCTTAACAAGAATTAGTTAGATAGAGAATTTGTTAGAAATTTTATGCTTTAGACTTTTGAAAAGGCGCGACCTTTCACAAACTGATGTATAAATATCCATTTTTGGATGGTTAAAAGGAGAAGACAGATTTTAAAAATAGGAAAATCATTGTAAGTATTTTCAGAATGATATTCAAGGGGACTATGATGTGTGTATAAATTTTAAAGGATCAAATGAATGGAATTTAATGTTGTGGTGATGTTGTGGTATCAATTATTTGTTGAAATTAAGTGAAATATTATCAATTTGTCTCCAAGGTTGATGTTTCTTTGTTATTTAAATTGACATATCAAGTATATTCTTAGTTTATCAGTACACATTTGCTGTATTTGTGTGATGTGATTGGCTGGTTCTTTCAAGCAAAGATTAATTCCTTCAAGTCATTCACAGTAATCTGGAAATTATGATTTGGATCATTAAGAAGAGTTTGATAATTACATCCCTGCATGTTTATACAAGTTATAGACTAAATATCATATGCCAAATAATTAGAATCCCTACCAGATAGAAACAATTCATTTAAAGCTTTCTTTTGACTCCGTTTTACCCAACAAGGCACTGGTCTCCCCTAGTTAGATTACATAAGTTCTATCCATTTCATTTTACATCTCTTAATTAAACATATTAATTCACACCTTGATATTGCATATACAAGCTATACCAAATTAGGATCATATCTTTCCAATATTAAATTTCCATTTGTGGATAGTTAGATCAAGTAGGAAGCATAAGTTCAAAATCTGTTACTTATACAGGTGTACCCGCCTAGGTCTAGCAGAGTCTTAAGAGTAGAGGGCCTAGCCATACCGGTTGGCCTTGTCAGTTGACCAAAAATGTAGTGAGAGTTTGGCAGCCTCTCATGGTTCATTGAAACCAACATTTTTGAAACCCAATAGGAACAAGGTCAAAACTGTGGGCCTTATTAAAAACCTCCCTTTAACCTTGTTTTCCTGTCCTAGCATCATAGTGCTGCAAGACACCATGATCATTGATGTTCCTCCCATGTTCGACCTCTACTTATCATGAGAGTTTACAATGAAGATAGGCGGATACCTTTCTTTGG
>CM021100.1:606854688-607005395 GCA_007115665.2 Sequoiadendron giganteum | reverse complement strand
CATTCATGGAAGGAGAGGAAGTAGTGTTCACTTATGAAGCATCTACATTGATGACCCCACAAGTACAATCTGACTATGACACTCACTCAAAGTGGAGATTCACAGGTGAAACAATCACTCCACAGCCTAGAAATGTCTTGGAACAACCCCCTGGCCCTTCTATAATCTGTAATGCCCCACCACATAACCCTAAACGAAGTTGCAGTTCTCTACTTAAGCGTACAATTTTATTTATTTATTTATTTAAAGTGTATTTAACATACATGTTCACTTACTAATGGCCAACAACCTCAAAGGCTACGAAACCAAGATTACTAAAAACCCATACATACATCATTATATATCCATAACATTCAATTACATAATAAATTGAGTACTCATACAAAATAAAGTTACATCATAACATAAAGAGTTATAACAAATCTCCATATTCATTACCTTAATCAAAAGGTTACATCACTCATTCCCTGAATGAGGCAATAATACAAATGTGTTATAATATACATAAATCCACCTTGTATACAATGAGGGGTACAAAACATGATTCAAATTGAAATAAATAGATTGCTTGAATTAAAATAGGAACTGCGAGCTCTCCAAATGGATATCTCACCATCAAGTACAAAAGATCAAAGGGGGACCCAATGGTGTATGGTGCATGTTACACCCAACCAAGTGGTACCCGAAGGCCCACCCCATGCTAGGAGATAGTAACAACATAACATGGAAAAACCAACAACCTCTAATCACAGGCTGAATCATACTGACACAACTAATCACATGAACCAAATAACCACAAGTACAATAATACAACACTAACATGGGTCACATTGCTTCCAGATTATAACCAATCAAGTATGTTAAAGAAACCATACACAAACCAACATACCAACTGTTGTCGTAGAAAGAGTGTCATCACATAACTCAACATGGGATATCCTTTGGGAATCTTCATAGGCTTCGACCCCCATTATGGGATATCCTAGTGACCTCAACCGAATCCCAACCCCCATACTCACTTATGTGGAATCAAATACCTCTCGTAAGGACAAGATAATTGACCTTTCCATTCTAGGCCTTCCCACTCATCCCAAGCCTAAACGAGCACTTGTGTCTATGAGTGAGGCTAAATTATCTTTCTTAATATGAAATACTACCAAATCCCCTAACTACTTTAATTAAGTTTTCACTTGATTAACTACTTCCGAAGGTTATCCAGTTTACCTCTTTAGGGATCTAGCACCTAACAGAAACCACTCTTCTACTTGACAACACACATATAAACCAATCACCAAGGGAATGCCAAGTGCATACAAACTAGATAAAACCACTCCAAACACTGAAGGCAACAATTCACATAATCCACTCCTTCCAAAGGATGCACAAACCATCCCCGTTCATGGAAACCAGATAAATCACTGACAAGAAACCATGCACTATCCAAGGGAAATACAAATGGTTGACCATCATATTATGACAACCCCCATTCTCTAAGGATCATCTGGAAGACTTACATATTTAAGACACACTTAACTCGTTCCCAAAATGAATTCAAGAAATAATAGCCACAACAAGGCAATCAACATGATAAATATATCTAATATTTGGATTTACTAGATCCATTCTCCACTAATAGAAAACATTTAAATAATTTATCCAATTTCACTAATTAAATAAAAAGCCCTTCATTTTCACTGAGAGAAAAATCTAATTTAATTTAAACTCAAATCCTCTATTACTTTTAAAAGCAATAATAAATTAATCTCCCCTAATAAATTAAACTCTTTTAATCTTTCCATTGCATGCATCTACTAAATTAAAACCACTAAATATACATATAATGTATATACACATGCAATATATCCATACACACAATTATATCTATATATTTAATTGTATAAATAAACCAACATACACATTAAATATATAGTAATATATTTTACTAAATAAATACATTATTTTAATAAAATATATTAATATCCAATAAATAATTTCGAAATGATTATATTATATAAATATTTTAAATACCAACTAAAATGTGTCAAAACTTTAATCCAAAATATGCAAATTTGCACATTATATATATTAATCATTTAATTAATCTAATAAATAAATAATATATAATATATATATTATTTAATTTGCATAAAAATTAAATCAAAACCCAAGATAAGAAAAAGGCGGACAAAATCATAAGTTCGCTGCTTTTTATTATTTATTATCGGCAACATATAAACCCCAATGTATTTGGGGGAGGGGCGACTGAGTAAACCCAACCAACCCTCTCCCATATACATTGGGTCTCCCTCCACGTAGCTGCTCCCATATGGGGGCGGTTGTGGGGAGGTAGATCCACCCCATGCCTACCCAACAATTTAATTTATTTTTTTCTTAAATCCATAAAAAAAACAGCGAATGTAAATTCGCTTCCCAATAAACTTTTAACAATTTAGCTTTTGTACGAAGATTCATAAATTCACAGCCAAAATAAATATTCAAATAGTTCACAACTATAAAATATATTAATATATATATATTATATATATGCAATAATATATATATATATATTTAAAAATGAAATTTCAATTTAATAGTTTAATTGGAGAAGTTTTTCCAAAACATTCATCTACAGGTGAAATTATAAAATTTCCAATATCCAATTTCATAGAGGATTTTACAATAAATCTTCCAAAATGCTTTCACAAATCCAAACACAGAGAAAATAAAAGTCAAGCTATAGGAATCTACTAATTTCTTCCAGAAGCTTTCAATAAATTTTTACATTTCCTCTGGGTTTTTTCACGGAAAAATTTACAAATACAGAGGTTTCACAATTTTTTCCTACAGAGGTTTTTAATAATTTCCACACAGATTTAAACACTAAATTTTCTCTAAATCTAAATTTGTTTTCGTCTAGATTTATTTCACTGTTTAAATCTAATAATACTTCAAATATCTCAAATCTTATTCTTTGGTTTTCACTGTAACTAAAATTTCTTAGGTTTCTTCATGGTAATTACAGAAGCTTTAAATTTCCTCTTTTCTAAAACAAATTAAACTTTCATTTACAAATCTAACACAACAATTTTCTACAACAATACAATTCCAATAGAAATTTTAAACAAAACTATAACATAAGAATGAAACCTATTCCAAGAAGCTTATGAAGTGTTGAAGTTTTTGATGCCGAACCTCTTCCAAAGCTTTCATAGCTTCTTCCTAGCAATCACAATTTCCCAAAACAAAGTATGTATGCAATACCACAACAAACTATCCCAAACAATCTAAGTATGAAACTTGTTCACAATTTCCTTCGTATTCAAAATAATCCTTTTCAATTTTTTAACAACCAAAAATCTTTTGTGCTTCTCCAATTTTCATTCCTCCTCAAAATATCCTCCCCTTTGTTGTGAAGAAGCTTTCTAATTCTTCACCCAAAGCCCAAATTCTCTCTGGGAATTAATTTTTCCAACAACCCTCAATTAATTTAACTATAACATGCTGGAAATTAACAAATATCTTTTAACAACCAAATTTAATTTCACAAAATAATTTAATAATTTCACATTCAAATTTAATTCCTTTAAACAACTTTCTTAATAAACAATTTAATTAATTAATTTATTTACTTACTAAATAAATTTAACCTCATGGATTAAATTTAATTTACTAAATAAATTAAATTTAATTAATTAATTTAAATAAAAAGCTTCTATCAAAATGTCTAAAAATTAATTAAATAAAAACCAACATTATTTAATCCATAATTTAAACATTTATTTCCATAACATAAACCCTACAAAATTAAATAGTAATAAACAAGACAAATGAAGACACAACAACTACGACTGATGACACACTGTGGCTAGGGTGTAGACCTGACACATGTTACCTAGCTACTATCTCCCGTTCAACTTAATCGTTGAGTCGACACGCTCAAACCTGTGAAACCAGGTGGAGTCGATGTCATGTACTTGCAAACCTGTGAATGAGATAACAAAGATCATATACATATAAGCAACATAAACTACACACCGTGAAGAGGAAATCACAGAATCGCAGGGCACTCACAAGCGAGTGATGCGATCCTGTCCCCTTCACCAATACACTCATCATAAAATGACGATTCCATAATAATCAAATAAATCATATGCATTAAACATGTTATAACAATTAACATTATTTCACTAATTAAAACATGTCAAATAAAGCATCAGATAAAATACATCACATCACACAAATATTTCGTTGCTCTATAAATAGCGATCAAATAAAACACACATGATAAAGTATATCCAAGTATCGAAATATACAAAAAACAAGTCAAAGAAAAATGAGGACACACTGTCCAGTCCAGAAAGCAAAATGAAGGGGTATTACATAATCGCTCCACAACCGCAACTATGCAAAGAAATTATCATCAAACCCAAGGAGCAGAAACCTCCAAATCTGCCACCCTTCAACGTGGTGGAACAATTAAAGAAATATTCTGCTAATGTATCCATTTGGGATATTTTAGCCATTCCAGAACATAAGTCATTAATATAGAAGGCTCTGTAGAAGGATGCGACTGAACTATCAAAAGAACAAACTCCCGAAATCGCAAAGAACACAATGCCTCCAACCAAAGTTCTTGCTAATACTACAGATGAGTCCCCAACTGGGGCTAAAGGAGAGAAGCCAAAACCCAAGCCTTTCTTCTTGACCCTCATTGTAGGGAAGAAACTGCTACACAATTCCATGATTGACTCCAGTGCAAGCACCATAGTCATGCCCAAGAAAATGGCTGAAGCTTTAGGGCTTAACTACGAGCCTTTAGAGAGAGGAGTCATGCAGCTGGATAGGAACTATTGGAACTGTAAAACTTTGGCCATTTCATTCACCCTTCATGATTATTTACCCTCCCCATAATAATACAAACAGTAAAATCCCCACAAAATCCGACTTAATTCTTGTCATAAAACCCCATAAAATTCATTTGGCATTAAAACATGGACATATGGAAATATCGGCATAGGAGGATACGAGTCTCGTCGATAATAATATCTTCAATGAATCGACAAGACATCAGATAGGTTATATCGATAAAATTGTACACAAGGAGAATTTGGGTCTATAATATTTATCGGCAAGACAAAAGATGTCGGTATGACAGTGAAAGATCATATCAAGCTAAGTTACCTCGGGATGATTGATGAAAAGCGAAATATATTGGGCAGATTTTGGTCTTTGGAGAGAGATTTCGAAATACAGCCCAAAGCGCTATTGGTCTGGCCAATAAAGCGAAAGAGGGACCACTCGGCTAGATAAATGATGCGGGGAGAGTTCCGAAGGTCTTACCGATCCCTCGGGTCACACTGACGAAGACCAAAGCTTACCAAAATAAGAAATATTGGGAAGACGATGCACATGGTCTCACCAAAGAGAAAGCATATCAGAGAGACAAATCATCGCAGGGAGATCTAAGAGACATCACAATGAAAATTATTGGGTTGACATAACAAGTTGCTTAGTCTTGGTGAAATAAGTAAAATAAAGAAAACATCTCGGTGAGACCAAGTATTGTCAGAATGAGATAAGAATTGTTGGATCGATTCATTGAGCCTAAGCGATAACTGTTTTGGTAAAAGTAGTGGTGATATGAAGAGCGAAAAAGGAGAAATTATCAGGGAGACTTTTAAAGTCGGGGAAATTGCAGGATGTCTTGGCGGATGGATGAACATTGAACAGACAGATTAGCCAGAGGTTTGAAATATCTCGCCGATATAAACCCTGATGTGACAACAAGAATTTTGAAAAAAACTGCAACATTCATATCTCAGTAAAGATAATTAATGGTGCCACGAAGCATAGGAGATTTTGCATATCAGGGTATGATCATTTGAAATCATTGCCTCGCAGTATTCAAAGCGAAAGAAAGCAAAAGAACTAGCAGAGCAATTAAAGCATCTAGCTAGCTTAAGTTCGCATAAAATTACAGTGAGTTTTCTTCAGAACTCGTAAAATTCTGAATCATGGAAGGTGCTATTTCAGGAAAACCAAAAGGAAAAAGACCCCGGGAAGGTAGCCAGCAAAAGGGAAAGAAACAAAAGAATGAATCACCGATGGAAGGTACTAAAAGGAAGCTCAATCAGGATCTCATAGATCAATTACCTGGTTCTGGACCTAGAGCTAGGCGTTCTGCACAACTCAAAGCTGATATTAACAAGTTAGACAACAAATGCAAATTCATAGGAGATGTTTGGACTCCAATTAGGGGCTATGAGTTATTCATGTTCCACTATCACAGGAGAACTCGCTTTGAGCTGGTATGCAATCCATGGAGGCTTAATTTAGGGAAATCGGTGTGCCCTAATGTTTTTGTTGATGTGGAGCTTATAAAGATGCTGGCTGGACATTATGACCCAAAACGTAGAGCTATATGTGATTTGTCAGGGAACCCATTGATTCATATATCTGAGAACGCAATTGCTGAGGTTTTCAGAATGGAAGGAATATGCAATGAGAAAATAGTGAGTGAAGAGCTCAATAGTGAGTTCAGGAGGATGGACACAATCTATAAAGGATGGAGGTTGCCTTTGCACAGAATTAGGTGTCACGACAAGCCTATCCCAATGGAGGACAATGAGGGGCCACCCTATCATGTTGATATTTTTGAACCTTACCTCAAATACACTTATTACTCGGTGGGACAGGTGTTGGGAATGGAGGTATCGGAGCATATGGCAATTGTACCCATGGTGATTACTGCAGACATTCAGTATCATAATTCAAGATCATTTAACTATGTTGCACACATCTCTAAGGAGTTAGATACAGGTTTGATGGTGATAAAAGTTGGCACCTCAATTCTCCATCTTAGAAACTATTCACTGTTGCTGCATCTAGTACTGTACTTCAGACAAGAGTTGGGTTTATGGCCCCAGGAGCTGAGAATTTCACAAATTGACAAAGAAGGTAGGCCATTGCCTGTTCAATTATGGACTGTTGTTTGGGACAACAGGTTTGCCAATTCAAACTTCTTGCATTTTGAAGAGTTTTTTGTGAAACCCTTGCATAGGGTTTTTAACCATCCTTGTGATTTCTCCTTATCTGAAGAAGTGAAAAGGTTTCTTAGGCCTAGAGAGTACAATGGACCAATCAACCATAATTGGGGGGATTGGTACTGTTTAGAGAATGCCACAATGATCAGGGTTTATGGTTTTGAAGATGCACCTTTTATTTTGCCTAGAACTGTCCCAGATAGAATTGCTTACCTAGAAATTGTTAGGCAAATGGATTATTCCAGTGTGATGAACTTGAGTTCATATGGGAAACAAGATTTTATGCCTAGCACTTTGTGTTTTAGTGATTTCACTGTATTGGCCAAAGAAGGTTATGATTTGATTTTGGATAAATTTTTGCATTATAACATGAGAAGAGCACCAGTTAGAAAGAACTTTGATCTTGAGGGATATATTCACTCTACCAAACAAAGGATAAATTTCAGAGGGTACCATCATGTGACCTACAAATATGATGACATAATCAGAAACATGGAGGAAGAGGAAGCAAAGATAGTGATTGAAAAACATAATCAAGAGCTAATGGATGCTGAATTGTTATCCTCCATTAAAGGGATATCGAAAACATGCATGACACAAAGTTCATCTGAGAAAGTTTTAAGAATGAGGACTCAAGACTATACATATGTTGCCAGGGATGATGATGTTGATGAAACCATGGATGTAGATACAAGACATGAAGACTATAGGTCTTTCATATCAGATGATGAATTTATACAAACCTCAAAGTTTAAAACATTTCTATATAAGCATAAAGGAAAAGAGATAAGAGGGCAGGTTGATAATGTTACACCTGGAAATGAGGATCAATTGTTGAAAAGCCTAAAAGATGAAGTGGATAGGGAAATGATTAGCATGAACCCTGAAAAGGGAACGAAGCTGCTAGAGAAGGCTGGTGTCATGATTTTCCTAGGTTTGGATATGAATTTTGCTTTAGTTTTTTGATAGTTTCTTGAAAGACAACAATGCCACCCACAAAGTAAGTGTAGAAAAGGTGATAGAGGTATACACATGATCAAAATACAACACTGATGATGAGACATTGATGATTTGGGCCATATATCCTCCTCACAAAAGGTCAATTATTATTGACACTGAAAAGGAATTTGGACATGTCATGACTCTGAAGGCTGGAGAAGTTGACCCTGTGGCAACTATTGATATCGGGATAAACATAGCCAAATTAAACAAAGCTCAAATCCAAGCATTGATAAGGGAAAGAGAGATGTATAAAATTGGAAATGAAAGAATGTTGAGAGAAAATGAACTCTTAAAAGATTTGGTAGGTGCTGTAACAAAGCCAACAAAGATGCTCACCCAAGGTGAGAGCTCACATAAAAGGGATCATTGGGAAGGATCAACTACATATTCTCAAGGTAAAATAGATGCACTTGCTGTAATAATCAAAATAAGACAAGTTGTCCTAATTACTTGGTTGAATAGGCTCTTGGGAAAACATTCACAATTTGTGGATGCCATAAAGGAACACAGGAAGGTGGACAGCAGAATTCAGGAGAAAATTGAGGAATTGGAGTAGAAGGACACCCCTAGCAATGAAGATATTGAGAATGCCAACTGCATTATAGATAAACACAGGGATTTCTATGAAGAATTGCAAGGAGATATGCAAGGATTGATAGAGGCTGCCGAGGATAAGCTGACCAAGTTATATGATGATGAAGGAAAAATGAAAGAAGCAACTAAATGGAAGAATGAATGCGAAGCAATGCTCCAAGAAATGTTGAAAGAAACCACTATGGAAGATGTAACATCGGATGAGGCATGTGAGCAGAATGAGAAAATGATAATGATGGAGATTGTGATCCGTGATGCAATTGGGGATGCTGATAATCATGAGCGCCAGGAATATACAAAACATATGTTTGTAGTCCATTTATGGCTTAACAAGAATTAGTTAGATAGAGAATTTGTTAGAAATTTTATGCTTTAGACTTTTGAAAAGGCGCGACCTTTCACAAACTGATGTATAAATATCCATTTTTGGATGGTTAAAAGGAGAAGACAGATTTTAAAAATAGGAAAATCATTGTAAGTATTTTCAGAATGATATTCAAGGGGACTATGATGTGTGTATAAATTTTAAAGGATCAAATGAATGGAATTTAATGTTGTGGTGATGTTGTGGTATCAATTATTTGTTGAAATTAAGTGAAATATTATCAATTTGTCTCCAAGGTTGATGTTTCTTTGTTATTTAAATTGACATATCAAGTATATTCTTAGTTTATCAGTACACATTTGCTGTATTTGTGTGATGTGATTGGCTGGTTCTTTCAAGCAAAGATTAATTCCTTCAAGTCATTCACAGTAATCTGGAAATTATGATTTGGATCATTAAGAAGAGTTTGATAATTACATCCCTGCATGTTTATACAAGTTATAGACTAAATATCATATGCCAAATAATTAGAATCCCTACCAGATAGAAACAATTCATTTAAAGCTTTCTTTTGACTCCGTTTTACCCAACAAGGCACTGGTCTCCCCTAGTTAGATTACATAAGTTCTATCCATTTCATTTTACATCTCTTAATTAAACATATTAATTCACACCTTGATATTGCATATACAAGCTATACCAAATTAGGATCATATCTTTCCAATATTAAATTTCCATTTGTGGATAGTTAGATCAAGTAGGAAGCATAAGTTCAAAATCTGTTACTTATACAGGTGTACCCGCCTAGGTCTAGCAGAGTCTTAAGAGTAGAGGGCCTAGCCATACCGGTTGGCCTTGTCAGTTGACCAAAAATGTAGTGAGAGTTTGGCAGCCTCTCATGGTTCATTGAAACCAACATTTTTGAAACCCAATAGGAACAAGGTCAAAACTGTGGGCCTTATTAAAAACCTCCCTTTAACCTTGTTTTCCTGTCCTAGCATCATAGTGCTGCAAGACACCATGATCATTGATGTTCCTCCCATGTTCGACCTCTACTTATCATGAGAGTTTACAATGAAGATAGGCGGATACCTTTCTTTGGGTTGGTCTCACCTAATTCTCAGGATTGAGCAAGGTTCTAAGATGAATATAGTATCAAAATCCTTGCATTTGGAGCACGTAGTGGATGAGGCTATGATTAACTATGAAGGCACTGATGCCTCTGTTACCAAAGGAGAAGCTAGTGGTAGCGAATTTTTGGAGCATGGGCAGACAATTGAAGACAAAGCCGATTGAGAAGAAGTCTTCTTGACCGAGAATGCAGGCACCGATCCTTTCAACAATTATCATGCTACTGGATTGGGCACCTATGTCATATATGATGAGGATCAAGAGTTCCCAAGGATATTGAAGGATTCTATTCCCAAACAAGCTTTAGAGCTCTAGACATTGCACTTCGATGGTGTGAGAGGCAAGGTCAGCGCAAGAGCAGGAATACACCTAACATCTCCATCCAATGAGCATATCTTGAGGTCATTCTGCTTCTAGTTTTCTTGCTCGAACAATGAAGCCAAGTATGAGGGTCTCGTGCAAGGAGTAAGCCTCACTGAACACATGGGTATCAAACAACTAGTGGTATTTGGAGATTCTAAACTCGTAATCAACCAAGTTAGAAATGTATCTACTGCAAAAAATATTTGTATGTGGTCTTACATGCATAGGGTATGGGACCTCATCAAAGGTTTCAAAGCTTTTAACATCCATGCTATTGCAAGAGAGCAAAATTCAGATGCAGATCGCATGGCAACGATAGGATCCCAATTTGATCCTATCTCCGACTTGATAAAAAATGTACACTCTATGCGAGTGATCATACGACCCTCCATTCCTGATAATGATCAGAGCTAAGTGTTCGAAAGTGATGAACACATCGCCTTGTTCATTCAATAGTCAGGAGAGTTCGCTGATCAATTTTAGTTGAAAGTTGAAGAAGCATACAAATGAAAGATCATCTAGTTGAAATCAAACAAGCTTTCGAAAGGGTTAGTCACCCTCGAAAATCTATTCGACTACGATGATGTGAGGAATAATAGAAGGAAATTTGTAGCATACCAGGTAGACTACATCGATCTTGAGGTTGGGAATGAAACAAAACTTAAAGTCGGGAAAGAAGTCCCGCAAAATGATAAAGATAGGCTGATACACTTATGTGAAAAATACAAAGGAGTAGTGGTTTGGTCTTATGATGACCTTAGGGGATGTGATCCCCGCATCATCCAACATACCATTGAACTAACAAAAGGTGCTAAGCCTATCCTACAAAAGCAGAGGCCTATGAATCCAAAGATTGAAGCCTTAATGGCACAAGAGCTAGAAAAGTTGATCCAGTCCAAGATTGTCTTCCCAATCAAGCACAGTACGTGGGTATCTAATCTCATCCCAGTTTGAAAGAAAAATGGAGACATTCACCTCTGTGTTGACTTCCATGACCTAAACGAGGCGTCACTCAAAGATCATTACCCGCTGCCTTCCATGGAATAAATCTTGCAGACTGTAGCAGGTTCAAAGATGTTTTCTCTGTTGCATGGTTTCTCGGGCTACAACTAGGTTTGGGTTAAAGAAGAAGATCGACACAAGACCATGCTCACCACCAAATCGGGAACATTTGAATATGCCAAAATTCCTTTCGGCCTATCAAACATGAGGGATACCTTCCAGAGAGCAATGGATATCACTTTCAACTAATTAATCAACAAAATCATCCTAATCTACTTAGATGATTTGACCATATTTTCAAAATCTAAAAATGACCATTTTGATCACCTAGAAAAGGTTTTCATAAAATGCCAGGAGTTTGGGGTGTCCTTGAACCCAAAGAAATGTGTTTTTAAAGTACCACAAGGAAAATTGTTGGGGCATGTAGTATCCCAAGATGGAATCTCTATTGATTCTGAAAGAGTAAAAGCAATCGGAGAACTTCCTCTTTCGGTAAAAAAGAAAGGTGTATAATCATTTTTGGAGAAGGTGAACTTTGTAAGAAAATTTATCCTTGATTTTGCAGGAACAATTAGACCGATCACCCTGATGCTGAAAAAGGACTAATTATTCAAATTGACAAAAGAAGCAAGGGAAGCCTTCGAGAAAGTGAAAGATTCCATTTCTTCGGCTCCTGTGTTGGAAAATCCTGACTCGTCAAAGGATTTCATAATGTATGTTTTTAGCAGTAAGACAAGCATCGCCACTATTTTGATTCATAAATATGATGAAGGAAAGGGAGAACACCCTATAACATTCCATTCCTGAACTTTAAAGGAATAAGAGACAAACTATAACTTTGTCGAAAGACAAGCTTTCACAATTGTAAAGGGACTCAAGAAGTTCTGACACCTTATAGATTGCACTAAAGTAATTGTTTATGTCGCACATTCCAATGCACATGAGTACATCATGGAAGGAGAAATCACCGAAAAAAGGGCCAACTGGATCACTAAGATCCTAGAATACGACATTGAAGTCAGGCCTACGAAGACTGTTAAAGGAAGAGGGTTGTGCGAATACTTGGCACACGACAAAGAGATGGAAATTGAGGAAGAGTTAGCAAAAATAGTCCTAACCAACGAGTGTGAACCTGAAGGCTACTGGCTGATGGATAGGGTAAGATATATGCATACCAACAAGTATCCATTGAGAATTTTGTCTCAAAGAAGGAGATTCTACCAACTGCATAATAGTGGATACTCACTTATTGAAGGAATCCTTTTCAAAAGAAATTTCAATGGTGTCCTATTGTGATGCATCACCATGGAGCAAGCAAGGAAAATTATTAGCTCCCTCCACAATAGCCTGGAAGGAAGGCACTTCTCTGCAAAGACCACCGCTATCAAAATTCTATGCATTGGATACTTCTGGCCTACATTGTTCAATGACTCCTATGAAATGGTGAAAACCTGCAAAGAGTGCCAATTCTACGTAGGGAGAAGAAAGAATTATGTCATGCCTCTCAATATGATAGTAGCGGATGATCCATTCATGCAATGGGGACTAGATTTCATCAAGATGATCAACCTTTCCTCCAACACCAACCACAAGTGGATCCTAATAGCCACCGAGTACTTCACAAGATGGACCGAAGCCCTATCCTTGAAGAATGTGACATAAGCAGGAATTGTAGATTTTCTTGAAGGGTTGGTAACAAGATTTAGCGTGCCAAAGACTATTATCTCAAACAACTTCAAATTTTTCCTAGGCTCCAGGGTAAGTCAATTCGCATTAGAGCATGGAATATATTTGAAAACATCCTCAAACTACTACCCGTAGGGAAACGGCCTGGCTGAGTGACCTAACAAAAATCTAGTCTGACTCATCAAAAAGATTGGTTTGGATCAGCTTTCCTAGGCTCCAAGGTAAGTCAGTTTGCATTAGAGCATGGAATATATTTGAAAACATCCTCAAACTACTACCCATAGGGAAACGACCTAGCTGAGTCAACTAACAAAAATCTGGTTTGACTCATCAAAAGGATTAGTTTGGATTGTGAGAGAGAATGGCATAAAAATATTCGAATGAAATTATGGGCATACCGCATAAATCCCAAGCAAGCTCTGGAGACTTCACCCTACAAGCTAGTATATGGGAAGGAGGCACTGTTACCAATATCTATAGAGATACCTGCACTAAAACTGTTCAAGTCTCTAGAGATTGAAGAAAATAGAGCTATGGAAGTTCGATTGGCCGAATTGTTGGAGGTACAAGAAAAAAGAGGAAAATCCCTAATAGCCATGACTAACCGCCAACAAGTGGTTAAGAGATGGTTTGACAAGAAAGCTTCAGACTAGGGTCTAAAATGTGGAGATCTGGTACTAAAATTCAATGAAAGAGCTGCGAAGAAGAGCTGCGAAGCCCGACCAACATGGGAAATTTGACAGACTATGGGAAGGCCTTTTCAAAATAATTCAATGCAAACAAAATAATGCATTCGAATTGGAAAACATGGAACAAGAAGCATTGGGAATTTTGGTTAATGGAATTCACTTAAAATTATTCAATTAAGCTTTAGATAATTCATACAAGTGTAAATATCTGATTAATGTAATTATTTTCCCTTTCTTGTTTGTCGACTGGTTCTTTTTCAAAATTTTCACAGTGACAGAAGCAAGAAAATTCATGAGACCCAGTTTTATAGAAATAGAGAAGGACATTATCACTCATAGTGCAAAAATCAAAGGAATGCAGAGAATTCCATAGGAGTTGCAGAGAGCACAAGAATGAAGACAATGGTTTGAAGATAAAAAGTATATTTGTTATATCTATATTTTGATAAAAACATTGTAAAAATGGCTCTAGGTCCATGCACTCAAAATATGACATTATATGAGGCTTCCTTATATATATGTATAAGCAAGCCCTCGTTCAGGTATATATATACAAAAGAGAAAAATGATGATTTAATCTTCAAGTGGTCGAAGTATGGACATTATCGCCATCCATGTGAGCATTGCCTTTGTCAATTGGAGCATTGTCAGGGGAAAAAAGAAGGTTATCACTAGCAGTAGTAGGATCCAGAATAGCAACACCGACACCCAGAACAAGCGGCAGAGGGAACACAAGGTTCTTGAAGTTGGTGTACCAGTCTAGGCCATATAATAGCACCACATTGTAGAAGTGCAACAGGAATTGGCATGCATGGGTGGTTCTCTCATAGTGCTCAATTAGTGAATGTAGCCAGAACCCACTTAGAAATGGTACCCATGGTACCACCACATCCTCTTCAATATGCCTTCACAAGTCGTTTGCTACCGGAAGGCCCAAACCATACAATGCATTGGTTATCGCTTCACCAAGGCCTTTGAGGTATCACTTCAGGAAAATATGAAGTGTTAGGTGAAGGATCATGGATTTTAGGGCCTGAATTTCAAGTAGCGAAGCAAAAAAGTGGGAGCATATATCGATGTTCACTCGATATTTATCTTCATACTCAATGCAATCTCTACCCAAAACCCATTTTAGGGCTATGATGGCTAGTGAGTGTTTATTTTTGGTTATACGTTTCAAACACCTATTGGAGATCTCCCCCAGAAAATCCATTTGAGACTTGTTGTACACTAGCCTATTCAGAGTCTTCATTGTGTTAGCCTCTGCTCAAAACACCTAAGTCTAGTGCTATGGAAATTTAAAACTTACTCAATCACCTAAGCAATTATGCTATCTAAATTGCCTAATGCTTTTGCTAAATAGCTAAGTATAGTTATGCTGTTATGACAAGGCCCTTTTATATAAACACCCGAGGTAGCCTACATCCCAAGCATAATGGTAATCAATTTTAGCTCAAGAATCCCACCCAAAAGGCCAACTCGATTTTCCAACCCAATTGTGTCCATAGGTACGAATTGCTGCATGCAGAATTAAGGAGCGATAATCAATTAATGCGAATTGGTGGAAAGCTTAGGTGATGTTGGATATAAATAGATGCCTAGGTATTAGCATGTAGGCCCTTTTCAAGCTCCAAGGTTGAGCACAAATCTTTCTAAAATTACTCATTATGGTGCTGACCTAATTGTGCTTTCAGATATATTAATGATGAGGACAAGCGAGAAGGTGAATAACAGGGAGATGGCAGCTCAATTTCCCATAAAAATCATGCTGAAAGGGATGTTATCTCTAACACAATTATGAATCCTTATCTTTTCAAAAATGACAAGTAGCTCATTTCATGTGGACAGAGGAGCTGGTGGTACATGTCAAATTAAATGCATAAAGGCAACCATTGTCTACCGGTTGAAGAAAATAAATTAAAGAGAAAATCTAAGTATTGCATGGAAAAATTAGACAAAGTATAAAACTTCTTGAAGTAGTGAAAAGACTTAGAAAAATAAAATTATTAAGGAGCTAGGTGTGATGCAATTTTGCAATAAAGGAAGCCAAATGCAGGAGTAATCACAGAGAATTCACTGCCCCAATGTAAATTAAACATGAAGTGAAAGGTTGTCTGGTTTTGAAACTAGAAACCTTACGTTGTGTTTTGGGTTCCATTTATACTGCTTCAGTGTGCTTTCTGGGTAAAATTTGCAAGTTATGGCAACTGCTCAAAGTTCTCAGGCCGAAATACAAAAAGAAGAGGCCCAAAGCTTATTCAATATCATGCATGCGACACCAACCATCGAAGTCTTTGAGGACGTCTCTTATGCCTTGCTTGGAATTTTAGAGAAGTTGACTTGGGTAAATACGTGGGTTACAGAGAAGAAAATCCATCGCAAAGATAAGAAATGAATCAAAGAAGAATAGGAAAATATTCATGACCCCATTCTTGTAAAAAATCCCAAATCACTAAGGGAAGCAACTTGTGAGAGGATGAGAAAGAATAAAAACCCATAATCCTTGGTGCAAAAATGTTGGTACGGTAGGCTTCCACAATATATGGTCCCGCTCATGCACTATTGCCCTGAATTGGTCAACGAGGCCATCACGCACTTCAATCTAGACACCAAGACCATTGAGGGCCGGGAAGTGATTGTGGTTATATGTAGGGATGCTATATGGAATATGCTATGTATCCCAGAGTTTCAATCCAAAGTGCCTAAAATGAGAATTTCAATACAGTAAAAGGGGAAAGATATTGGAGGACCAGAGACCTAGCATTGGATTTCTATAACACGGAGACTCAAAAACTCAAAGAAACTCCTAATAAGCCAATGCAGATTCTAGTGATGCTTAAGGGATTCAAGGATGATATGAAGGATGCCTTCACTATGATGGTGTTTTTTTGTGGCCTAGACACTGACAAGGAGGTCCAGGAGTTTCAACTTAGTTTAGGTTTCCAATTACACAAGAAACATTCTTTTTTTTGGTATGATTTTGCTGAATTCCTCATGCAAGAAATGCTCAGTCAGATAGCAGAGTACCAACTTCAATGGAGGTTTAGGTTCCCCTCCTTTCTCACACATATTTTCTTGCATTAGAATCCCAACTTCTTCCATAAGCATCTGGGGCTCTTGATTTTCGATGAAAATCAGAGAAGGAAGCTAGTTTCCATGTGGACTCCCATTCTCTTTGAGACATTTGATTATTATGCATTTTTAGATTCTTTCTTATATCTAATTCTATAGGATTTAAGAGGAGATAGTATTGTCTTATGGTTCAACTTGGACTAGATTGAGTTCATGTAGAGCTTCACTCCAAAGTGCGATTGGCTCTTGGGTGAGGAGTTCACATTCATTCAATTGCAAGGTTTCACCGATGAGCCTTTCTGACTTCCAACATTTCTTACAGATCAGGTACTGGGGGTTGAAGTATTGCACCAGGTATCAATTATGAACGCCACCTTTTACGGTGGGAAAACAAAGAAGAAAGGATTTCTCAAATACCTGAAGCACTACAAAACTATAGTCATGGCTAAGAGAAAGGCTCACGATGTGTTGGAAGCAAAGCTGGCTCATCTGTGGTTGGTGTGGATTTGAGATAAATGGAATTACAACCCAAATGATGAATTACCAAGCAAGTATGTCAAAGTGGCACACTCCCCTCAGCCTTACTGGGAGAAGCATCGAAACGTGATGTTGGATGCAGATGAGTTTATTGTTGACCTAGTGTACATCCCTACTGAAGGTGGCTGACCCCCTTGGCTTAGTTTCTAGCTCCCCACTGTGCAATATGATAAGACAAAAAAAATGGGGACTACTCTCTGCAACAATCTGCTAAAGAACTATTGCTAGATTGAGGAGAAGGTCCATGATTTCTAGATATATCAGCGGGAGACCCGACACACCAAGGCTCCATATGATATCAAAGAGATGGATGATAAGTTCAAAAAATTATGGAGTGAATAGAACCCAAATTCTGATGAGAGTGGTGAAAAGGACTCTAGTTCAGAGTCAGCCGAATCACTATCAGACGAGGGAGGAGAACCAAAAGTAGACACACAGGACATCTCGACTGAATCAAAGGGAAAGGCCATGAAGCAACCTAGAAGGGTCTCCTCTAATGTGCGGGTGAACATATCATGTGCGAGTTCTTCACTGAATCACACTTGGACAATAAGGAGGACTAGGGAAACCTCTCCGCAACAACTTGAAACCGTAGAGGTAGGCAACTCACCATCGAAGAAGCAATTGCGAATTGAGGCATCTTTGGGAGAGTGTTCATAGGACTGAGGCAAACAAAGAGTCAACAACAGATGAGGGACAACAATCACACATATCGTAGGTATCTTTCACTCCCTCTTCTTTGGTTTCACAAACCTTAGTTGCCCCTGTTGTGACTACAACACCTCTTGGTTCATGCACCGACCAATGTATTTCGGCCATTGTTCCAATAGCCATCTCAGTGTCAAAACCATCCTCTCGGGTGGCCCCATTTTCCCCTACTCCTCCATATAAATTCACACCACTTGCTTTGGCCCATTTCAAATCCCAAAGCCTCTCATACTTTGCCTCCGCTACCTTCAGTGATGTGTCTCCTATCATCGCACTATCAGCCAATCCATTCTTCCTAGCAGATAGAAGTTGCAACGACTCTACTTCCTTTAAGTCTTCCTACTGGTCCAAAATTAGAGTATTGGAGTATCCCTCCTTTCTCGCCTCAGGCAGTTAGCGTACCAAAGAAAAATTCTCCCGGTACTACTAGCCTTTCACTCCCTTTCACCCTTCCCCTCGGTGCACCTTTTGCAGGTGGACTCATCAGGTCGTCCTCTAAATTCTTATCAGAAGGAGACAAGATTAAGCAGGCTCGAGCAATTAGAGCCCAAAAGAAAAATGATAAAGTTGCTAAGAAGCTGACAAAATTGAGGATACATACAACTTTCAATGAAGCTCATCAGTCACTACACTTTGTGGCTATTTACCCTACTTTCATCAAGCCACAGGGAGAAATGCAACCAGATGACTACAACATGTATGTCATTGGACTCGATTTAAGCGTAGCTCGACCTCAAGACAAGGTGGAGCTCATGGAGGAAACACAATGGGTAGTGACCACCAACTTTCTTAAGTCTGATTGACAACTGAAGAAAAGGGAAGAAGAGATGAGGAGCATAAGGAGTAGGGTTGAGGTCTTGCTCACCACGGAGAAAGCTAGGGAGGTTGAATTTCAAAACCTATCCCAACAAAAGGAGGAGGAGCATGCAAAGCTCCATGAAGAACTATAAAAGATTTGATCCTTTGATCCTAACTTAATCGTTGAGCTACAACAGAAGAACAAAGAGTATCGGGACTAGTTAGCAAAGCTAGAGCAAGAGATACGACAAAATGATGAAGATTTTCGTCACCAATGTGCTCAACTAGAGAAGTGAATATAATAGAAGGATGCAGATTTTGATATCCACTGAGCTCAATTAGAAGATGAAATTGCTGAACTAAAGTCTTCATTAGAACAAGCAATGCCAAACAAAGAGCGAGCTGAGGCTAGCTAGGTCGCAGAATCACAATTTCTATAAGGATAAATCACCACAACAAACCAAAAGGTCATGGAGCTAGCGCATGATATGAAGCAAAATAATGTAGATATTTCCTTATTAAAGGAATCTGCCTCAACCCCTATCAATCAAGTAGACCTTTTTCAGGTGGCTCAACAATTATACGTTTCATATTGGGAAAGAGTGAAGGATTTATACCTAACTCTACGACCAATGCTCTGATTTATGGAAAAAGCAACAGACTTGGGCAAAGATGTTCATGTGACGATCAGACAATTCCCACAGTCCATTGCCAAAAGAGTTCTAGAGGCCAAAAGATTACTAGCGAGGCTATATTAGGTCCCTGACGAAGTCTTGGCAAGTACAGGGATTGAAGACTGAAAAACCACAACTAAAAGATCCAATAGGTTCATCCCCTATCATGAAGTTATCTTGCATGCCAATGAATGTGCCACAAAATTGGATCAGCTTATGGGCAACATGCGGGCCAGGTTTGGTTGCCTAACTCAAATGGGCTGACCATCTCCATTTGTTGAAGATGAGTTAGTGGCCATGGTGGAGCATATGGTAGAAAAGATCGAGGAGAAGCAACAAGACCCATTTTCCTTTCAAAGTTTCAATCAACCCCTTTTTGTAGGAGATATTGAGGGCGTCACTCATCCAATCGCTCAACTTCTTTTTCAACTTGAATCTTGGGCCAATATATTGTTGGTACTACCTTACAAAGTAGTTATCAATATGCATGGAGTGCAAGAGAATATGCGTGACATATCGACTCCCTTCAAAGATGAAGGCTACCTCTTCAGACCACCCTCTCTAAGCTCTGATCATGCCACTTGATGGATAAGTCTCTGGTATACAAACTATAAATTTTGGGTTCCTCATTCTGGAGGTAGAACGCCCATGTTAAGTCACCAAGAGCTATGAATACAAAATTCCCATGCTCCCTTCAGATAGTTCTATTTTTCCTAAGTATTAGCCACACCCTCCTCTAAAGAAAAAGAAACATCAGACTCCTTCCATGAAGTCTCATTGCGAATACCTCCACTTGTGAACCAAGCACTCTTCACAAGGTTTTCCTCCCCTCACTTTTCAAAAGCTTGCATCATGCTTCCATGTGTCAACAGTTCAAAAGGTTATGTGCCCCTTTGCATCACTCCCCTTTTAGGCCTCGACCAGCTGCCATGTAGCATCTATCCAGGCACATTCCTTAGTGGACCCCACCTTCAATGCAACATGTTTAGAGACCTCCACATGTCTTCACATCACAAAGTTTTCATCGCTTAAGGGGATGAATGAGCATCGGCTATTGACCGTTTTCCATGCGATCTTCTAAAGACTTCCCTGCAAAGGGAAACTGAGCAAGTGACAACCTATCACCAATTTCCCTATTCTGTAACTGCCACCATGATTGAATTGCATCTTTCAACACTTTGGTCTATTGGGACCACTTCCATGATTCATAGGGGATGCATCTGGCTCTGGATGTTTTCGTTCATGGCTCTAATATTTTCGGTTGCGACGACAAAAGGGAAAATCATTTATAAATACATCATTACTCATGATTAGAGGATCTTTTCGGTTATTGGCTCACCAAGCTAGGCTCCATTATAAATACTACTTCTTCCATCGAAGCAAGGGTTTGAAATTTAGAGATGAAATATTAGTAGAAGAACCAGGTCTTTACCACTTTTTAATATTATTGTAAGGACTTGTAGATTGTGCCATTGTTCGATATTTATATTTTATTGAAGATTTTGATAAAGTTTTACTGTGCCATTGTGGTGCTGAATGTTTCATTTACATAACTTCTTTAATTTGAATGCAAGTTTTCTGATTTAGATCATGTCTTCGACTCCTCTTTTCAGTAAATGCATATGAATATTATTTTATGTCATTAAAGTGAATCATTTAGATTTTACCTTAGTTTCCTTTCATTCTAGACATAGCAAATTTCTGAATGGGCCCTTAGATCACATCTACAAGATAGGTCTATCATGATTTACATCTAAGTTTTTCTGCATTGCCCTAGTTAGACACTTTTATTTTTATACTTGCTTCCTTTTCCCATTCCATAACCCTAGTTACAGAAGATTCGACTTCTTTAAATTCCAAAGATCACTCCGTTTAGCTCAATAGGTCTCCCCTTTAACTGAGTTTCCCACAAAAGTCTATTACCTTGCAAATTTTGGCATCGACACATACAATTGCACAGTGGACAATGTGGTGCATAATTGAGTTTTTCTTGCACAAATAAAACTTGAAGTTACACAATTTCCCTAAGGTTGCACATTTGATCCCATAAATAATGAAAATTACTAGAGTTTTGCTCTTGATGCCTGAAATGGTGCAATTTCTAGTTAGGTCACGACTGATCATGCAAATGATTTAATTGAAAAATCTAGCTACAATTAGTGGAACATAATACAATTAGGTTTTGAATAACAAGTTATTGGTTAGCATGATCGATAAAGTATTTTTAATAGATGTAGGATTTTTGGGAGCCATTGATGTCTCAAGAGAGGCATTTAGAGGTAACTTTATTTAGGTGGGAGCTCACTAAGGATAAGGGCAGATTTATAGGTATAGTTGGATTATATTATATCACCTATATTCTCAAGTTTTGCGATAATAGTGGGATGATGATAGTATTGGATGAGTGGTGTTATAGTGAGTGAAGATCCTTGATTTTCTTACTAGAGAGGCAACCATTACACTCAAGGACATGTGGAGGATCCTATAGATTTTAATCCATGAAAAGTCGGTTATTTATGACATGGATGGCAAAGAGAGCACATTGACTCGAGTATTTATGACAAACAATGTGAGCATATAGCATTATGAGGTTAGCTTGAGATATATGTAGGTGTAATTTGATACACTACCAATGTTGATATCAACAATAATCAATAGAGTTAGCATGTAACAAGAGGGGTTATAGGTTTTGATGGGTCTAGATAATGACTAGTTTTTCCTTCACGAGTTATGCTTTTATCAATTTATTTTTGTAAGTTTCACACCAAGACTTCATCCATATTTCATATGCCCTTTATGCACTTTGACATACCTAAATATGTGCAAATATACATATGATATATTGATATATGCTTGTGTGGATCTATAAATGTTCATAAGATTTCGTATGTTTTTATGGTTTAATCATGATTTTTAATTATGTGAATGCCTTGGTAGAAAAACTAACATCTTGTAACCAAGAAGATTGTAGCTCATAGAAATTGGATTTTCAGCCCACAACAAAGGATTATGGACAGTTGTAGAGGAGAATCCAAAGTGATGGAAGAACAAAAGTTGCAAAAGGAAGTGAAGGTGGCTATTGAATGGTTAGCCATGAGTCACCAAAAATGCACTTTTATCCATAAATAAGGAAAATAGAAGAAGAAGTTTGTTATAGATAGGAATAATCCATGATGTGACAGTTTCTAGAAAACATTTCCTTATCATGGTGGTTAACCATTATGGGTAGAGTCCTAGTATGATTTTCCTTCTTCTATTGCATATTTATGGTTTTCTGTTTCAAAGAATTATCCTCTTCTTATCCTTGAGGGAGAGTGGACATATGCATTAATGTTCTATTTTTAGTCCTTGATGAATAAGACTCCTTCCGAGCCTATATATTAGGATATGTGGCTGAGGAGAAAATCTATTAGTAATAACAATGTGATTATTTTTACTAGTTAATAGTACTTTCTTTTAGATTTTTTGTTATCAAGTTTCAATAGATATGTATTGCTAAATGATAAATATTTTAGACATTCTTGTCAGATTGTAAGAAGCTCATTTTTTTTGCATTAAAGAAATTCAATTTACTGTCATGATTTGTTGATCATGTAGTGCATATTTCATATATTTTGTGGGCACAAAACTCGAGCAAGGTCCACTCGAGGTACTGCCAACCCACCTTCTTTTTTGTTACTAGATTAGATGCTACATTACTCAGTTTATTTAAGATAAGTTTCCAATTGTATGCATTTGAATTTCATGAATGATAGTTGGTAGCATGAATTACATTGAGTTATTCTCCAGAGAAATTAGAGGTAAGAAGTTAGGAGTCAAAAGTTAGAAGTTTTAGTTAGTTGCAAGTTTAGATTTAATAGTTAGAAGTTACAGTATTAAGCAATAAGTACCTGAAACATAAACAATAGATGTATGTTAGTTCCCTTATTTTATAATTTTATTATTTATTTCCTTTTATATCTTTTACCATTCTTAATACATGTGTGACAACCTATGTTTCATCAATATAGGGAATAGTAGGATCCTTGAATGCACATATAGTGCCAAAATTGTCAAAAGCTTACAAGCCCTAGTTGATAATTAAATGAAATCTTTTATGAAGGTTTGGTGAACTGTCCAGTTAGGAACCCATCCTATGAATTATGTTTCTTGTAACACCAAGTTAATTAGACATTAGAAATGCCTTACATTTTTGGTGTTGTTGCTGGGGATGGTTCTACATTCAAGATTCTATTGTGTATTTTTTAAGATTTCATAGTTTAGTGTTTTTGTTTTTAGAATTAGGGTAATTAGGTTTTATCCATCAAAATAAACATGCTTTAATAATAATATGCAGGAACTGCTAAACCAAAGACTCCTAATCATTGCATGTAGAGGCAACAAGATTCTCTAAGAAGATTTATCCCTGTAGAACACAAAGCATTAGAGGACACTAATGAACACAATGAATAAAGAGAGGGTGTTCCTGAAGAAAAATCATCCCTAATGTGAGTACCCACACTAGACACAAATGAGAATTCCCACACACACATCAAAATCATGGCTAATTCAACAGTTGAAGATCCACCAAAGCATCTTATTGACAAGTAGGAGAGAGAAACTAATTTGAAGAACGTACCTCCTTCAACACTACTTGTCTTCTATGGGTTGGTCATGAAGGATCCAAACCCATTCCTTTTTGAGTTTGATGTACTATGTAGAAGTTATGACTATACTGTAGATACACACAAACTCAAATTATTTACAACAACATTGAAGGATGTTGCTCTAAGATGGTTCATGGGTTTGGAAGAGATGTTGTTCCCAATTGGAATAACATGAAAAAAAAGTTTCTGGAAAAGTACCAGGATTATTATAGAGGCATTGATAGGAAGAGGGATGATATATTCAAAATTATACAAAAATAAGGTGAACGATTAGAAGCCTATGTAGAAAGGTTCCAGTTCTGCCTAAAGAAATATCACCAGAACAAACTCTTAGATGAATCCTAAAAACTAGTATTCTTAAGGGGAGTTAATGAGGATTTCGTGGATGCCCTTAACCTCATTATATCAAGAGATATATCATAGTTACGTTTGATGAGATTTGAATTTGTTTTAGGAACTATTCAAGGTCTTTCACTAAAAAGACTAGGGAAGACCAGACATCTCCAATCGACAAATTATCTAATGGAGTCTCTAGATTAGAGTTGACCAATATTCTATCAAATATGAAGGAGGATATCACTATCCATATAGACACCATTAATATCAAAAATAAGTAAGAAGAGGTAGAAGAAACCCTTACAAAATACTACCCACATTATACATATAAAGACTAATTGTAAGTGCAATAATTTGACAAGTATTTTTGAAGATAGGCAAGTGAAACTAGACTTTCATACATTGGAGAATGACTATGGTTAGGTGTTTTATACCACTCAAACAAAACCATGGAAACCAAGACAATGCATACCCCTAGATCCTTTGAATTATAACATGTCATTTCTAGTTTACAATGCAAATTTCCCTAGTTGGAACCCTCATCCTTAGGCTAATACATAAAAATTACATTGGAAAAATCCTCAATCCAGTTGGAATTAACAAAAAAAAAAAATGTGGCCACCTTAGAATTATCAAGGACCTAATTATAGTTCTCTGAGGTCACCTCAACAAAATTAATGGCAACCTCAGTGGAAAAGAGGTTAGTAGTTTCAAAATCAAAATACAAACTATTAGCAACCATAATAGCCCTTGCAGCCACAACAACAACCCATAATACCAAAACCAACAAAACGAACACCTACTAATGCAAGAGAATCCATGGTTGTAAAGAAAACCTATATCAACCAAAAAAATTCTTTCTTTTAGTAGTTATCTCAAAATTTTCTTCCACATTTTACCACATTGTAATTTCTTAGCTCACAAAATAAGATATAGAATCTACATGAGGTTATCTTCAATATATCTATAGTTTAGGAGATTTGCATTTGTTTGCAAAAAATTATCACTCTTAGAATTTCTTGTGAATACTCAATCAGAGCATGTGGGGCCTAGCTGGCTTAGGCTTTATGTACAGACCTATGCCAGAGTGTGTAGAGATTAATGGAACACCATACAAGGTATTCTGGGTCTAAGGGAACTTTCTTGGAGATCCACAATATGTTTTATCTCAAAATGGATTATCTTCTCATGTTTTAAGGCCTACCTACATGTTTGATCATGCATTGGGGTTGTAACCCTCTGAGGCCAACACAAACCTTAATTTAAGCTAGAGATTCATATTTAAGATCATTTGTAATTCATTATAATAGGGTAATCAATAGTTAGATAGTTTAATTACAATTAATTAGATCTAGTTGATGAAGAAAGCCTTTATGCCAATTGTAATATCTATAATGTCCTTGCATTGGGCCTATGAGCCCTTAGTCATTCCACATATGAGGCATGTAATATTGCAAGTTATTGAATAAATAAAGATCTATGTTTTCTAAGTATTTATGGTTTTATTCCATTTTTTTGATCTCTAAGTTGCATGGTTTGAAAATTCTCTTTGGACCCTCCATCTATGAATGTGCTAAGTGGTATCAAATCAAGTTATGAGTCCATCAAGAAATAAGGATTTTCTTGTGGTAAATAGATAACAAAACTAAGGAAAACTATATGTGTTTTCAACTAATCATTGAATGTGAGGCAGCTGAGACCTTGTAGCCAGATTGCTAAATTGAGGTAGTTGCACCAGATCCAAGGGAAGAGATGCCACCAAGGAGAGCACCTAGTATGGCCAATGTTGTTGGAAGGATGGATAAAATTCTAGAGATGATGAGAGCAATGAGAGTCCAATTGGATGTTGTAGAAGAAGATAGAAGGAGAGGTCTAAGCCCTAGACATGTGGATGAAAGTGATGATGAGCTGGATCATGCTAAAAATCAAAATGAAGAAAACCTAGAAGAAGAAGAATAAGATCAAGTAAAGATGTTAAAAGATATTTACAAGATTGGTAAAAGACTTAGGATTGAAATTCAAAATTATGTAGGAAATTTAAACCTCGAGGAATTGATTGATTGGATCAATGATATGGAAGAATACTTTGAGTATGAAGAAATTGAAGATCCAAAAAGAGTTAGATTTACAAAAACCAAGTTGAAAGGGCATGCTGCTATCTAGTGGAAATAAGTTCAAATGGATAGCAACGGAAGGGGAAAAGATAAAATTATGAAGTGGGATAGGATGGTGACAATGTTGAAGAATAAATTTATACTTGTTGACTATGAGCTTGAATTGCTGAAAAGGTTGTAGAATTTGAAGAAAAAGGAGAAGTCTATGAAGGAGTATACATAATAATTCTACAATATGATAATCAAGACTATACGTAGTGAAGAAAGAAAAGAAAAAGTTTGCACAATACACCCATGGGCTAAGAAAAAATATCCAAGAAGAGTTGAGCCCGATGAAGATGATCATAATCGAGGAGACATACTAATTTGCACTAAAGGTGGAGGAAAAATTGAACAATAATTTTGAACAAATACAAAGAAGTGCAAGAGGAATATTCTAGAGAAGTGGATCACAATCCAAAGAGAGAAGATCAAATGTAGAGAAAAACAAGGAGGGGAAATCCTATTGTAGTGAAGAAAAGGACTATCATTCATACCACAGAGGAAGAGAAGACAAAAAATTCTACCGTAATGAAAAAGGAGGTCATAATTTCTATTGCAATAAAGTATATAGGAAAGAGGAAGGAAGATCTAAGAAGAGCCCATTTAGAGGAACCTGTTTCAAGTGTGGAGGTGAAGGACATAGAGCATTTGAGTGCCATAAAGGAAGTGCTGGTAAGAATTGAGTATACTAGAAGAATAAATTATGTGGAAGAGGAACCTATTGGATCTCCTAATTCAGTTGGGAAACTAGAGAAAGGTGAATCATTGGTAATGAAAATAAATTTGATGCATGAAGAAGTGGTTGAGGAACCACCACAAAGGAATAATTTATTCAGGAAAAGATGTAAATATGAAGGAAAGGTATGTAAAGTTATCATTAATAGTGGAAAAATTGATAATTTAGTTTCAGAAGAGATGGTAACCAATTTTAATTTGAAGAGATTGAAACACCCAAATCCCTATAAGATAGCACAAATTCAAGATATGCATAAAATATTGGTTAGTGAGCAGTGTTTGCTGAAATTTTATATAGGATCATAGAATAATGAAATGTTGTGTGATATTATGCCTATGGATGGCTGTTATTTACTATTAAGAAGACCATGAAAATTTGATAAGAAATAAATTCATGATGGGAGGAATAATACCTATACCGTGACTTCAAATGGAAAGAGAACTATATTGATACCTTTGGGAGAAGAGGACAAAAAGGAAGCTTGTGGCATAACCAAAATATTTTTGGTAGATGGAAGAAAGTTTCTAGATGGATTGAGGCATGAGAATATGTGTTTTACATTGATTAGAAAGAAGGGTGTAGTCTAAAGGTTGATCCACCAAAAAAAAAAGTAGCAAAATTGTTAACAAAATATGAAGACACTATATCAGAGAATGTACTAGATGGTTTACAATCAGTCCATAGCATCAGTCATCATATAGATCTTATAACTAGAGCAAGTTTTCCAAACAAAGTAGGATGACACCTATAGAAAATGTGGAGTTGAATAAAAAAATACATGAGTTGTTAAAGAAGGGATTGATCAAAGGTAGCTTAAGCCCATGTGTGGTACTTGTTGTACTGACACCAAAGAAATATGGAGAATGGAGGATGTGTACAAATTCTAGAGAAATAAATAGGATCATCGTCAAGTATAGATTCCCATTGCTAAGGATGGATGGCATTATGGACTATTTATGTGGATCAAAGTATTTTACAAAGATTGACCTAAAGAGTGGATATCATTAAATCAAAACTAAAGAAGGAGATGAGTGGAATACCAAATTCAAAACTAATGAAGGATTGTATGAGTGGTTAGTGATGCCTTTTGGATTGACCAATGTACCTAGTACTTTCATGATGATGAATGAGGTACTAAAGAAATTCTTGGGAAATTTTGTTATTGTTTACTTGGATGATATTCTAATTTTTAGTAAGAATAGAGAAGAAAATTTGTGGCACATTAGACAAGTATTACAGAGGTTGAGAGAAGAGAAGTTATTGATAAATATCAAGAAGTCTAGCTTTATGAAGGAAAAGTTGGTGTATTTGGGTTTTGTCATTTTTGTTGAAGGATTGAAGATGGACCTTGAGAAGGTTAGAGAAATTATTGAGGCCTACACTAGTGAATATTGGGGAGGTAAGATCATTTCATGGATTGGCTAGTTTCTACTGGAAATTCATTAGAAGATTTAGTAGCATTTGCATACCCATGAAAAAAACAATGAGAGGAGATAGGAATTAAGGAATTTAAGTGGACATCTAGAGCACAAAAAAGTTTTTAATTTTTGAAGAAAAAGGTGACAAATCAACTAGTGTTAGCATTAATTGATTGTGGTAAAGTATTTCAAGTTGATTGTAATGCAAGTGGAAATGGAATAGGAGTAGTGTTGAGTCAAGGAGGGAAACCACTAGCTTATTTCAATGAGAAGTTGAATGATTAAAAAAGAAGATATTTAGTTGATGATCAAGATTTATATGCCATAATCCAAGTCTTGAAGAAATGGAGATATTACTTGTTTCCCAAGGATTTTGTGTTGTACACTGACCATCAAGATTTGGAGTATTTGGATAGTTAAGATAAGTTGAACTAGATACATATGAGATGGATTGAGTTCTTGTAGAGTTATACATTTGTATTTAAGCATAGGAGTGGTAAGTCAAACAAAGTTGTAGATACATTAAGTAGGAGAAGGAATTTTTTGACATAAATAAGGATATAAGTATTATGTTTTAAAGAACTAAAATACATGTGCGAGGATGATCCAGATTTTACTGAAGCATGTCAAGCTTGTAAGGAACTAATAGTGATAGATATGAGTTAGTGGTTGGATTATTTTATTCAAAAAGATATGTTGTTCAAGGGAAAATAGTTGTGTATTCCAAGGATTTCAATAAGGGAGAATTTGATTAGGGAGAAACATAGTAGAGGACTAGCAAGACATTTTTGGACAGATAAGATAATAGCTTTGGTGAGTGAAAACTATTTTTGCTCGCATATACATAAATATGTCAAGAAGTATGTGAAAAATTGCATTATTTTTCAAGTAGCAAAAGGGATTAGTCAAAATTCTATATTGTATAAACCTTTGACAATACTAGAGAGACCTTGGGAAGATATCATGGAATTAATATTGGGATTACCAAGAATACATAGAGGATATGATTCAATAATGGTAGTAGCGGAAAAAAATTCTAAGATGGTACACTTTATTACTTGCAAGAAGACTAATGATGCCATGCATGTTGCTGACTTATTTTTCAAGGATATTGTGAGATTGCATGGATTACCTAAGAGCATAGTTTCATATAGACACAAATTTCATTGGGTACTATTGGAGGACATTGTGGAAGAAGATGAAGACACATATAAAGTTTAGTTTAGCATACCATCCACAAATAGATGTAAAAATAGAGGTAGTAAACAAGAGTTTGGATAACTTATTAAGATGTTTAGTTGGAGATAAGGTAGGAAATTGGGATATAGTTCTACCACAAGTAGAGTTTACATACAATAACTCAGTAAACTAGAGAACAAGGAAGACAACATTTAAGATTGTGATAAGAACATGTACCAGAGGAGTTGTGGAGCTTAGAGACATTAGTATATTAGCGAATAAGAGGAGTGTAGAAGTAGAATAATTTGTAGGATTCATGGAGAAAGTGCATAATCAAATCCAAAAACACTTGGAGGAAATGAATAGTAAGTATAAGGAGTAGGTAGATGAGAAAAGGAGACATAAGAATTTTTTCGTTGAAGATGAAGTTATGGTATATCTCAAGAAGGATAGATTCCTAGTAGGAACATATAATAAGATTAAGATTAGGAAATTTTGACCATGTAAGATTCTTAGGAAGTTTGGTTCCAAAAATGCATATGAAGTAGAGTTACCAGAGACACTTGCTATATCACCTATTTTTAATATTGTAGAAATCTATGTGTATCATGAAGGACAAATGAGTGGTAGTGAAAAATAAGTGGATTTAAAGGAGCAATTACCACATCAACCATCAAAGGATATTGAGTAGATCTTGACCACCATAATTGGAAGGATCACTAAGAAAAAATAGTACAATGAATACTTGGTGAACTGGAAAGGCAGACCAGTGGAAGATTCATCATGGATTTATTAGGCTGAGGTGGACCACTTTGGTTTTCCTCTAGCCCCTAGAAACTAAGAGACTCACTTTTCTTTCAACCACATGTGTGATGTAGAAGCATCCTTGGTTGTAAAACAATCCTAAATCAACCAAACTATTTATTTCTTTTAGTAGTTGTCTCAATAGTTTCTTTCACATTTTACTGAATTACCATTTCCCAACTTGTGAAGTAGGATATGGATTCTATATGAGGTTATCTTCAACATATTTAGATTTCAGGAGATTTACATCTATTTGTAGAAAGTTATCACTCTTAGAATTTCACTATCAATACTTAGTCAAAGCATGTGGGGCCTAGCTAGCTCAGGCTTTTTGTGTGGACCTATTATGGAGCATGTGAAGCTTAATGGAACATCATACAAGGAATTTTAGGTCCAAGGTAACTCTCTTGGAGATTCATAATACATTTTCTCTCACGATGGATTATCTTCTCATGTTCTAAGGCCGACCTACACGTTTGATCACACATTTGGGTTGTAACCCTTTGGGGCTGACACAAACCTTAGTTAAAGCCAAAAATTCATATTGAGTATTGTTATAATTCATTTTAAGGGGGTAATCAAGAGTTAGATAGTTAGATTATAGTTAATTATATCTGATTGAGGAAGGAATTTGTGCCAATTGTAATATCTATAATGCCATTGTAGTGGACCTATGAGCCCTTAGTCATTTTTCATATGAGGCATCTAATATTACAAGTTATTGAATCAATAAAGATCTATGTTTTCAAAATATTTCTTGTACTCTAAGATGCATAGTTGTATAGTTATCTTTGGAACCTTCATCTATGAATACCCCACCTACATCACCAAGAGCACCTCAATTGTCAACACAACCTACACCTAACCCAAATAATAAGCTTGTCCAATAGGCTTATTCTAATGGCACCATGCAATACCCCACTTATGGGGTTGAGGTGAGTGAAGTACACCTTAGATCAAGGAAGATGTTAGTTTGGCTTTCATTTAATCATATCATCAAATTAATTGATGAGGAACTCCTAGAAAAACCCATGGATAAACAACCTAAGGAATATGATTCAAATCAAGCCAATCCTACAACCATTATTCTAGAGCCTCCATTCCCTGAGAGATTAACAGTCTAAAAATATCAATCATAAGTTGAAACTGATCTGTTGGGATAACTCAAGGATGTTTGCATCAAAATACCTCTATTAAGTAAGTTAATATTGTAGACACCTAAAAATGACCAAGACCTACAAGCACTATTTTACCACCTTTCGTCATAACATGATTATAACATTATAATTATGCTTCTAACCCACATTCAACCATTAATTAAATAGTTTATAATTATTTAATTAATTCATAATCTCTCATTCTTCATGATTATTAAATAAATAAATCTTATTTATCTATTTAATATGTCACTAATTGTCAAAGTCTTCTCTTAATTAAATAAAATCTTATTTATTTAATTAATCCTTATCATTAATGTCCTCCTGATTATTAAATTAATATATTTTAATATATCTATTTAATATTTCACTAATTCCTAAATCCTCTCTTAATTAAATAAATTCAATTAATTTATTTAATTAATTAACAAATTCTTCTAAATTAAATAATTATTTTAATTATTTAATTACGGCATGTGACACTTCTATATTTTTAAATAAAACAAATCATTTAAAAATATCTCACATGGTTAACTGATTCTTCATTTAGTAATTAATTTAAAAAATCAATTACTTCTTATCTCACAAAATCCATATTTTGAATTAATTTAATTCAAAATAGAATTATTCTTCTACAAATCAAATAATTTCCAAAATTATTGATTTTCTAAAATCTCATCCTCTTGTTTGCTGATTTTTACTAATTTCATCTCCACTGTCACATTCAATCTTGATTTAATTCATTTAATTAAATCTTATTTGCACATATGGGTATTTTGCCCTAACCCTAATTGAGAGTTGCCTTATTGAATCTTGACCTTTGATTCTAGGGTATTCCTTAAAGCTCTCATCTTGTCCGTCCGTTCAAGATTGCATTTTCTATAAAATGACAATCTTGATCTCATTTTGGGATCCGATCATTACTTAAGTTATTCTTACTATAGGCATTTCATTCTCACATTTTAGGCTTTTACTTATTTTACTATTTGCATAATAGGAGTAATATTCTAGATTGCAATAGTTTAAATTTCAAATCCTTCAAAGGTATTGCTAAGGCTAGGCATTTTAGAGTTTGCTCACAAAGCTGAGGGCATTCATTTTTATCACACTAATCTCAAGAAGGTACAATGGAAGTGAAGCATGGAGGAGAGAAGACATGGGTGAGATCTATCTAATTCATTTCTTTTCTTGTTATTCTCTATTGTATTCCATTGTTTGACTTATATTAACTTGCAGGTACAACTAATCATTGATTTGATCTTGTAGGAAGAATTTCAGATCATTACAAATATTTATACTAAAACAATGAGAGAGATATGCCTCAAAAAACTATGGAGAAAGAGAAAGGACCTCAGACTATACATGTATTAGGACAACTTGCAGACATTATGTTGGGGGATATAACTGTGCCTAAGTGTGTAGATTCTGAGAGGCTTGTAGTGGATGTCAAAATAAATGTCACTCTCATTAAGAACACATTAATTGACTTAGGAAAAATTATTAATGTAATGACCAAAGAAACAATGAAATTCTTTATAGTTAATGGAGATCAGACCTACACCTACTATGCTACAGTTGGTAGATAGGTCCACATTTAAACCTGAGGTAATCATTGAAGACTTGGTAATAACATTAGATTCATGGGAGTACCCTGTAGACTTTATGGTATTGCAATATAAATCTAATCTTGCAAGATATCCCCTCATCTTAGAAAGACCTTGGTTGCAACAACATATGACTTCATAGGTTGCAGGTCTAGAAATATGACCATTTCCAATGGAAATGTGACTAAGAAATTAGTCCTTTATCCACTAGCCCAACCACATGTAAAACTAGAAAAAAATATTTGGCTAACCCTAGATGAGGAAGATCAGTATTCCTTAAAAAAATTGATGACTCTTGAACACAATCCATTGTTAGAAAAACAAGATGAAGATGAACTGATTGCAAACATCATGTAGAAAAACTATGGTAAGGACCTACAACATAATGTCTATCTAACATGTCTACAAGATTCTCAACATAATATAATCCCTTCCAATTCATCTGAGTTAGTTTGCCAAGTTTTCCATTCTTTGTTACCATTGTATTCAAAAAATAGAAAGACTTGACATTTCATCTTTTGAATCATCATCATTGACTTTGGAGATTATACTGAGAAAAAATTGAATGTAAATAGTCAACTGATTACTACACAACATACCTCGTTGTTGGCTATGTTGAAGGCACATGCAACAACATTTGAATGAGGTTATTATGATATGAAGGGGATATAACCATACTTGTGAATGCATAGGATTTACATCAATGATGGTTTTAAACTAGTTAGACAACCCCAAAGGAGAATGAACCATGTAGTTCAAGACATAGTCAAATCAAAGTTACAGAAATTGTTGGATGTAGGATTTATCTCCTATATTTGATAGTTAGTGGGTGTATCCATTAGTGATTGTTCCTAAGAAAGGAGGAAAATGGAGTGTGTGTGTAGAATACCTTGAGTTGAATGATGCAAATAGGAAAGACCACTTTCCACTTCCATTCATTTACCAAGTACTTGATTCATTAGATACAAGAAGTAATTTTCCTTTTTTCTATAGATTTAGTGGCTATAGTAAAATTATGATAGCCCCAAAAGACCAAGATAAGACAAATTTAACATGCCCTTGGGGTACATATTCTTATTCTATCTTACCATTTGGGCTATGCTATGCACCAACCAATTTTCAGAGTGCAATATTGGGCATATTCTCACAATTTTCACATGATTCCATGGAGGTTTACATGGATGATTTCAAAACTTATAGGAATACCCATGATGAAGCACTTGGAAATTTTGAGTAGGTACTAAATAGATGCCAAGAACATAACCTGACCCTGAGTCATGAGAAATGCTTCATGATGATGACTGAGGGGATTGTTTTGGGACATTTCATGTCCAATGAAGGAATTTAAGTAGGCCCCAACAAAATTGAGGTTATATCAACATTCCCTATGCCTCAAAGACAAAATGATCTTAGAAGTTTCTTTGGCCATGTTGGAGTTTATACAATATTTTAACATGATTGCAGTTCCACTACTTTTCTTACTATCTAAAGATGTAGAGTTTGAATGGACACCTGCTTCTCAAATTTATTTTGAAGCTCTCAAGGAAACACTAAATAAGCCACCTATCTTGAGAGGACCAAATTGGAATCTCCCTTTTCATATTCATAAAAATGCTTCTGATTTTACAATGGGAGTAGTGCTAGCATAGAAGGAAGGGAACAAAGAGTATTCCATATATTATATTAGAAAAAATCTTCATGGGGAAGAACTCAATATATAGTGTCTGAAAAGGAGATGTTAGTAGTGGTTTATGCAATAAATAAATTTAGACATTGTGTTATAGGGTATTCAATGTTCATACGCACTGACCATACAACAATAAGGTATCTCATGAATAAACCAGTGGTTGGTGGTAAGATTTTCAGGTGGTTAGTGTCACTTAAAGAATTTGACATTACCATTGTGGAAAAGCCAAGTAAAAAAAAATAGTGACCATTTTTTTATATCTAAAGTACCAACCAAATCAGAAGAAGATTTTGATGAATCATTCCTAATGAGAATTTATTTTCTCTTTGTATACACCTTGGTATGTAGATATTTCCAACTATCTTGTAGCAAGAAAGACACCACCCCATTTATCACAAAGGGAAAAGAGGTAATTAGTTTAAAAAAATTTCCATACTCAGGAATAGCTAGATACTTATTCTACACAGACCCAAACAACATAATGAGAAGATGCATATGAGAAGATCAAGTTATGATATCCTCAAAATATGACATGACGAACCCTATGGGGGAAAATTTGCAAAAAAGAGGACTACTCTTAAATTTTTGAATAATTGCCAACTCTTTATAAAGATGTAGTAAAATATACCGAGAGCTATGATAGATGTCAAGGAATGGAAAGGCTAACAAAAATAGATGAAATTTAATTGCAACCACAACTAGTAATAATAGCATTTGACAAATGAAGATTATAGTTTATTGGCCCCATCTCACCAACATCAAAAAATGAAGAGTATATAATAGTTTTTATATGATTACCTTACAAAATGGGTAGAGGTTAAGGCTTTATAGTTTGAAAGAGATAAGAATGTGGAAAAGTTTATCTATGAAGACATATTCACAAGACATGGAGTTCCAAGAGAAATTGTCACATACCAAGGACCCCAATTCACATTAGATCTAATCATAAAGTTAGTTCAAGAATATGAGATCAGGCACATAAAGTCCACACCTTATCACCCTCAAGAAAATGGGAAAGTGGAAGTCACCAATAGGGAAATTGAAAAAATATTGACAAAGACAATGCAACTCAATAAGAAGGATTGGGAAGCTAGGTTACTTGAGGCAGTTCAGGCTTATAAAACAACTTGGAAAACCGCAAAAAACTTTACACCATATGAAATGGTGTATAGTAAGAAGGGAAAAATTCCTATAGAATTTGAGTATAAAACATTGAGAACAACAATTAAATTGAGCATATATCTGTCCATAACACAACAAGAGAGATTGCATAACTAGAATGCATTGGATGAAATAAGAATGGAAGCCATTTATTACATTGAAGTTATCCAAAATCAAAAGATCTGTTGACATGATCAGTTTATTAAGACAAAGGAATTTAGTGCAGGTGATTGGGATCTAATTTATGACTCCATATACAAAGATTACAAAGGGACATTGCAAACTAGATGGCTTGGGCCATATGAGATAAAGATAATATTTCCAAATGGAGCTATTCAGATATAGACAATTGATGAAGTATGGTTATTATTTCTAGTCAATGGACACAGATTGAATCTTTATAAGAAACCATTGTAGAAGGATGAATTCCTTCTTACATAACAACAGTTTGAACTTGACATGGAACAAATAAATCCAGTTCTACAAATATATCAGTAGAAAAGCTACAAAGCTAGCTCACTGATATTCCATAGGTATAAATTCATCACATATTTCATGTGCATACACTACACAGGTGGTGATTGACAATCTTTGTTTCTCCAACTAGTGAGAAAAAGCATAAGGGACCTGCCACAACATAAACCAAAATAAATATCACAAAGGGACATGCTGTTATATTCACCCACAAAATTCACATATGCATCATAATATATCCATTTATAATGCATTTATATCATATTATTTACACATGCAACAATATACATGTCCACTTTACCACATGCAACCAATTCCATCATATCAACTTTTCATCTCTACTGTACCTCACAATAAGCTATGCCCTTAATATTAGAATACACCAAGTTATGAATAGTCAGCTTGTGGCTATCTTAAATCCTAATTAAGTCATATTATCATTATTATATTGTTATTTAGTTGTTTAGGTCAGCCTTGTGCTTATATAGGATATCTAAGTAAACCTGGGTGATATCCTAGGCATAAATAGGTATATATAGGAGGTTGTGAGTCTTATTTCATCATCATATTATGAATTGTGTTCTTATTAGAGATATTTGGAGGTTTCCCTTCTCGAAGTGGCTTGTTATTTTTAGTTATTATCAAGTATTCTCAGCATATTTTCTATCATATCCTTCTTGTTGGTATGTGGTGACTGATCATGCTTTTTCATTAACATGTCAAGGTTTTTTCCCATTGACATGTCAAGGTTTTCTAGCTGAAATGTTAAGGTTTTTTCCCTTTGACACGTCAAGGTTTTCTGGTTGACATGTCAAATGAAAAATGACCTTGTAAAACCCTAATTCAAGAAGGTTCCAAAAGGCTTGTTATAAGTAGCTATGATGTAAGTTTTGGTGTTGTATTCACAAGATTGTAATATGTTTTACATTGGGTAATAAAATCATTGGGTAGATGAGTTTCTGTGGATGTAACCCATATTGGGTGAACCACGCTAAAATTCTATGTTGATCCCTTTTGTGTTATTGTTCATTATTATTTTTGGGTTATTTAATCTATATATAATTGTTAATGTTTATTGCTCCAATCTATTTGAACCCTAACACTTCTATTGTGCAATTTATTTCATTAAAAGTGGTATCAGAGCATGTATTCTTGTGCAACTTATGTCCCATGTAGCATTGCCTTCATGATATTGGTCCCATTGTACCTTATACTGAACAATGTCCCTATTTTGAAACTTGACTTTGTGTCTATCCAAAATTCTATTGGGCTCCACTAGCACCACTCTTGGATCATCCACTTGTAAAGAATGACAATCAAGTATATGAGACACATTTGGGTGGTATGGTTTTAGCAAAGAAACATGAAACACATTATGGAGTCAAGCTAGAACAGGGGGTATAGCAAGTCTATGTGCAACTGGGTTGATTACTTCTAGCACATCAAACAGACCCACATATCTCAAATCCAACTTGGATGAATTCTTAAAGGTGATAGAGCTCTTATGTAGATTGACTCTTAGAAAGACCTTGTCCCTGACTGCATATTGTCTAAAGGTTCTATTTTTGTCTAAAGGTCCTATCTACTACCTCCTTCAATCTTCTCTTGATAAGCCTCATCCGCTCTTCCATTTCCTTTAGCATCTCAGGACCCAATATGATCTTGTCTTCCAATCTGTCCAACTGATGGGAGTACAAAACACTCACCCATATAGAGCCTTGAAAGGTGCCATACCTAAGGATGCATGATGGGAGTTGTTATAAGAAAATTCTACTAGTGGTAGATACTCTTCCCATTTATACTGTTGATCCATACAATACATCCAACAGAGATCTTATAGTACCTGATTCACTCTCTTGGTTCGAACTTTGGTTTGAGGATGGTAGGATGAACTAAAGTTCAACTAGTGCTACATTCAAATTGGTCCAAAACCTTGGTGTCATTTGTGTATCTCTATTAGATATAATGGTCTCTGACACTCTATGTAAACAAAATATCTCTTAGATAAATTTCTTGGCCAAAGTCAATGATCCACCCTTAAGGTTCCCTAGGATAAAATGTGCCACCTTAGTCAACTTATTGACTACTTCTAGACTGAAATCATGCCTATTCTTGCTTAAAGGTAACCCCTACATAAATTCCATATTGACCACTTTCCATTTATACTCAAGTATATTGTAACGATAAAGGCGCCCTACTCGGTGCATGTGCTCAGCCTTGACTCACTGACACTCCAAGCATTTAGCTATGTATTCTACTATGTTCTTCCTAAGTCAAAAAAAGGTACAAGGTTTTTAAGTCTATGATCATCTTTGTAACTCCAGGGTATCTGGAATATGGTGCACCATGGAATTCATCTAGGATCAAATTCATAAGCTCTACAAAATTTGGGATGTACATCCATCTCTGGTATCTTAAGATACCGTTTGGTTCAAATTTGTACCCATTGAATCGATGCTCTGACAAATTCTCTTCTAGAACCTTTTTCACCCTTTGATAATTCTCATCACCTTGCAAGTGTTGCATCACCTATTGTCTTAGATTGAATCTCATAGAGGTCATGGCCACCAAATGTCTTCATCTACTAAGAGCATCTGCCACTCAATTTTCCTTTCCTTTTATATACTCAATTCCAAAGTCATACTCCCTAAGTAATTATAGCCATCTCCTCTGATGTGCATTGAGGTTAGGTTGAATGAAAATGTATCTCAATCCTGGGTGATTTATTTTGAGCTCAAATTTCTTTCCAAAAGATAATGTCTCCACATCTGTAGGGCATGCATTATAGCTACTAATTCCAGGTCATGTGGTGCATAGTTTACTTCATGTTGTTTCACCTTCCTAGACTCATAGACCATCACTTTCCCTTCTTGCATTAACACCGATCCTACTCCGTCTCTTGAAGCATCCGTGATCACTGAAAATTGACCATTGGGATCTGGAATAATTAATACCAAAGCTACACTGAGATTCTCCTTAAGGAGTTGGAAATATTGATCACACTTCTCAATCCACTCAAACCTCTTTCGTTCTTTTGAAGAGACATTATTGGGGCTACAATTTTAGGAAAACCTTGCACAAATTTTCTATAGTACTTGACAAGGCCCATAAAACTTTGCACCTCTGACACATTGTGAGGTGTCGACCGTTCTAAAATTGATTTTATCTTCTCAAGGTCCACAAAGACTCCCTCAACTGAGATAATGTGGCCTATGTAATGCACCCTATACTGATAAAATGAGAACTTGGATAGCTTCCCAAAAAGATTCTTTTCCCTTAGATGTTGTAAGAATGTCTTCAAGTGTCGATCATATTCCTCAATAGAATTGGAATAAACAAAATATCATCAATAAAGATTAGGAAAAAATCATCCAAACAGTCCCGAAACAAATTGTTCATAAGATTCATGAAGGATATAGGTGCATTGGTCAACCCAAAGCATACAAAGGTGAACTCGTAATTCCCATATCGAGTTCGAAAATTCATCTTTGAAATATCTTCTTCCTTTATTCTCAATTGATGGTAACTAGACCTGAGATCTATTTTTGAGAATATTGTTGCTCCCTTCATCTAGTCATATAGTTCATCAATCCTTAGAAGAGGGTAGTGATTCTTGATGGTTTCCTTGTTTAACATCCAATAATCTATACATAAATGCAAGGTTCCATCTTTCTTTTTCACAAAGATAATTGGTGCTCTCCAAAGTGACACACTAGGTCTAATAAGCCCCTTATGTAATAGCTCCTGTAACTAGTCTTTCAATTCATAATGCTCTGTGGTGGTCATCCTGTACGGGGCCTTAGACTGTGGCTCAACTCTTGGCATTAAGTTGATTGAGAAATCAAATTCTCACTTCAAAGGCATCTCGATGAGATCTTCGAGAAATACATCTCAAAATTCCCTAAGAATTGGATAGTTGTTAAGGTATGGTTTCTCATTGTTAGGTTCACTAACATGCACAATAGATATAACACAACCATTCCTCTGATCTCTCTTAATATGCATAATTGAGATCTGTTTAAGCTCTAGGGGTCATTGTAACCTATGTATCTCAACTAGGTTCCCATAGTCACTAGAACAACTCACCATATTATCCTCATAATTTACAATAGCCTCATGCTCAATCAACCAGTAGATTCCTCAGATTACATCATAGGATCCTAATGGTACAAAATAAAGGTTAACTCGGGTCATGAAGTTGGGAAGCTCCAACTCACTGCAAAAGAAATATGAATCTACTTCCCGCTTTGCTCGATTCCCATACTGAACAAACCATGCATTTTCCATATATCCAGGTTAAATGGGTAGCTTAGAAATAATTCTAGGATCTACGAAGCATTCAGTAGGTCCAGTATCTATCAAAATAGAAATAATTTGATCATAGAGATTACCCATTAATTGAATTAGAGAAGCTTGGTACTCTGCTTGCTGTTATCCACTGCTACATGGATCTTGTGTTGCAGAGTTTTTTGTTGATTTCCTTCCTTCTGTGATATCAAATTTTGAGGGTAGTTACATGCATAATGGTCTTCCCCACAAGTGTAACATCCATCATGTGGTTCTTTCTGACCTCCAACGTTGTCATCGTTTGAGTACCCCTGGCTACCGTTATAGCTATCATTACCCTTATTAGCCCTTTTATTCCTTTTTCCTTGGTTGCCTTCTTCCTTTTCCAGAGGACTGCCTTCCCTTTTCAAGCTTCTTACCTAATGGGACATTTTCCCTTTTTGTTCACCACTCTTCCAAAATATTTTGTTTCTAAACCAAGGCTTGGATTTTTATCCTTTGTGAAGATTGGACAACTACTACAACTTCTATTCTTGCTTAATAGCCTTCTCAAAAGCTTCTTCCATAGTATGAGGATTGTGAAGATCCACTTCAGCTCCAATGTGGGTTCTCAGTCCCAATATAAACTTTTGAATCTAGGTTCATCAGATTGATACTGTGATACATACTTAAGCAAGTTGGTAAAATTTTCCCATTACTGCACTACTGTCAGGCCTCCTTGGGTCAGATTATAAAATTGAGTCATTTTCTTGTCAAAGAAAATCTATGGTAGCCACCTCTTTCTAAAATATTTGATGAAAAACTCCCAAGTAATCCCTTCTTACAAAAGTCTCCCTTCAACCTTCTCATTATCCCACCAAGTAGCTACCTCTTCAAACAATTGATATGCTGCCCAAGCAGTATTGGTTTGATCTAACAGGTTGCAAAGCCCAAAATATTTTTCCATCTCTATGATCTAGTCCTTAGCCCCATCTTCGATGGCCTTGCCATTGAAATTCAGTGGTGCTACCTTCTTAAGATCTTTTCCCAATTATTCCTCCAACCGACCTTGATTATGATTCTCTTCTCCTTGGTTGGGTATCTCATTCTTGAGATTCAAATCCTCTTGCACCCCTCGAACCTCTTGTTCCAAATGGTCCATTTAGGATTCTTGTTGGCTCAAGAGTTCTAAGATTTGGTCTACCCTCTTACTTGGCCCATTTTCCTATCTGCTACCACCTACATCTTGTTTTGTGGTCACCATGGTGACTCACACTCGACCTACATCACAACGACATTTAGCATTCAAAAATAAGGTTTTATGTTTATGCTATTACATTTATGAAAAACAAAGCACACAAAATGCAAGCCTAAAAAAAAGAATATATACATGTTCATTCATCAAGACAAGTATTCAAGCTTCATTCTTTTGAACAAAAAAATAATTTATTTATTTATATTAAGTTTGGATTTACACTGATCCTTATTTACAAAAGTTTTTCGCTTTAAGTAGCTCCCTCATTATCAGATAGAGGAAATTTCTTAAGATCCTCATCCAAAGCTACATCTTCCCTCTTAGGTGAGGTAGGACATGTGCACAGGAAATCCTTCTCCTCCTTAGTCATTAGTGGCACATTAGGTCTACATCCTATTAGACAATCTCTAAATGCAGAGGGTTTCTTAGTCTCACGAGTTTGTTTGGTCTCCTCTATCTTTCTTCCTCTCTCCAACTTGAGACGTGTGAGGGCATGTGCTAGATTTTCTTCATTAGTAATCTTGGGTTGGTCTTTACATTTGGATTTATCCTCAATAAATTTTTTATTTTTCATAGCCCTATTGGTACTCCCTTTCTTTCTTCCTGACTTGGACCTTCCCATTTCCTGCAACCAATTCAGATTTGGTTATTCTCCAGGTATCTCAAATCTAGTTAAGGTTCTACTAGTCCCTAGTTCAACCATCGTGGGTTCATAGGCCTAGAGCTAAACCTTGAGATCTGATACCAAATGTAACATGCTCAACTAGATTTCTACCATAAAACCAAAAATTGACATTATGGATATTGATATTTATGACACAAATTCCATAGATAATTCTATTTAGCACTTTTATGTTCATAAATCACCAATTAATCAAAAATAAAAGAATATTCATTTCTAAATGTCAATAGTCACATACAAGTTTGAATGTGAATTCAACGCCTCAAAGTCAATTATGAGTTACATAGTTTTCTTTCTATTACATAAATTTGTTCTTTTTCATCAACGACACATTTACATAATAAAATTATGATATGATTCCTTATGAAAACTCACCTCCATTGGTGTATGTGAACATGATTGAGGTGATTTTCCACCCAACCACAAAGCAATGCTTCCCTGGAATTCTTCAGTCAGTCGAAGAATTCTTGACCCTGCACAAAACACTTAGCAAGAGATACAACTTCAAAGGTGGAATCCGTGCATGCCTAACTACATGCATTTTTATCTATTGTTAGAATATGAAAATTCTATGTTAGGTAAAAAAATACATCAAAGAGAATAAATAAAACAACCTATTTTTTATATATAATGACTGCAAAGCTTGTCCAAGCTCTTGCTATATAAAATGCAACTTTGGTTAGATTTGGAAATGAAAATATACACTCTCTAGCACCCATTCCTCGAAGAAAAGATTATCATATCAAAGGGGTATCCCTCCCTTTTAGACCATATATTAGCAAAATATTCTAGTGTGATACAATCTACCATTGAATTCATGTATCATTCCATTTCATTTATTGACTACAAATAAGTCATTTTATTCAGGTACAACCATTCATTCATCCATCATACTCCATTTTCATTTTGCAAATCTAAACTTTTCTATCTCTATAGTTCCTTTCTTGCAATCAAATTCTAATTATCTTACTCAAATATTAATCAAGATGAATTAGAAGGTATACCCCATGTATGTGCATATAAATAAATAAAGCATTTATGCATGTGCACATATATGCCTAAGTGAACATAGTTAGAAAATGTGTATACATTCTAAATAGAAAAAGAAATAAATCATCTTACATACAACAAATCCATATTCATAAAAGTTTAAATATCAAATTGTTCAAAAGTTCCATTTATTAATTCAATGTCATTTAACCACAAAAATTTAGCCAAAATGATTGATTATAATATTTCTAATAATCATTACCAGAGAAATAATAGTTCCTTCTGAAAAGAAGAATGTGTTCAATTTATTTTCAATTCTATTTCTAGGTTGTCTGTTTTAGGTTAATCATGTCTGTTTGTCATTCAATTTGATATTTCCATTGTAATAGATCTTAAAAGAACATTAGTAATCGAATTAACATAATTGTTTTGTTCTATCAAACAAGTTCCACTTCAAAGAAAAAGTGGTCGACAAACATGCTATCTTGAAAATGATAACATGTCATCAATTTCACTACAGGATCTTCATTACATTCGGTAGCATTTCATCCTCAGTGGGGCCTTTGATAGTATGGAAGAACCCTTCACATTTCTTATATAAAATTCAATAGAGTGGATCATTTTTCAACCTTGGATATCATACTCGAGTAAATCGATAGTGACAACACAAGAACATATGCATATATACATATATATTTAGATATATATATATATATATATATATATATATATATATATATATATATATGTGACCAATGAAATAGTATAGGTTAACTACACTTGATCCATATAAATTCAAAGTATATTTAATCCACTAAGCATCAATCCCAATAAGATATTCAATGCAAATAAAAATGAAGAAGCCATTCAAACTAACATTCTAAAACATGAAAGCTTGAAAAACATATATTATAAGCCATTGAACCTTATCCTATTGGGGGAGTGGTGTCACAGTGATGTGGAATGGTGACCCTTTCCCAATCCCTTGGATAATATGAGCCTTTCCTATCGATTTTATTGATTAAAATCGATGGAAACTGATGAAAAAGATGAATGAAAGCATGATAAAAGATAAATTAACATGATGAAAGCTAAGATGTTTAATGGAAGTGTATGCAATCCTATTCTAAATGTGTACATTATTTAAAAATGCAAGCCCTAGATTCCAAAATATACTAAATGAATGAAACTAAGTTATCATGGAAGCTATTAATGGATGCTTTAAGCTACTATGATCAAGATTCTAAACTATAAAAGCTAAATGTATGCTAAATATGGATGCAAGGTGAGTGTGATTTTCAACAACATGAGTTTTCTTTGAAAAGGTGGATCCCTATTCAATAGATGCAAAGTCTATTTATAGAATAGGCAAAAAGGAACCAATGGTAAGGATTGAAAGAATCAATCAATGGTTAGGATGGAAGGAAGATGGAGGCATGGATCATGGATTCCCATCAAGGGTTGAGAATTCAAGTTGATATTTAATCAAGGTCTCACAATCATGTAAAGAAGCACACTTTCAAAAATTGTTCAAGAAGTTTGTTGAAATTTTCCTACAAAGAAGAATAGTCCCTTTTTTGAATGAGTGAAGAGGGAGAATATTCTCATGGATGAGGAAAATTAGCATTTAGTTGATTAAAACCAGATTTTTTTTGTGTAAAGGGGAAGGAATATTCCATGAGAATATTCTCTTTTCGAGGAATGTGCAAATGAGGAATATTCTCAAGGAATGTTTCCTTGCAAGTGGGAGAGTTAGAATTAATTAGTAATTTGATAATTAAAACAAAGTTTCAATTATGAAATTTAGAGGAAATTAGGGTAACCATTAAATAATTAACTTATTTAATAAAAAGGGATCAAAATGACATTAAATAAATAATTAAGATTATTTTATTTAAATGAGAGGAATTAGAGTGTTAAAATTAAATATTTTGATTTATCCAATTTAACATGATGAAAGGTTAGCATGAAAGGGGTAGGAATTAACCTAATTAGATTAATCAAATTAAAAGATGAAATAAATGTATTTAATTAAATAGCTAGGCTAATTTAATCAAACAAGATAAAAGATGATGGATTTTAGGATGAAACAGTGTTAGTATATCAGATTCGAGTGTGTAGTATCATTCAAGACATTTTTAACTGTCTACATTTTCCCCCTCTTTGAAGTGAGGTACCTGTTATGTTGGTTCAAAGAATGATGCTTTTCAAATTAAAATTGCTACTCAGATCAATTTTTTTTTGATTTTTTGAATGCCCCATTGTTTCCCCAATGGAAGGAATAAACTGGTTCCCTGCCCTCTCGAGAGAGTAGGTGAAAATTTTGAATTTTGGGTTGATCTCTCGACAAAGGTAAAATTTCAATTTAGGTGCGAAGACATGCCACTAGATGCAAAAAATGTCCTAAAAAATGCAAAAAATGCAAAAAATGGCTCAAAATAGGTCACGAAGTGTGGATATAGGTAAAAACAGGCCAAAAACCTAGGCTTTTGGCTCACATGAGGGCAAAGAACCGTAATTTTTTGGCTTAAATAGGTGAAAAGGTTGCACTTCCAATTAATTTGTGCATTAACACTTTAGCAAACTTTTGCATTTTGAGCTTTGATACTCTGACAAGATGGCACACCGTGCACTTCCAATTCACCTTTTCGAGTGGGATCAAGACTACCATCGCCAAGTAGACGTAGGACCCCGGGTATGTGACTCAAAAATTATCTCAATTTTCACATTTTTGTGTATTTATTTACACGTCTAAATTAGGTTTTCTAGGGTGTCATTGTATAGCGATGCACAAAAGGTGTTAGAATAATTGCTATTGATTAGAGTGTTGCATGGTTAGAGTAGCAACATAGGGTTTTTTGTTTTAGCGATTCACAAAAGAGGTGGGCAACACACTTGTCAAATACCGATGAACCATCATTTTTAGTTATAACGACACACCTCAATGTCAATGCACAATTGAGTATTGTGACGTGCATCCCCAAATCGGCGACACACCCCCTAACATGATATAGTGATGCATCCTCAAAATGGTGACACTATTTATTTCAGTGACACAATTGATGTTTTAGGATGCAAAACCTGTGATTTTGATCAATCTTTAGATTTTTAGGAAAATTGATGTTGTGTGTGTGATGCACACAAGAGGATCCGTAGCCATTGATGTCGTGGGAGCATCATTCTAAGATTTTTGTAGTGACACAAGATTTCGATGACCTAGAGGTGGAGTGTCTGGGGATGCTCAGATAAGGGTTTATGAATTTTATACCAGAGGTCCGAACTCATTTAGCCATGATGACAGTGCTCATCGAGAGGTGGCACATTGAGACATCTTCCTTCCATTTTCCCATTGGTGAGGCCATAGTCATGCTTGAGGACGTGTGGCGGATCTAGTGGCTCCCCATTCATGGGGAGTGGGTTATTTATGGCATAGATGCTAGGAGAGATGCATGCTATTAACTTTTGTGGACTGACAACATCACTTTGGCTAGTTTTTAGAAATACTTAGACCTATATAGAGCCTGAATACCTATCTTTAGATTGTTCGTTGCTACACTTATTGTTGGCATGATTACCCCCGATCGATGGGGCATAGGCTTTAGTCTAGGCTGGGGGTTTCATGGCACAACATGATCCAGAGGACCACTATGTATGCATGAGGGCCTATTCTACTTGCTTCTTTATACCATGATATGCATCAGGCCATATATTGCTAGGGCCAATGCATTGGAGTGGGTATTACACTTTTACACATATGGTCTTAGGAGCATATTGTAGTTTTGAGGCCTCTTATTATTTTAGCAGATGCTCATGAGGATGAGCCCATCGTGTTTAGATACAAGGTCCTTATGACATTACAACACATCGGCCTGACATGTATCCCATATTGGCACCATGTCATAAATGACATGATCGTATTTAGATGGAGACCATGGCTATAGGTTCCTGCCTGGTATGACAACCAGAAGTAGTTGTATTTTTCTTGACAAACCCACCATATCTAGGGGCAAGAGAACACTATGGTAGAGTGGTACCTTCCAAACCATATTGCTAGATAGTTCAGGGAGGTACAAGACATACCTCATGATGATTACACAACTATGTTTGTGATATCCCAAAGGAAGGTTGAGTGGGGAGCTTAGATTGATCCCATCATGGTGATCAATGAGTTCTGATAGCTGGTTGTCCACCCATGGGCTTATGATTAGGGTTTTCCAGATGCGGGGACTACCCCTGGATATTATTCATGGTTTAGACTACCTGTTCGCCTGACAAACCCAATGGGGGATACCTCGGTAGGAGAGGTAGAGACATAGGAAAAGGCAGGGACAAAGGTAGGGATAGAGGAAAGGATGGAGGCAGGTAGCTGCCTGACCAACAACCATACTAGTAGAGGGGATAGGTGCCAAGGGATGGTCATTAAGATCATCAGTAGGATGGCCAACACGATGACCAGTAGGATAGATATGTTTTAGGGGCACCACCACCTCCTCTACCACAATAATCAGATCCATGGGATGGGTAGATTGTTTCCCTCACAATAGAGAGGGATCAACTACGTTAGTAGTGTTGTACCCCAAATTAAAATTTTTGCTACACTAAGGCATTTTGAAGAAATGAGTCAAAGTCTTATCAAAATCTGTCAAAAAGGTCAAAATTGGGGATTTACATGTCATGCATGGGGGTCAGAAACTTGAAACTTTCAAAATCTGTCAATCTAGGTTGGCTCAGAATGACCAAATCAACAAAACCCAAATTTCAGTTTTTCAACCCTAAATTTTAAGAAAAATTCTATTTTTAGTAACTTTCTAAAAATATAATTTTTTTTGGGTTTCTTTTGAAATGGATGCTAGCAAAATTTTCTAAAAATATAAATTTTCTAAAAATAGAATGTTTGGCTTCTAGGGTTGAAACTAATTTTGATTGGCTTAAAATACTTCCTCATTAGGCTAGCGTAGTTAGAATCACAAAAAGATCAGTTTTACCCTAGTGGGTCTATTATGCTTTTTCAGAAGCTTTTTAAGGAGCACTAAGGTCATTAATGGAGGTTAGCCAACTGCCAGGTGTCGAAAACAAACATTCAAGCACTGAACATAAGCTGCTAATGATGAACATGCATGAAGAATGAAGAACGGAGAAAGGAAGCTGTCAAAGTTGAAAAATGTGAAATTTTGGCTAACACTAGAGGCACCAGGTGCCCCTGTCAAGCATAGGTGCTCAAACCTTCATGCCTATTTTTTTTTTTCATCTCGAGTAGCAGAGCAAAGGAAAACACGTTGAACAAAGGAGAAATTTGAAAATCTCAAAAAATATTCTATCTGCTAGCCATAGGCGCCCCTAGGAGGAGAAAGGCGCCCAATTTTTTAGGGCATCAAATGATGAAATTAGGGTTTGCACTCCCAAGTGATGTTCAAATTCTTATCAGCTCCACAATGAGCCCATCAACGTAGTTATATAATCACCCAGTCATCTAGAATAAAAGATTGAATAGAGGAGTTTCAACTAAAAGACATAATACAAACCATGAAAATAATGAAAAATATTCTAAGTCTGGGTACTCTAGGCACCCCAGGTGGCCAGGGGTGCCCAATGTTTTGAAGGACATAATATATAAATTAGGGTTTGTAGATATGCTCATTGTCTTTAGGATCCAACCAACTTCACAGTAGATGTCTTCGACAGATCATCGGACTGGTCAATCACCGACAAATCCAGATTGAACTGAGGGTATAACATGAGGTCAAAAATTTGAAGGAAGCCAAAAAATGGCTAAGGCATGGAATGTTGGGCCCCCCAGGAGGAGATAGGCACCCAAGCTTTTGGGGCCTTAAACTCACCTTTTAGATGATGTTACTCCCAAGAGACCCCTCTTGAAATCATTCAAGCTATCCGACGAGCCCAACCATCAGTCCATCTAAAACCTGGATCATCCAGTAATGAAATTCATCAGAAGATCATAAAGAAAAAAAAATATTCCAAGTTTGGTGGACATAGACGTCCTAAGTAGCTAGGGGCACCCAAGAATTTGAAGGTTTAGAATCAATTTTCAGGCACTGGCACCTCCAGAATAACCATCTTAGATTCAGCTGAGCTTCGCAACGGAACAGACAACCAAATCACCAGACCCCCTGAGTTCTCAAAATCATGAACTCATAAAAAAAATAGAAGGCAATGAAAAGTTGGAAAAATATTCTAACACTGGAAAGGTTAGGTGCCCCAGCTAGCCAGAGGCGTCCAAGCTTTTGACCCCCAAAATCCAACTTTCATGAGATGTAGTTCCTAGAAGACCCCTTTCAGAATCCTTCGAGCTATCCAACAAGTCTAGCCAATAGTTCATCAGACTCCCAGATCATCCAAAATAGTGAATTCATCTGAGAGTGAGGAAATAATGTTGAAATTTGAAGAACATGGAAAAATGGTAAGTCTAGTGAACATGGGTACCCCAGGTAGCCAGGGGCGCCAAAATTTTTGAGGGGTCAAATGAAGTTTTCATCAGAAATTGCCTCCAAGATAATCTTCTTAGAATTAGTTAGGATTCATGATGGATCACTCCATCAATTCACAGGATTCTCCAAGCTTCTGGAAATCAGATTCAAATGAAGGTCAAAATCAAGCAAAAATTAGAAAATGTTAAAAAAATGGCTAAGAATGGAGAGGAAAAGTGCCCCAAGAGGAGATTGGCACCCAAGGATCAATTCCTTAGGAAATTTTTCAAATTTTTATCATTTAGCATTCAAATAAACTTCTACATTCAACGAACCTACTCATGATAGACTTCGAAAGTTTTAAAACAAAAAGAAAGTAGTTTTTCCTCAACCTCAACTTATTTAAGAGAGCTTTTTCCTTTCATTATTCATTTTTGCAGGTTGGCTTCAAGAGCAAGAATATTTTCCCTTTTCTCTCCACAAATATTTGAAGACCCAAACGACATGATATTTTGGTGTTCTTTGTGGTTTCGAGATCAGTGAGCAAGGATGAATACTTTTTTAGGCTCCAAACTTCTAGGGCGTTTCTTTTTCAAAATAACCACTTAGCTTTTTCCATTTCTGATCACATGGGTCTCTCTGGTTTTTCATCCTCGTGAACATTGAGAAAATTTTCCTCTTCTAGAAACTGCTTTTTGGCTGCTTTTTCAAGATGAATTTTTCTTTTTTAGTTTGTAAGCATTTGGGTTTCTCCGAAATGTGATTTTCTACAAAACCCAGATCCTATCTTTTTTTTGGAGAAATTTCTTTTTCAAGACATATCAAAATTCTATTTTCAACAACACTCTCCACTCGAAATCAAGAAACAAATCAAATTTTTGGCGGATGTGATCAAGATTTAAAGCAACGGTCTTCTAGAAGCTTTCTTCCAGTTTTCTTTCTATTCTAGTCTCAATTCTTATCCATTCTTTGAAGAAGAAGAAAACAAATGTACTAGTTGGCATTTCCTATTTTTCATTCTTTCTTAGTTGTAGATGTTTATCTTCTTTAGTTTTAGAAATAAAGCTTGCATGCTGGAAAGTATTAGTTGTAAAAGCAAGGAGATTTTAGGGTTCCCTACTCCTTTGCTTAGTTATAAATAAGGGCAGCCTTGCCCATTTTTATTCAACCATGCTAGTGATAACAAGACACTGTGCCTCTTAGTGCCTTCTCATTTTGATTTAGTGTTGTTCAAAATTTTGATTGTGATAGTGAAATTGATTGAGCTTATTTTGGCCTTCAAGATTGCTATTCAGTTTCTGTTTGATCTTGTGCTAAGTGTTAATATGGTTCTGATCACATGTTGCATGCCTGATTTTCTACAACTTACTATCCTAGACATGTAAATCTTGATAATTAAGAAGGAGGATCTTATGCTTTTCTTGATTTGATTTAATGTCCCAGTTTTCAAAGTTTTTTTGTGTGTTGAAATCATTCCTCCTTCACTTCTCGGATTTAAACTTTGCGTTTATTTAAATCTTTAGAAGCATCTTTAGCATAAGTTAGTTGTATTTGTAAGTTTTTATAAAAGAGAAAACCACAACTGCAACGTCAAGAGTTCTATAACCTTGTGTTCTCGCAACTAAGACAAAAAGATAGGTGAATTAGTTTTTAATTTAATTTCTTTAGCATAATTAGAAAAAGAGGGAGCTTCCCCTCTGAATTTGAAGAGCAGTTTACTGCACACGTCCATTTCCGAACCACATTATAGAGGTGCGATTTGAAATGCCAACAAGTAGCTTTAGGCAATGATTTCTATTAGAGACAAAGATATTCAGTTGCGACAACAATTGGACCTAGAGTTGGCCTAGGAGATTGGGTGATAGTAGCAGCTTGAGGCCATTACAATGAAATCTTAGGGACAGATGGTCTCAACAAACATGTATAGGGAGGTAGTCACAGAGGCTACATACTATAGGATGCACTATCACAAGGATGTTCCTAGAGAGATGCATTAGCATGAATATTCACAGAGGATTGGGGAACCTCCTAAGGTTGAGGATCATCCTTCGGTTATATGTGGGGAGTCGAGCAACCACTAGGGATAGACAATTTTTGGATTCCCTACCTGATTATTTATACAAATACACATTCATAGGCTAATTTTTGATAGCCTCATGTATATTTTATTTTTGATGATATTCATACACATTGATTCAGATATTGTACCATGACAATAATTTTTTGATATATATATGAGATGATTTAGATTCATGATGTGATGTGCTTTATTTCATGCTTTATGATGTATGGATGCATATGATATGATGTGATGTTAAATTGATATGATGATTATGTTTATGTTATGGATGCACATATTTATTTATGCATTATGCGATATGAGATGATCTATGGTGTAATGTTTATGATATGAATTGTTTATGAGATGGATGCAATGCAATGGATGTGTGATCATCTTTTTCAGTATCTTTGTATGATATGTTATGACATGTTTTGATATGCAGATGATATGATATGCTTATACCAGATGTATGGATGGATGCATTTATTTTTGTGTACTTTTCTCATGCAATTTATAATGTCATGATGATGTGTGGATGTATATGGATGCATATATGGATGATTATTACATTCATGCATATGATATGTATATTAGGAATGATAATGGAATGTATTAAGGCGCTTAGAATAAAAAAAAATATTATTCAAAAAAAATTAAATGATAATGGTGATGCAATGGATTATGTTTTCATTTATTATGATGATATGTTGTGATGATGTGAGATGTATGTATGCTGACAATTTTGGGGATGCAGGATAGATGATTGATGATGTTTTTGTTGACTGTCATGATACCAGGTTAGAATGGAAATAAGATAGAAGAATAAAATGATTTGACCATTGATTTTAAGATTGATTCAAAATATCTAACAAGTCTATGATCCATCAAGACTTTATTAGATATGGTGATGAGATGGATGATTTTTCTCATATTTGGGTTTGGGACTTTCCATCATTCCTTATGTTTGATATAACACATAGACATAATGCATCATGGTATTCAAAACCAGGATAGTGTTGTATCCAGTGACATGGAGTTTGAATATGCAAATGAATAGGATAGTTCTTGTTCACACCTTGATATATAGAAACCTTGTTGAATATAGTTTATAAGTTTAGAATATATCAGACCAAAGCATGTGCAATAGTCAACAATATATGCAAAACAACCTCCCTACATACAACTAAGCAAGTATGTGCCAAGATTATTTTACAATAATACCCACAAGCACCAAAAATGAAAGATAATGATCGTTGCCCCATTCCTTTCTATCTAAATCGTTGAGACATCATCGAGAGGTCCTCAAAATTGGTCAATAAAATAAATAATAAGAAAAGATCAAAGACAAAAAATCAGTGTTATCTATATCTCTTGCCAATTTAACATAGCTAAGGTGATTTCTGATGTTGATGTCCATTGTCAGAAGGATACATCCTAGGATAGTTTATCAGATGTTTTTATTAGGACTAGGTGTGTGATAGGTTGTTGATAAAAACTCTACTGACTCATTTACCTATGAGCTAGACTTGAGATTTTTTCCATTTAGGTTCTCACTTTTCAACTTTCAATACTTGTTTTCTATTGGTTTTACCAAAGTTTGAAGATGGCGATTGATTTATTATGAATGGAGTTTATTGCAGGTGAAAGACAAATGGGATGGATGGTTTTGGGTTTTTCCAAAATATTTCAATGTTTTTGGTATTTTATAAATGTTTTGAGGTTGTTTTTGGTCTTTTTGAAAGTTTATGTGAATGTTTTGGTTTTCGATGTTTTGAGTTTTCAAAGTTTTCAAATGTTTTTGTGGTTTTCTAAGTTTTCATTTTTTTTGTGGTTTTCAAAGTTTTCAAATGTTTAGGGGTTTTCCAAGTTTTTTGAGCAAAATGTAACATAAAAGAATATCCTAGGGGCCTCAGAGGCTTATCAAATATGAGCCTTACATACGTTATACATGCAAAGACCACAAAGTGTTGAACAAGACAATTGAGAGGGGGGGGGGGGGTGTTGAAATGCACAAGAAAAATGAGAGGGGGGTGAATCAGTTGTACCAAATTACTTCACTTCTAACCTTAATCAATTCCACATTAACTTAGTATGTTATTAAGAGTAAACATGAAATGCAAATAACAAAAAGAAAACACTAGAGACACTAGATTTACGTGGAAAACCCAATGGGGGAAAAACACAATGAGGATTAGCTCACAATATATAAATAATGCAATACTGGATAGAAAGGTTCATTGCCAAAGGGATCACTTCCTAGATACAAAGGCTCACTACCTACAATAGGAATAACTATCCAGAAGGAGGCTCACTGCCTACACATACATAAAAGATAGATTAAGATACACCACAATAGGCTCCACACATTCACAACTTGATTAGAAGATTGTAGACACCATCAACTCACTACTTTCAGGAATCTAACAAATCAAAGTACTGCTACCTTGATTCACTCTTACACACTTTTCATTTTGCACTTGTTCACACAATTCACTTGCTTGTATTCTTACAATTCACAACATCTTGAATTGATTTTATACCATCTTCAACCCTAGAAGAATTCCCCAAGGTTGGATATACATCCTTCAATTTACAAATTCAAGTTAGATCGGCTACTCAACATTCCTATAGTGGATAAGAATGAGAGAGGACCAATTACATATTTAATTAGGACCCAAACAACATCTTGGATCAATAAAACACTTCCTTAATTTGATGCAAAATCTTTATGTAACGTGTAGACACCAGGTCAACTAAACCTAATGAAAACACCAATGATCTTTGAAGCACATGCATGTCCAGCAAGATGATCACACATGGGTCACCCAACACACTTCACCAAAAATTTCAACAACTCTTAGAGACGTTCATGTACATCCACAACAATTGCAATAATCTTCATGCACAAAACATTCTTCAATAGTCCAATCAGACCAAGTAGCAACACACAGGGGCTCTGGAGCAAGTCTTCCAGAGCACCAAATCACAAGTACATTTTCTAGAACACTGAGAACATCAATATAAATTATCTCCCAAATCCACAAGATTTGAAACAAAACATCAAAAGACTGCGGAACAAAAAAAATTCTCCCAGTCCATAAACAAATAGTTCTGTCAAATTGGTACACATACCGGTGAACATATCTTCCACTCTCCATTGATCCAAAAGCAATAACTTAGGATATATTATCAAATGAAGCTCATGAACAATACCAAAGATCCGCACACACATAGGATCAATAAAGAAGAAATGCAGAGCACATTACTGGAGCACACTCAGAACACACACTCAACATTGCCTTCATTATTTATTAATTTTCTCATAAGCACTTGGAAAAGACACAACTGCAACTTCATAAATATAGATCCATGTAATCTAAACACTTCTACAATATCTCAACTATACAAGTACCATATGCAATCATATTGAACTATGTTGACATCAATAAAAACATTAATGACAACACCACCAAACATATCCATACTTGCAATAGGGGGTGAATCAGTTGTAGCAAATTTTAATCTTTAAAACATCCACCAGAACTTAGATCAATCACAAATCCTTTAATATACTAAAATGATTAAATATTGTGTAAAGGTAGAAACTAAAAAGAAGCACACATACACAATAACACCAAATTTATGTGAAAAACCCAATAAGGGAAAAACCACGGTGAGGATTATCTCACAATATAAAGAATATCAAAATCAATTACAAAGGCTCACTGCCAAAATATGACTAACTGTCTAGATCAGGACTCACTATCCAACAAGGGTTAACCACCCAGAGGGCTCACTACCATAGAGATACATAGAAGATAAAATAGATATGTTACAAAGAGAAGACAATCTCAATGCAATAGATATTTCTACCACAATTCATCCAAACACTTGCATACATGCATGAATGATAGAGTACACCTTTAGGTCACCACATCCAGAAAATCAACATTTAGAACTTGCACTAATCTTCCTTACTCACATCACATACACACTGATTCATATCTATCTGGCATCTATTTTCTCTATTTGTTTGCACTTATCTCTTTATACATATTTTTCCAATAACTCATCATGTATTTATACCATATTCACCTCTGGAACATATCCAAAGTCATCCATCCATTATTTAAACTCAAATTAGGTTGGTGCCAAACATCCTAGGGTGGAATTAGAATGAGGGCGACCCAATCACACACTTGATGAAGACCCAAATGAGTCCCAACATGCTTCATCGAATTTGGAGGTAGTGTTTAACACAAGGTCGACCAAACCAGTGTAAAACACAAAAAAATTAAGCACACACAACCCTTAACATGATCCAATCTTTCCAAACACCATAATTATCTTCAACACAATCATAACATCTTAAGTTTAGAACCACAAGTTATAAGACTCAACCAAAAAGAAATTTGGGGCAACAAAATTTCTCCCAGACCTCAGCCAGATACACAAAAAACCATAGTTCATAACTAGTGAACATAACTCACACTGTATAATGAATCAAAAGCCAAAAATATGGATATTGCAGCTTCCAACAACCATGATCAACATATCTGAACCACACAAAAATTAGAGAAAAAATTGGAGCAACCATTGAACACCTGCAACCTTTCTTCATTACAATTTTCTCAATATCCTTGACATATATAGCCAATAACCTGCATCCATGACATTAATGACAACAACAACCAGTTGATAACCAATTGACCAATTGACATCAATGGCAACACCTTCACTCTTGCAACATGTAGTTTGAATGACTTAACTTATTGATGATGAGAAATGAACAATTGATGGATTGTCAGTTTATTATGATGGACTCCTAAAGGATTGACCTAGGGTGTCTCAGGGGCACATCAATGATGGTCTTGCCTACGTTCAAGCTCAAAGAAAACATAGTTCAACAAGGTAACTATTTTTAGATTTTTGATGTTTTTGACCTGTTTAGGGATTTTAGCTATACAGTATTTTGATTTTGATTTTTGGATTTTCGATGAGATTTTATGAATGTTTTTGAATTTTAGCTGTACAAGATTTTGATGTTTTTGGATTTTTAGCTATACAATATTTTGGATGTTTTTGGATTTTGATGAACATTTTATGAATGTTATTGGGATTTTCATGAGATTTCAAATAACCTTAAGATATACAAGAACCCAATCTGATCCAAAACAAATTTCCCTCAGTGTGATGCAATAGATTACCTCGATATAGGTAGGACAAGCTGACCTTAGGAATATGCCAAGTAGTACTAAAGGGGATACAATACTTCACAATATCAAGTTATGATATGTACGCATATGGGTGATGGAATAAATAGGATGAATGATGGGATGGATGGATGGATGTGATGCAAAGAATGATAGGATAAAGAGCCAAAGATAGATGGAGGTTCTTTATTTATGCAAGGAACCTATTTACCAGGTTTTCACCAAGGTATTTTCCCAAAGCGCCACTGAAGTGGTTTTCACTAGAGGATGATTTTTTTATTTATTGTTTTCAATCCTTTTTCTTATTTTTTTTGGATTTTTTTGGATTTTTGATCATTTTTTTATTTCTTTTTAATTTTTTGAGATTTACACCCTTTAAGCCTGGGCATAAAACTTTTTAAGATGCAAACTATTAGTCGGTTCCTACAAGGGTTCACTTTCTGGTGTTGATAATTGGTATGATTCTGATCCATAGCTTGCAGTGATGACAAATGGAACTAACCAGTTAGGTTCAAACTTTCCTTTACTATCCTAACCTGAAAGATTTTTCTGATTCTACTTGAGAACACGATCCCCTACCTAGAAATACCGACTCTTGATCTTCTTATTATAGATCTATTTTAGTCGATTTTGGTATGCTTGTAAATGATTAAGGGCATGAAGGTGACACTCATCCAAGAATTCTAACTCATTTAGCCAAGATAATCTATACTCTTCATTAGTGATTAGATTCTGCAGTGACACTCATAGTGAAGGAAGCTCAACCTTGATAGGTAGGATGGCTTCTGATTTGTAGACCAAGTAGAATGGGGTTGAGCCTGTAGGTTTGTACATACTAATTCGATAGGCCCATAAGATGAGATTTAAATATAGATTCCAGTCACAACCAATTTCATTGAATATTTTCTTTAGGATTTTCAGAATGGTTTTGTTTGTAGCCTCGGCTTGACCGTTTCCTTGGAGGTAATACGGTGTAGAGAATCGATGTTGGATGTTAAATTGTTGGCATATCTCTCTCACATATTGATTCTTGAAGGGTGTTCCGTTATCAGAAATAAGGGCTTGTGGAACACCATAATGACAAATAAGGTAATTCAAGATAAATTTGGCAATTTGCTTCCCCATTATGTAGGTCATAGGAATGGCTTCCACCCACTTGGTAAAGTACTTGGTGGTCGTTATGATGAACTTGTGGCCATTAGATGAGGCGGGAGTAATATTTCCTATGAGGTCAAGCCCCCACTATGAGAAAGGCTAAGGCATGAACATTAGTTGTAACTCTTGAGCTAAAGCATGAATAAGATCTCCATGTTATTGACATTGGACACACTTCTACACGTATTGATGGGCTTCTCTTTCCATGGTTGGCCAATAATACACCATCCTCAATAATTTCTTAGCTAAATTAAAAGCATCAAGTTTCATTGGTTAGATCGAGTATTTAGTCTAATTATATTTTTTAATATAATAATAATAATATCTTATTATTTTCCTTTATTTAATTATCTTGAGCTGCTTTCATGTTTAAATTTTGCAATTTTTATTTATTTTATTTATATTATGAAATATTTTTTTTGGAATTTATTTCTCTAATTGTTGGTTCCCCCTTTCTTTCTATTTTTTACTCAAACTTATTTTCTCAAATAACTTGTTATTATTTTAATTAGTTGGATTGAGCTACTTTAATGTTTAAATTTTGCAATTTTGTTATTTATTTTATGTATATTTTGAAAGAATTTTTTGGAATTTATTTCTCTATTTGTTGGTTCCCCTTTCTTTTTCTTTTTTACTCAAACTTAATTTCTCAAATAACTTGTTATTATCCTCCTCTTTTATCTATATGTTATTCAATCTTATTTCTTTATTATTATGTTTTTATCTTTCTCGTTTATCTATTGATTATTCAAACTTAATTTATTAATAATATGTTATTTTATTTCTCTTTTAAGTTTTAATTTTTTTAATCTGTTTTTGATATTTTAAAGTTTTTTCTTAATCTTTTCTTCTTATATTAAAAATTCTTCAATTTTATAAAGACATGTTTGTATATGTATATGTATTTGTATATTTATATGTATATATTTATGGGTTATTTTTTAGCTTGATTTCCTTCTTTAGTTTTCTAAATTTCCCTCATAAGTTAGGTTTAGGATAGTATAATTATTTAGTAATTATTTTTCTTTACTTATTTTCCCTTCTTTCCTATTAAACTTTTCCAATCTATGTGAGCTTTAAGGTATTTTATTTTTATTAATTTTTATTTTATTTAATTATTATATTTTTATTGATTTATGATACTTTAATTAGTTAGTTATTTATAACTAACTTTTTAGCTTGTGTTAGAGTAGCTTTTTATTCTTGAGATTTTTTTTATTTAATTTATTGAACTCATTTGAAGGAGGTATGTTTCTTAATATTTTCCTCTCTTTATTTCTTCTTTCTTTAGTTTATTTGATTGGTTTTTTAGTTTTTATTCTTTGTTTAGGTTCTTTATATTTAACCTTTCTTTTTTTTTTGTTTTAATTAGGAAGCATATTGATATATTCAAATATTTGTATAATTAATTAATTAGATTTTGATTAGTATAATACTTTTAATTAATCTGATTTTGTAATATTTGGTAAGGTTCTTGGTTTTCTTGGATTGTCTATTATGATTGATCTTTTCTCAATTTTTTTGATTGACCTATCATAGCCTCTTACCCTCTCACTTCCTCACCTATTTATACTTCCAAGTCTGCTACCTATTCTTTCATTCTCTCTCTTTAGTGCTTGCTTATCTTCCTAATGATGGATCATGGAGTATGATCCGAAACGTTGATAGAAAAACATGAAACAGTTTCAATCCAAAAATAGTTGTCATTTTCTTAGCTGAAGTCATACCACTAGAATGGGAACCACATATGCAATCATTTAATTCTGTTAAGGCAGTCAAGGCTTCCTCTTGGTTGAGAAATCATAGTAATGTCCCCTTGATGCTTCTGCGATAAAGGGTATCACCTAGGGTCACTAATTGAGATGCCTTTTTAATAAAGGTCTTCTTAAGATTAGAGGTGATATAGGAGGGGAGGGTTCCTTTGCTAAGGTCGGTGAATATATCATGATACCATGGGGAACCAGGACCAACAATTACGCACACAAATTTAGATTCTGGGATTTCAAAAGCTGGTACAAGAAGTTATTCTACCAAGAATTCACATTGAAGGATGTTGTGCGGCATATGTAATAATGATCCAATTATTGCCATAACATCTGCTACTCGATTTCTCATGCGTGGTATATGCTCAAAGGTTATATCAATGAAAAATTCCATAAGACTTTCTACCATCTTATTATAAGGAGTAAGCTTATCATCCTTGGTTTGGTAGTCGTAATTGACTTGATTGACAACTAGCTGTGAGTCTCCATAGACTTTCAACTTTTGCATATGCCATTGCATTGCTATCCTTAGACCTATTATTAGGGCTTCACACTTCGCAATATTGTTAGTACATGGAAAGGATAGTTGGTATGAATTTGGAATGAAATCACCTTGAGGGGTGATAAATGAATACCCACCCTTGATCCATGTAGGGTAAATGATCCATAAAAGTACATTTTCCACTGATCTATTGTATTGACAAGGAACATTGATTCATCAAGAAATTTAGACATCAAAGGATTCTCTGCATAGACAGGTTCTTCTTTGAGCTAGTTTGCGATCACCTATCCTTTGATTATCTTATGCTCCACATAATCTATATTAAAATTAGTCAAGATCATTACCCATTTGGCCATTCGCCCAGTGAGAGTTGCTTTGGATAACAGGTATTTCAATGGGTCAATTTTTGCAATAAGATTGATTTGGCACGACAACATATAATGCCTAAAATTTTGTGAAGCAAAAACCATTTCTAATCATTTTTTCTCAATGGATGAGTAATTCATTTCATAGCCTACCAAGGTCTTTTTGATGTAATAGATGGATATTTCCTTTCTATTTTCATCATGTTGTGCTAAAAGAGCACCTAATACTTTTGATGTTGCTGAGATATACAAGATTAATGGTTTGTTTGGTATTGGTGGCATGAGTACTGGAGGTGTCAATAGGTAGTCATTGATATGCTGGAAGGATTTATCACACTTCTCATCCCACTTTTAAGTTATTCCTTTATGGAGAAGATGCGAGAAAGGGTGAATTTTATCTAATAATTGCACTATGAACCTTCTAATGGATTTCAATCTTCCTTGTAACCCTCTCATCTGCTTCAATGTTTGTGTTGGTTCTATATTTAGGATGAATTTCACTTTTGCTGGATCTATCTCTACCCCTCTTTGTGACACAATGTAGCCAAGAAGCTTCCTTGATGTAACCCCAAAGAATCTTTTTCAGGTTTATTTGTACCTTATACTCTTCGATCCTATTGAAGATGGGTCCCAATACCTCTATATGCTCACTCCTTTTCTTTGATTTTCCCAAAATATCATCTATATAGTCTTCAACTATTTTGTGGATCATATCATGAAAGATGAGGGTCATTGATCTTTTATAAGTTGCTCCTACGTTCTTTAGCCCAAATGGCATCATATTCCAACAATATGTTCCCCATGGACAACTGAATGTAGTTTTGTGTTAATCCTCCTTGGCAATCATGATATGATTATAGCCTAAAAAATCATCCACGAGTGATAGAATTTCATGTCCAATTATTAAATCCATGATGATTTCAATGTTAGGAAGAGGGAAATCATCCTTCGAGCATGATTTGTTTAAGTCTCTGAAATCTGTGCATATTCTAATGCCCCCAGTGGGTTTGGATATTGATACTTGGTTGGGAATCCACTCAAGATAGTGAATTGGTAGGATAAATCCAATGTCAAGAATCTTTTGTAACTCAAGTTTTACCAAGATTGCTATTTGAGGGTGCATCTTTCTCATTTTTTTTTTCATTGGTTTGGCTTCAGGATAGATTGATAAATGATGCACAACCACTTCTATATCGAGGCCTGAAATATCTATTTATGACCATGCAAGTTTGGATTTATGCTCTTTCAAGAACGCTGCTAGATTTTTTTGTTCTTCATCCAACAAGGATTCAACATAGAAAGTTATCTTGTGTGCTTCTTTTGTTCCCAAATTCATTGGAGTAGTCTTATCTTCTAGCATTTATGACCTTTTTGGATACGTTGCACTAAGGGGGAGATCAAATACATCATCCTTGGGTGCCTCAAAGAGGTTTTCACCCTCAAATGCATCCTTTATTTTTACTATTTTAGGATCAAAAAGTGCCATAGTGTGGTTTTCACTCAAAGATCTGGATGTTATTTGAATGTTGTTGATTTTGCAACTGAAGGATTCAATCGCCTTCCCGTAGAATGCCTGTGTGTCTAGCTCTATATCAAAACCAAATTTGTGATCTGCCCATGGTAAGTTGTCATGGAGTCCCATGAATTATGAGATAGCTTCATCATTTTTGAATAAATCTAGAATTGGTGGTCCTCGTTGGTCCCAGTTAATGAGTTGTGGGTATACTAGGCTTATTTCAGTGGTTTGGTCATTTGGGGTAAAAGATGTTGTGGATATCGTGAAAATAGAGTTATTTTCAAATAGGTCAACAATGTCGAGGGGGAATTTGTCTATGGTAGTATCACATGATGTTGGTAACCAAGAGGAAGCCTCAACCACTTTAACAAAATTACCTTTGACAATAGAGTTAACCTTGGTAGTAGTACATCTTAGGCCAAGATTCTATGGACGTATCTTAGGAACAATGGGTTCTAGCAAACTGTTGTCATTCTGGCCCAACTTCTCATTCTTATTGTATCCCCATCCCTTCATTAGTTGCAAGAATTTATTGTCATCTTCCATTGGAAGAAAGGGAATGGTCCGGTCATCTTGATAGAGTAGTTTAGAGACATCCTCCTCATTGACATATTCTTTATTAAAATACCACCAGTTGGTGAAGGTGGTAGATACCATTGTTAAGCTTTTTTCCACTTTATTGAAAGGTGCGGGTTTCCCATGAGATTTGGGAGAAAGAGGTAGCTCTCCTAGCACAAAAGTATCCTTCGTTAGTTTATAATCTCCATAACCATCATCCTAGATCACTACTTTGATGTCGAGAATGTTTTGCACAATGGGCGTTTTTGTTTCTAATGTAGATGTAAGGGATGACAGGTCAATAAATGAGGAGGAGGGTGTAGGAACTTCATCATTTTTAGGGATTTGGGGTATTTTATAAAACTTGGCCTCAAGGTTCTTGTAGTAGAAAAAAGGCCCAGGATTGCCATGGATGGTAACTTTTTCCTCAAAAGGAAAGTTTACATATTGATGATAGGCCAAAGCTACAACTTTTAGGGCATTAATCCATGGTCAACCAAGAAAGATGTTGTACGGGAGATCAAGGTTTGAATAAATTTTCTAGCATCAAACCCTAGCAAGCATAGTCTCGTAGATTAGCTTAAGAAGACCCCGACACAAATCTCTATCTTTGTTGTGTTTCGGTGTTATTGATTTGATTGTTTTGTGGCAAAGTAGTTTGTTGTACGGTTGGTTGAGTGTTATTAATTTGATTGGTATTTGGCCTAGGAGCACTTAGGACCACCTTAGTATACAAATATTCTAGGCTTACATCCACATCAAGATTAAAGGAGAAGTGGTCTATGAATTTATCGATGATTTCTTGGAAGGTTTTGATACCTAGAGGTAATTGAGAAAACCAATTGATGGCTAGGCCCATTAGTCTTCATGGAAATAAGTACATCAAATAGGAATCATTGTAGGCCACCTCCATGCACACAAGGTTAAATTCTTTGACATGATCCATAATATTTCCTCTCCCTTTGTATTTATCAAATTTGGGGACCTCAAAGCTAAGAGGGAATGGTACCATTGTGATGTTTCAATCAAATGGATATGGAGATAGGTTTTGTTGTGTATGGAGCTTCTTCATTTTTCCCATTTGGATGTCCTAAATTTGTTACGTTAACGTGCTGAGTTGCGATGCTACATCATCTTGCAGGGTTGGTGGAGGAACATATATTGTGTATTGTGGGACAAAAGATAGATTGTACATGGGATTTTGATATGATGGGGTGTTGTATGGTGTGTATGGTGGTGTAGGTTGTTGTGAAGGTCTCACAACCCTTATTTTTATGGTTCACATTTTAAAATGTTTTATTATATTAATTTATAAGGAAGTAAAAGTGCAAAGGAATAAATAAATAAATTATATTTTAGAAAATGCATTTCTCCATTTATTGATAATGCTTGTTATTGTTTATTTGAATAAATATTTAATTGCAAATTATAATGGCTTATTTAATTATTTATGAGGATAAAATGCTTTGTATGCAATAAAAATAAGATTTTATTATTATTTTCTATTTTCTAAAAGAAGATAAATGTTAAGCATAAAAGGAAATATTATTCATAATTACAAGATTAGGTTTTGAAACTGAAAAGAAAAGAAAACTTTAAAAGAAGGAAATGGTTAACAAAAACACAATTGTTTTTATATAATATTCTTTATTAATCTACAAAAATAACTGAAGAATGGCTGTCGGGAAGGGGTTTTCGGAAGCTCAGTAACTGAAAGTGGTAGAAGGAAGAGGGGAAAACGAATTCAAGGGAAAAAAGGATGGTATGCAGCAAGAGGTTTCCAACAAGCTAGAACAAAAAGGAAGGAAGCAGGAAAAAGGAATTCAACCAAAAAATGTTTGCCAGGTTCATTAAATTTCTTTTTCCATTGTATTTTAATTTCCACGGTGTGAGAAATTTACTCTAATACGGAAAAGAAAATTACTTCTGTCAAAACCCCATTTGTTTGAGAACTTGTTTGGTGCTTGAATGCTGTGTTCCATGTGTGAGGAAAGCTTAATCTTTGCTATAAAAGATTCTCCTATCCTCTAGATCAATTTATAATTTTTATTCTTGTATAATAACAATATATATATGTATAATTATATTATACTATAAATTTATACACATATAATTCCGTAAATTCTCTTGGTAGTGGAGACATTGCTAGTTTTGCGTTTGAATGGACTTCCATCTGTTTTGAATGGTAGTTTTTCCATGCCGGTGGGGGAATCCGAAGGCACCCATGAGAGGGCGTTGTGGGGAGAACGACCCATCCCACGAGCCGCAACTTGTGGGATGGGGCACTGCTTCCCACATGCAACGCCTCCCATAGGGAGGTCGTCAGCCCTGTGCCAACACCCCCCTTCTCACTACTCATTGAAACTCTGCTAAGGGCCTGCTAAATAAGTCTTATGGATGCTGCTTTCAAGAAGATACAAGTATGAATAAATTTATATATATTTAATGCTGATTTCAATGCATGTAAAAGTATGAATATATATATATATATGCTGTGTATGGAGTAAAATTTGTATATAAAAAGCAATGTGCCAACATTACATGGCTATAGATATTCTTCTACTTTATCTTGTTGCAAATAATTCTTCTGGAAGTGTATAGATTTATATAAATACATTTATATATAGACATACATATACATACATATAAAGATAAATATAAGTATATATGTATGTGAAAATATGTGGAACATTAAATGCTTGCTGAGTAATATATGACTGTGATTTAGTTCTGTATATACATGACTAAGGATGTTATATTTTATTTCATCCAAAAACAATTTCCTTGAAGTATGAGATTTATATATAAGTAAACTATATATATATATATATGCATACTTATACATATATATATACATGGAAATAAATAAATAAATATACATATATATTGGTGTATAAATAACATTGATATCGAGTTGCATCTTTGTTTCAATTTCAACTGTATCATAAGCTCTTAAGCCATGACGTATCTCCCAGTTGAGTCGAGTTTTTACATGAAACTTATAGTTATCGACTTCTTTCACTCCTAGTTTCTTAGCAATCCATCATAGATATTTACTTTTAAACTCTTTATTCCTTATTGATCCATCATATCTTTGTTATTTACTGTATATACATATAATTATTTCGAATAGTCTATATGAGACATGTTTAGTGGAATATATATTTAATTATCAACTTATATGAAGTCGAAATTTTATTCAGCATAAGGTAATTTGAATTACTTGGTAAAATTTGATGCATATACCTTTAGTGTTTTCAGCGCATATGGCGACTCTTAGTATATTGTAAAGAATTTAGGACTTACTGTCCTGTGCATCTTGGCTTACAGTCTTCACCGAAATGATATATATATATATTTATGTTTATATTTTATGAAAGGATTTAAATCTGCATATATATGGAAATATAGATTTGTAAATAATTTTTATACATATTTATATACATATGTATATAACGATTATTTATGTAAGTGTAATGGAATTCATTGAGAATAAATTGTTGTACTTAATATATTTGTAAATGTGAGTACATAAAATATAAGATTCTGGAAAGTTTGATGTAGTAATAATTGGATAAATGAAAGACTGGGTTTCTTAAATTGGAGTAATAAGTTTATTTTGAAACTAAATATGTAAGCTTTGTGATTCTACTCTAGAATCTACTTTTCTTCTATTGTTTTGAATTACTAAGAGAGGAAAAAAAATTGGGAGTTGTTTGAATATGTGTGACTATACACAATATAGTGATTTATGTGATTGTGAGCAGGAAATGACATACATATTTAAATAGTGTATTGAAAGATTGGAATATGAAATTTGAAGATATTGTATAAAACTTGACCAATATATAAAATATAGATGTAGATTGCAATTAACCTATGCATATTATGTAGTGTGAATCAATTGGGAAGTTTATAAAAGATAAATAAGTACTAAATCATACTTTACCTTGTTAAAGTTTAAGTTTAATGATGACATTCTTTTCATGCATCATGGTTTATCATGCACAAATGGAGAAAATAGGAATTCCCTTATTTAGTTGAACTTGAGCTATATTTGCATAAGAATGTATACTCATATATATTCATTAGCTTATATATGTATTCTCATACATACATGAGCTATACCTTCTTAACTCTTTTATAGCATTATTCTCTTATTATTGAAACCTCCATGAATCATCGAGTTTAGAAGTAAACTTTCTTGTTACAATTGCATAGGCATGTACACCTCCTAATAAGCTTAGGATTAATTCAAGAAGCTTTATGTGATTGTCTTATGGCTTTCAGTGTACTTGTATGATATTTGAGAGGTAATTAGAGGTAAATGGTCTTTTTTGCAAATACTTGGGAGCAAACTCATGATAGTGTTGGCATTACCATAATTTTTCATATGCAAGGATGATGCATTGGTGAAACTTGTAAATGTTGCTTATTGACTTATGTAAACTGTAAAGGAACTTCCTTATGCTCCTTGTTGCGAGTGATATCCATGATATCTATAAATATGTAATGAATGGCCATGGCAACGAGATTGTATGATTATTGCCAATGAGATAATTTGTAACCATTGAGATGTTGTAGCTAGTAAGGCACTACCAGAGAGGCATTTTCATTAAGCCAGTGAGGCACTTTACGAGTGGTTTTTCACCCCTACAAGGGTTTTCCATTCATGCAATTCTTTGTGTTATGGCTCTTCTGTGGATGCATTGATGATCTTGTTGTTTCTATTATTTGCATTACAGTATTTGTATTTATGTGTATTATGTATCATTGTGAAAGCCTTCATGGCTAGATTATGTAAAGGCACAACCTTGTGTTGATATTTTCAATGACTCGTTAATGTATGGAATTCAGTTTGTAATGATAATGAAGTAATTTAATTATCTCTTTTTTTCCGCACCATTGTATAATTAATTTATTCTATTAAATTATTTTGGAAATTAAAGGATATAACTGGTAAGTGAAATTCTCAGACCTTATAGAAGGTGATGGTAATGGAGGCGTATATGTTCCAAACATGTTTGTATTGGTGATGTTTTGTTGAGGGTTATAGTATAAGCTATGTTGTTGTTGTATGAGCACTTGTTGTTGTTGGGCCACTATGGTTGCTTGTTATGCTTGTTGTTGTTATTGTACCACTAAGGCTACTTGGTGTTGTTGTTTGGCCATGAGGGCTTGTTGTTGGGCCCGTTATTGTTGCTGTGCCACTAGGGCTTATTATTGTGCTTTTTGTTGTTGTTGTGCTACTAAGGCTACTTACTGAGCTTGCTATTGTTGTTGTGCTACGAGGGTTGCTTGTTGTTTTTGTTGTGCTGCTAGGGATTCTTGCTGGGCTTGTTGTTGTTGTGCTACTTGGGCTACTTTTTGGGTATGCTATTGTTGCTATGCTATTGGGGTTGCTTGCTATTGTTGTTGTATTGCTAGGGCTGCTTGTTATTGTTGATGTACTGCTAGGGATGATTGATGTTGTTTTTGTTGCATGGATTGTTGATAAGCCTACTATTCTTGTTGTAAGTCTAGAGAATGTGGTTGCAATGTAGGATCAAATTTTTGTTGGGACTTCTGCGATGATTTTTGGGTGTTTATGATTTAAGTGGGTTGCGGGTTGTTGACAAGAGGTTGGGGTTGCCTTGGTTTAACATTTCATGTAGGATGATGGGTTGGGATGGAGCAAAGTAATATTGAGGTCCCATTTTATTTTGCAATTGATTGAAAGGGTTCCCTTGAGCAAAAGGTATGAGGTTCCCTTGTTGTATTTGAGGTGGGGCCAAGGTATTACATTGGTTTATGGGATTCGTAACCAAGGTGTTGTTTTGACTTGCGTTGATGATGGATGGTATGGATGTGTTTTATGAAACCAATGGGATGGATGAACCAATGGGGTGGTTGTATAAAGATGTCCCTATTTGTATTAAGGGTTGATTTTGTGTAAGGGTGTTGACATACCCTTGTTGATCTATTTGAGACAATTTTTCCATACTACCTTGCGTGACATTGGGCACACTTGTGGTACTTGTGGGGATGGACGAAGATGGTTATGCTCAAAATGTAGAGGTCATTGTGGAGTGATGGAGTGTTAGTGGTTTATGTGGATGTAGGGGATGTTTGAGAATGGGAGGAGCACCAAATGTATGTGTCCAAGTGATGTTCTGGGGTGGATTGGTGTTTAGAGTATCCACAAGTGTGTTTCTTTCCAAATAAAGAGTGTGGAAAAGTCTTTAGTAAGACTAGTTGCAAGACTATGGGTTTGTGTTTGATTTGTTCCTAGTGATGAAGTTAGTGGAAGCATTGATGAAGTCAAACCTTGTGTCAAGTTTTGGGTGGAAAAAGATGAGGGAATTGAAGCTATTTTATTTGAGGCTTGATGTTGTTGCTTATAATCAAGTATTTCTTCTTTAGTAAGCTCAAATGAATTGTTTGTAATGTATTCTACCTCATATGGTCCCTCTGGATCTTTGGGTTGCTGTGAGGGGGTAGAATGGCATCTTGGATTAAATTCTTGAGGGTTGGTATCACTGGTGATGGATGTGACTTTGGTTTTCTCCATGATTCTCTTATGTTGTGATCTTGTTATTACCATAAATTGTGGGTCACCTATGGGAGAGTTATGTTGGGATTTGTAATGTTTAAACTCTCAAGCTGACTCAATTTTAGGTAAGAGGGCCACTCTAAGTCATTTTGAAGCAATGGTGTGGGTGGGAGATGAAAAGGTGAATTATATGGGGAGTGATCTTTGCAAATGTTTTGGGACAACACTTTTGACTATATGTTTGATGTTTGGATAAAAGATGTCAATGAAATTATGAATCTTTAAGGTAGACTTATGACCTTCAAGATAAACTAGTCCACAAAGTGATAACCACTTAACTAAGTACATGGAAAAGGATCCATTTCACACACAACATAGCTAAGTTTAAGGGATGGGTTTTATGATGTCCAAGTAAAAAAGTGTTGGTTTGTTAAAAAATTACAAAGTTTGGTGAAGTGAAGTGTGAAATATGATGAAGGGTGGATGAAATGTTTGACCCAAAATGTTTAACCTAGAATGAACCTTTGTTTTAAAAGACCAAGGTAGTGAGGAAAATTCTATACCTCTAAAGTGACACAACCCTAAGAACCCAATAATTTAAAGGAGAAGATTCTGTGAAATATGTAGATCTAGTTCATTTATTAAAGAGCGTAGATAAAATATCCTTATTGATCTATCCCACTTGCTATAATTCTTTAAGACATGTTTTTCGATAAAATTTGAACTATGATGCTTAAGTTTGCAATGATGAAATATTAACCTTCGTTTGGAGATTTTGATTTTGCGGGAGATCATGAAGATAAGCACAAGATCATGAAAAGAGGATATCTATTGCCATGCATGAGGTGGTAATACGGGCCTTCTGACTACAATATCAAATTTTACCTCTTGTTTGTCTAAGATGTTTGCTGTATTTCTCCACTGGTTTGGTGTTTCTTTTGTCTCAAATGTGAAGCTCCTCAAACTATTGATTATGTCTATTTTTTCTCCCTTAATTAGTTCAAATATTGGTTGTATGATAGCTGGCATAATGTTTGGTTGTTCAATTAGAGTGATTAGATGCCAAATGGAAAATTATAAAGATAAGAACATGTGTGGGGTTCAATTGTGAGTTTATCTTGATTAATGAATTTTTTATTACCACAAACAATTGTATTGCTTAAGTTTCAAACTAAATCTCTATGTCAAAAACACCATTCATTTCACAAGGTCCATTTTGTGAAATTCATGAAGTTAGAGCCATAGTTGCCTATGTTAACTTTGGAAAGTATGGATTGAGATATAAGTCAAGATATTTAGAAGCCTCTAACTTGGATAAAAATACTTAGGACATGCATCAATAACAATACTTTTCAAAGGGTATCCATGCTTAGACCAAATGGTTTGAAATTTTGAGAAGACTTGTTGATGTTTGTTTGCAATGTTTTGGAACTAAGAAAAGTACTTAATTGACTCACAAGAATTTACAATCCTAGTTCAAATGGGTACATATTTATTAGTAGGCTTACCAATCATCCCCATAAGAGGATTAATCCATGAAGATGAAATGAAAAATAGGTTGTGTTAAGGAAATGTAACGTCTTGAAACACCAAGAAAAAGAGTCCCTTCCCTATTTGCTTTATCGCCTCAACCAAAAACCAAACATGGTAAGTAAATTCTTGGAATGGTGCTATTCCAATGCACTACCTTAAAATACATTTTGGAAATGGAATTGGTTAGCCACTACAAACAAGGTTTTTAATGACCATATTCAAAATAAATCGGTGCTATACATGCGGTGATTCACTCAATTAAGAGGCCTCCTAGCCCTTAGAAATATCTAAGGGTTTTGACGTATCACATGGATATTAAGGGATACATTTGTTGGTATAGAACAACAACACCATCTTGGTTAATGAATTTAGTCACACTAAATTATTTATATAGCAGACCGAAATGAAGGCATCACTTGGGCCGTTCCCTCTCACAAGTTGGGAGGCAAACCCTCTAAAGGTAATACATTTTGTGAAGCTTAAAATTATTTTCATCACCCAAGATTTCCAAGAGGCACAAGGGGAGACGATAGGTGCTTCCAAGAAGAAAAAGTATACTTGTGTGTTTTTCTTCACCCAAGATCACATGATGTGCAAGGGGAGAGGATACACACAACAAGCACACATAAGATAGTCAAACACATATTCATTTTAACCTTGACAAGCATAATGAGTTCGTTTTAAGCACCAAATTGAAGTGTTGTGATTGTTTTGTTTAATTTTAAACATGATATTTCAAAATGAGGATATGTGGGTCTAGTTTTAACTAACTTTGAATGTTTATTTTAAACCCAAAAGGAAATTTAGTTGGTCATAAAAAATGAAATAAAGCATCATAAAATGGGTTATAATTGCCCCATAAGTGTAAAAAAACTTGTTACAATATATAATCAAACAATGGTATGCTCCTTCACTTCAAATTTTATTGCCCAAATTTGTAAAACCAGTTAGCCTCACAAATAAAAACTAGAAGTCAGTGACATGTTAGAAACAAAATGAAATCAAAAAATTAAAACACATGTCAAAATTAATAATCTATTTTTTTTACCAATAAAAAGTGATGCTAAAATCAATTGTGTCACTAAATTTCATCAGGCGCATCACCATATCATAGGTGCATCTCTATATTGAAAAATCAGATGCGTCACTCTACAGTAAACATTGACATCAATAGCGCTGCCAAATCAAATGTGTCACAATAATAAAATTCATGCTATGTTAAAAAATAAGTTTAGCATCACTATTTTAAATGTGCAGTGATTAAAATAAATGAGGAATCACTAATTAATTACGCGCTGCAGAAATAAAACCAAAGTGCGTCGCTGTATAGTGACGTGTCCCAAATCGATCGCTGATTTTGATGAAGTACATCGCTGAACCTGCAAACACAACAAAATGAGAATCTAAAGATAAATTCGTCAAATTTGATTAGTACAACCCTCCTTCTAGTGCCAAAATGTGACCAATGATATATAATAGTTTAACTACACTTGATCCATATGGATTCAAAGCATATTTAATCCATTAAGAATCAATCCCAATAAGATATTCAATGCAAATAAAAATGAAGAAGCCATTAAAATTAACATTATAAAACATGAAATATTGACAAAAATCTATTCTAAGCCATTGAATCTTATCCTATTGGGGAGTGGTGTCACATTGATGTGGAATGGTGACCTTTTCCCAATCCCTTGGATAATATGAGCTTTTCCAATCAATTTTATTGATTAAAATTGATGGAAACTGATGAAAAAGATGACTGAAAGCATGATAAAAGTTAAATTAACATGATGAAAGCTAAGATGTTTGATGAAAGTGTATGAAATCCTATTCTAAATGGGTACAAGATTCAAAAATTCAAGCCCTAAATTCTAAAATATACTAAATGAATGCAACTAAGTTACCATGGAAGCCATTAATGGATGCTTTAAGCTACTATGATCAAGATTCTAAACTAAAAAAGATAAATGTATGATAAATATGGATGCAAGATGAGTGCAATTTTCAACAAAATAAGTTTTCTTTGAAAAGGTGGATCCCTATTCAATAGATGCAAAGTCTATTTATAGAATAGGCGAAAATGAATCGATGGTCAAGATTGAAAGAATCAATCAATGGTTAGGATGGAAGGAAGATGGAGGCATGGATAATGGATTCCCATCAAGGGTTGAGAATGCAAGTTGATATTTAATCAAGGGCTCACAATCATGCAAAGAAGCACACTTTCAATACTTACTCAAGGAGTTTGTTGAAAGTTTGTTACAAAGAAAAATATTCCATTTTTTAATGAGTGAAGAGGGAGAATATTCTCAAGGAATATTCTCATGGATGAGGAAAATTAGCATTTAGTTAATTAAAACCAAATTTTTAATGTGCAAAGGGGAAGGAATATTCCACAAGAATATTCTCCTTTGGAGGAATGTGCGAAGGAGGAATATTCTCAAGGAATATTCCCTTGCAAGTGGAAAAGTTAGAATTAATTAGTAATTTGATAATTAAAACAAAGTTTCAATTATGCAATTTAGAGGAATTTAGGATATCCATTAAATAATTAGCTTATTTAATGAAAAGGGATCAAAATGACATTAAATTAAATAATTCAAATTATTTAATTTAAATGAGAGGACTTAGTGTGTTAAAATCAAATATTTTGATTTATCCAGTTTAACAGGACGAAAGGTTAGCATGAAAGGGGTAGGAATTAACCTAATTAGATTAATCAGATTAATAGATGAAAACGATGTTTATAATTAAATAGCTAGGCTAATTTAATCAAATAAGTGAAATGAGGATGGATTTTAGGATGAAAATATGTTAGTATATCAGATTCGAGTGTGTAGTATCATTAAAGACATTTTAAAGTGTCTACAATATATATATACACATACACTATTGTTTGCATGATAAGCCAAAGGGATTCTATATCTCACAACCATAGGAGGCCAAATATTTTTCACAAAATTTGTTAACATTTAAACATACATGAACGGTGGCTCGTTTGTTTGAGAAGTTTCATCGAACAATAACACTGTTTGACCAAGGGTTCCAAAAAACAATACTTCATTCTTCATAGTTTATCCTTCACAGAGCATGGTGAATGCTTACAAAAAATGACAATAACAAACTTAGCTCAGCCTTACATTGTCATTACCATCGTTTACCACCAAAATGGTAGGGTGATATAAGTGAATGATGTATGTTGTTCTCTATTGGCAACCATTAGCGATATGAGTCACTCAACCATAAGAACAAGGTGCCCATAGGGAAGTGTTATTATGATACAAGATGATCACCACAAAGTGTCATTCAAGAAAATACATTACTTCACAAATGTTATTAAAAAAAAATTACACTAACACATGTCGATTGAATGGCCTCAACCCTCTGAAAGATGAGGATACGGGTATAACCTGTCAAAGAGGTCTAGGCGATACCCACACATGCAAGAAACGTCATAACACAAGATTTCTATGAAGGATTCAACCCTAGTTGAGCTATCATGGTTCAATAGAATCGACCAACAAAGGTAAATATATGAATGCTAGCTCACACAAATGCATAACATAAATTAAAAATGAAGAAAAGTTTATTTGATATCAAGCAACATCTATAAGGGTTTTCACATTACCTCATTTCTTTGCAAAAATGATGATGAAATTTGGCAACAACATTTGAATTCCTCTACTTTTTCCTCCTCTGTTGGTCCTTTTTCAAAATTTCTTTCTTTTTCTCTCCTTTGTTCACTACTTAATTTCCCCCTCTTATGTTTCAAATATATTCTTACTAATTTTAGGAGATAGTGGTCTTGAATTCTTTTGTCTCTATAACCTTACTTGGTTGCCCACTTCCTCCTCTCTCTGAAGGTTGATTGAAGATTTTTGTCATGGAAGGGGTCAACCCCTATTCCATTAATGATGGGAGTTATAGATTTCATTCCACGATTATATTATTTTCCATGAAAGGTAAAAATTTAAACTTGAGGAAAAAAACATTCATATATATATATATATATATTTATATACTCATATGTATGCATGTATATATACACATTTATATGTAAAATTCACCTCCATGAGACTATATACTTATGCACATCCATTTAAAAGGTATATTTTTTTCAACTTACATATCTATCTTATCCATTTGTTATCCTTATTCGAAATACAATTCAAATTAATCTAAAAGAACCTACAATGCAATCAATTTTGATACGACAATTGTATTTCATGAAATGAATTTCTTTTCCCATTTCATGGGATATCAATTTGGATTAGACAAGGTAAGGAAAGAATGCACTGATTTTTTCTTTTCATTAATCAAAATTCTCACACCAAATATAAATTAAATTCATCATCTTTTCAAACATATGTAGATGTCATGATATGTACTGTGGTCTATGAGATTCCAGATTCCATTCTTGCTTACTGCGATCATCCAGATAAGTGTGCCTACCTCAATCAAGTTCTTGTCCTTCAACCTGTTCTTGCACACACATTCTTAAACTTTTCCACTTATCAGTAACCTTTAATTGATAATCTCATCAAATAATTTCTTAAATCACAAAATTGTATAATATTCATTTTCAATTTCGTCATGGCATTTTGTTAAATCCATAAATAAAAATGATAAATTCTATTTTCCAAATATTTCAATTTCCCCAACATTTAAAATGCAAACAATGAAATCGAGATATGATAGTGAGAGGGATGCAAGAATTAAATAATTGGAGGATAAAATATATAAGTTTGAGTATGGGTCAAAATTGGAGGTACTGGCACAAATTTCTATGGTAGAAGAAAAAAATAAGGAACCAGTATTGTAAGGCCCAATTCCTTAGATCATAACACCCACAGGGTCAATTATGGTGTCCTTGGGTGTGGAGTTTTGGAGAAGAACACAATAATTCTCCCTAAAAGAAAAAGAATGTGAAAGGGAGAAAAATGAAATTTTTTCCAATCACATTAGGGAATTGGAAAAACAAGAAATTGAAGTAAAAAAGGTTGAAGGTGAAAATTAAGGAAATAGTAGATAAAAATGCACAATTGCTAAAGTGCAGGTTGCTTGCTAGGGTCTATGCCTTATTTCTGCAATTTTTTTTTGTGTTTTAAGTTTATCCAATTAATCAATGACCTTCCTATTTCAATGAATAATAATTTTTTTTTTTTGATCGGTGAAAGTTTATTTATTTTTTATTAGTAAAAGTATTACATTTGTATTACAATAGTTACGTAGGACCAACCCTATGTGGCACCTTCAATTACATCAAAATGCATTACAAAAAAACCACTCCCTCTCTAGATTTAATTAGCTAGCTATTATAGGAGTTGATTACATGGATCTTCGACCAACAAGAAGTCTAACTTTTAAAAGCACCCTACTAATTTGTTGTCTACACCAAATTTAAGCCCCAATCGTAATTCCCCACATTTATGCATACCAACTTCGTCGTTCCTTCGACTTCCTCTTGTTCACCTTGTGTTGTCGTCGACTCTTTACTACCTCACCTTTTGGTTCCACCATGTCTACTTCCACAACATGACTCCAAGTTGTTCACAAAAAAAGGAAAAAACTCCTTCATTTCTTGTTCAAAAAAGAGAGACTTAACACCCAATTCACCTAGCACTTCCATGCCTCCTTCCTCCACATCTCGCCGACTGCTATTTCCTCGGGAATGGGTAAGAGATTGCTATTATCTCCCGTCGTTCAAATCCCTCCCTATGTTTGAGCATGTACTTCAAATTCTCCCATGCCACCAACACGTCCAACTTGTAGGCCTCCTTATCAGTCCTCCTATGTCATCAAATGAAAGGGATAAGCCCTTCTTGTGTAGGATTTTCCATATCTGCAATGCCCTCTAAAATGTTGAATCTACGCCTGACATCGCCCATTCCAAAAATGACTCCATTTTCCCTAGCAACTCCACATCAAATAGTTCCAGCATCACCCACTCTATTTCATTTACATCCTCTCCAAGTTCTAAGGCCCAGGCCAAAATCATGGATGCGATATCCGCATTCAAACGCCCTATGTGCATCGCTTCCCTGAAATCCGGTCCCAATGTTTCCATCACCGCTTCAACTATCTCATCCTTCAGACATTTCAATAGTTGTTTTAACCATTTCCATGAAGATGGACCAAAAAAAGCCTTTTGCTGTAGCTTTGTCGAAAACCCCCACAATACTTCCATCATCACCTTGCTTCCTGCACCGAAGAAATTTTCCTGAAAAAGAAAGAAAATTGTCATTTAAAAATAGTCCTCACCTGTCATTAATATTGGCTTGCTTTGCCAACCTATTTTCATCATTCTAGTACACTACGATTATCCCAATCACACGTTCGACTGTAGAATAATCCTTACTCTGCCATTCCATTACTCCACACTCTCCAACTTCTTCGCGCATTGCCTTACTCTATTTGTGGTTTTGACAAAATCTATCCTGGATGTGATAGGACTGTCGCCGTATCTCCAATGGGTTGGTTTCATCAAAACCCATTATTTCCCCCACCTTTACAGGCCTGCCACCCAACCAATCACCCGAATGAACAATACATTATTATTTTTAGAAACTTTTCATGATTCCACACCTGAAATGCAAGATCAACTTTGTGAATTTTTCTTGCATAATCAATTCTTTTAGATGAAACTACCTAGAATGCCTTAATTTTTGTAGGAGATCTACAAATCAAATCTTTTTCCTCCTATATAAAAAATGAATAGAAGAGGAATGAAATTTACAAGAATACCATGAAAAGGAAAATATATTGCTTTGTAGCTCAGAAAAGTCAATGAATCCCAATGTAGTCATAAAAGAGTGGATATAACTTTTGGATTAGAAAGGTATGGAAAAGAAGATAATGAATGTTAGACAACAATACTATATGAGAATGAATAAATTAGTTACATGACCTATTAATCAATTCTTCATGATTATGTAGAAAAGATGGGAAGAGCTAACACCTGCGTTGAAGAGAAAGAAGCCACACTTTATAATTTTGTAGTCATTGTTCAAAGATCTCATAAGTACATAGACATTGCAAGGAAATATAGAGTTACATGGTTTCTACTCATCTTTCATGCACCTATTCTCCTCTTTCTTGTACCACACTAGACATGGAATAAACATGGGGATGAAGAAGTAGCAAAGAATACTAGATTGGCAAATCTCATAGATTAAAAAGGCTATTATTTGAAACAGAAAAATGGAGTTGACATTGTAGCCGATTTGAAGGAGATAGCTCTTTAGTATAACCTCCGGTCTTAAAAGTTGCTTGAGGACAAGAAACTACTTTAGTTGGGGGAATGATGGGTCTAGATAATTTCCAGTTTTTACTTCATTAGTTATTCTTTTATCAGTTTATTTGCTAAGTTTCACAAACATTTCCAAGACTTCATACATCTTTCATATGCCTTTTATGCACTTTGATAGACCTAAATACATGGAAATATAAATATGATATATTGATATATGATTGTGTGGATGTATGAAATTTCATAAGATTTAGTATGTTTTTATGGTTTAATTGTGATTGTTAATGATGTGAATGCCTTGGTATAAAAAATAACATCTTGCAACTAAGAAGACTGTAGTCTATAGAAATTTGTGTGAGGGGGAAAATTCGAGAGTGTAAACAAGATAATTGCAATGAAATAAAAACTAATCTAATAAAAAACAAGAATCTAGATCTATTACTTCACTCACGAAATGAAACTATAAAGCTAATGAATTCAAGAACATTATTGAGAGAAGACAATAAACATGAAATCAAAACAATACAATCTTACCATCTCGTGTTGGAGTGTATTCACACGATGTTGGGTTATTCATATCACTGTGAAGCTTCCATTGTTGCATGCGAGAGCTTTGAAGAACGATGGATGTTCATTGAAGACATTGGTTGAAGGTTTGTCAATGGTGATTCAGATCTCGGTAGTACTTTGTTGTGCAAAATAGGTTGAGTCTTCGATCCTTTTTTGTGAGGAAAGAGGTTTGTTATATAGAAATTGTGATTTGAAATGGACGATTAGGATTGCATAGTAGAATATCTTGATCGAAGGTCGAAAAATGTTAAGAGGATTTAGATGGGCATAATTTGTGCAAATAAATTATGTAATTAGTGTGATTGGGGAATAGATTGATCAGTCAAGGATATAGATTAATCAATCAACAATTAGATTTATTAGTTAGTGATTCGTAATTTTCTCAATCAGGAAAGTGATTGAGAATGATTAATTAATTAATTCCTTTTTGGAGTTGAACATGCAAATCAAGTTTGAATTTTGCAAACAAAGTTGCATTAGCTTGATTTGATTTTTGATAATATTTTGAATAGTTTATTCAAATTATTTAAATTTTGAGGGAAAGTGAGCTAAATAAATTATTATGATTTTAATAATTCAATCGAATTAGGGGAATGAAATGAATTAGCGACATAATTAAATAATTGGCGTTATTTAACTAATCAAGATGAAATAAAGTTAGATTAGGTCCTTTATTAAATAAATGTAATTTATTTAATTGGTTGAAAAATGATATAATGTGAATTAATTAAATAATGCCGTATTATTCTATTAATAGAAAAAATTAGGGTTCTAGGAGTTTATTAAATAGATGGAATTTAATTAGTAAAAAATAATGAAAAAGTGAATTAATTAAATAATGTCGTATTATTCAATTAATAGGGGAAATTAGGGTTTTTGATGCAATTGATGTGAAATGCAATGATGTTTGATGATAATGATGCTGATGATGCAAAAATATCATTTAAGGTGTGTGATAAGTGTTAGGTCAATTTTACATGTCTACATTTTTCCCCTCTTTGATACAAAGTACAGGTTGCTTTGTTTCAAAGATTCGATGTTAAGATCAATATTTTGAAAAAAAATTATGCCCACTATGCCCTAGGGGTAAAAGGAATGATGGTAGGACTCTGTGTTGCCCCCTTGAGAGGTTGGCTAAAAAAGTCAATTTGGAGGCTAGGCTCACAACCTTGTTCTATTATAGTCCAGATGTGTTTAGGACAAAAAATTAAGTCTATAGGCCTTTTTTTCTTGTTCAAATGTTCTTGGTAAGTCTTAATTTGAACGTAGGAAGGTTCCCTAAGTGAAAATTAGGGTTTCCTAGGTAAAAATTAGGGTTTCCTAGGTAAAAATTAGGGTTTTTGAGGGTTAAAATAGGTAATTAAGGTTCTAATTAACTCATTTTCACTTTGAGCATATAGATAATTCTTGTCTTTGGGTTTATTGTTTTGTTAGTTGTTGAGGAGCTATGGTGTTGATTTAGGGAACCCCTCATCGCCTAGACGCAATTCGAGAGTATGAACAACCTGCAAACGTCGGTGCCCCTATATGTACCCTCTCGATTCTTGTTTTTGTCTTTTCATGTTTTCATAATTAATGCATGAAGTTAAACTAGTCTATAGCATGAGGTTTAGGTTTTTAGTGCTTCTACCTTAGTTTTGGCACTTTCACTATTGAAATTTGATCGCTTTTGATCTTTTCTTGCGCAATTGGCTTTAATTTACACTTTTGACTTGATTTTATGCTTTTGAAACTCACCTTTGAATAGTTTTTCACATTTATTTTCTATGTTTCATTTTGGTCACTCTTGATATAAATTTTTTCCTTGAGTAACATTTGCACTTTTGATTTGGTGCTCTTCAGATTTCTCCTCACTTTTGAGCATCGGATCTTCACTTTTTCCTTGTTTCAACACTTTTGTTATAAAATTCATTGCTTTTGACAAAATTACTTTTGACTTTTTTGGAACCTTAAATTAATTTTATCATTGCTTTCGGTTCGTTTTTCTTATTCAGAGTAATCCTTGATTTCATGGGTTGAATGATTGCATGTGGTCCTTAAACGACAATAGTTGAGGGAGTGACGATCCTGAGATCTATTTGATTTGATTGCTAGTTTTGATGTATTGGAGTGAGATTTTCTATATGTGACCGAGCTACGTCATATTTGTTACGTTCCCCCATTCAATTTCATACTACGATGATGACCATGCTTGTGGAGAGGTGGCATTTAGAGACTTATTCATTCCATTTACCATTTGGGGAGGCCACCATCACACTTGAGGATGTGTGGAGGATCCTCTATTTACCATTCACAGAGAGTTGGTTACTTATCATGTTCATTGGGGCACCCATGCTATGCGACATGTGCTTGGTGTGAGACATTTGGAGGTTCATCAGTTTGAGATAGATTTATCTAATTTTGTTGGTAGTGCTGATCCTATTTCCCTTGTTCTTTGCGGTTTGGTTTTGGGGCTGGTTGTTCCTGATAGGAGAGGTCATTAGTTTTCTATTGGATGGGGTATATGTATCAAGGAGATGTTTGAGCATGGGACTAGATATGCATGGGGTCCATGTCTCCTTCCCACATATACAAAGATATGCATGAGGTTTCATATCGAGGTGGTAAATCTATTTTTGTAGGCATCTCTCTTTTGCATGTATGGGTTTGGGAGCACATTGTAGTTGTTCGACCTGATGGTATACATGATTGTATTTCTAGTGATCCATACTCTTATCGTTATGGATATTTTCTACATTATACTTTTCTTGGGGATATTTCATACGATTGTCATGTATTTGATGATATGCTAGGTTTTATATGGAGACCATATATGGATTGTGAGGCCTGGCATGAGGATCAAGAGCAGCTAGTGTACTACCAACAAACTAGATGGTTGATTGGTCACAATCACTCTCTTCTAGAGAGGTATCTTCCCAATATGGTATGTAGACAATTTGGAGAGAGACAAGGTCAATTTACAAAAAACTATGAGGCTTGGTTTGGTCAGACCACTAAAGAGATTCGAGTATGGGGTCTACAAGATGACTGAGACACTGCTATTTATGCATTCAGTGCTCTTTCCCCAATCAGATGGGGTTGGCTAGTGGGTTTAGTGGATCCGGGTACCACTCCTGATTTTGATCAATGGTGGGCACATGTTCTTGTGAGATTTATAGATCTTGGTGGTGATACCGCAGTGGCTAGAGTAGGCATCATAGGTTGGTGAGGGGAGAGACATCATCTTGAGATTATAGAAGAGAAGCTTGGTAGGGCCATCGGGATGGTGCCTTGGGTGATCAGATGTAGGGTCAGGGATAGGTTCCATGTTCCCCTCCACCACTTGGGGATGGAGGTGCATAGTTAGCTGCAAAGACATGGAAACAATAGGCTAGAGAGGTACAACTTTCCATGGTGACAACATAGAGAGACATTGCTTGGCAAGAGCAAGATGGTTTTAGAGAAGAGTGAGATACAAATATTGGGTGTTGTAAATTTTTGAGACACAATTGCAGGAAGTTACCACAAAGAGGGATAGTCTAAGGACAAAGTGTGATAGTCTTCATGCTGAGAAAGATTGATTATTATAGAGGGCTAATTATTATCAGTCTTTGTATGATGCTTTTATTCCTTGAGCACAACAGTGACTGAGATTCAAAGAGCCTAGTGTTATGGGTGGTGGTGCTAAGTCAGGTGGGTGCTCTATCAGATAGCCAAATCTAGATGGTGGTTTTTAGCCTAGTCTATAGATTCCTCCTCTTCCTATCAGGGAGTGTCATATCTGTACTTGATCTTTATGATGATTTTATTTAGAGACTTTGTAGACATGATTTTGTATATATATTCATCAACACAATGGAGGCCTCGTATATATGTATTATTTTGTATTATCCTACCATACATGTTTCCATGATGATGATGTACTTGTTGGAAAAACAAGGATAAAAAATTGAGAGGGGGGGGGGTGAACCAGTTGTTACCAAAATCAAACTTATACAACATTAACCAATCTTGATATCACATATCTGATAATTAATAATGCAAGCATAAGAAAAAAACATCAGAGACACATGAACACAAAGATTTTATACATGGAAACCTTGTGAGGGAAAAAACCACGGTGGATGTTAGTCCACAAGATTATACCCTTTTAGAAGTATAATGAAGAATAAAAGGAGAATGCACTTGTATTTAGGCACACTACTCAAAGGGAAGGCTCACTGCCTTACATATAGTAATTAGATTAAATCCATCTGATGAATTTGAATTGAGAAAATAGCTTCTGCAAAAGCCTAGTTACAGTTCCAGTTAGGCACACTAATACCTCTTCAAGCTCTTCCACACTCGGCTCTGAATGATCTGACCTTTATTCACACTTGTACATCACTTGTACACTTGAGCACACTCTAAATGAGGAAAAAAATCTTGTATATATATCCGCTACATAGATTTTCATCCACTAATCAGTTGGCCACAAAAAAGGAATAAATTACAATTGTCAGCCTTGATACATGAATAAATTCCAATGTGTACCAACACAATTCGGCCATAACATAGTGAGGAACCAAACAAACATCTCCAAACATGCCAAACAATAAGATATTAATCCTCATGGATCTGTAACATGCTAACACCACAATGTCAGCCAAGAACATGAACACTCAGGCACATATCAGAAAAATATTTGATCACGAACACTCCAATCACTGCAGATGTACACCAAGGATAGAGAACGATCTAGACTCATCCATGAACATCTTAGGAACACTAAAAAAACATGTGATTACCTTACTTTCATCCAATTTGACCAAGAACACCATCTATACAGAATGGATAACTGTAGGTATACAAATCATCATAACTTCCACAAAAATCAATGCACACCACTAAAATTTTTGGACAACATACTAGAAAGGTTCAGCACCAAACCCTTTGAAGCACACCTTCAGATCTTCAATACACAGAGCTTTCCAACATTCTGACCTTGTTAGCTCTACTGGTTGCCTGTACTATATTTTTTACAATTTTCTCAATCTCCTCGACATATACAGCCTTAAGCAGATTAAAATGCTAATAGTGTTGACATCAATGACAATAATATATCAGAAAAAAAACTACAACATCCAACAATCTCCCTCTTTGGCATTGATGGAAACACATGATGTGAAAATAATACCATCAACCCAACTAACTCTTCTTCAACAATCTCCCCTTGAGATTGTGCACTTTTTGTTTCCTTCTTCTTTCCCATTTTTTTTTCACATTTCTTCTCTCCCCCTTTGACATCAATGGAAAAGGTACATATTCTCTGATTTCAATCTTGAAAACATCTGACTACTCCCCTTGAGTAGAAATCATAGACTGATGCAAATACTTACATCTTAGTTCAGATTAGGAGGGGAAATTACCCCTAACTTTCCTCTAAGGTACTCAAAAGTATCCTTAGGCAATGACTTTGTAAAGATATCTGCAATTTTCTCTTTGGTAGGTATGTACTCCAGTCTAACTTCTTTGTCACTTAATTTATCTCTCAAGAAGTGATACTTGATAGATATATGCTTTATCTTTGAATGAAATACAGGATTCTTAGAAATGTTAATGGCATTTGAATTGTCACAAAGTATAGCAATGGGTTCTTCATACTCAATTCTGACATCTCTCAACATTTGCTTCATCCATAATACTTGGGTACAACTGTTTGTGGCAGCAATGCAGTTTTCCTCAACAGTAGCTAATGAAAATGAGTTTTGATTTTTGCCTAACCAAAATACCAACTTCTTACCTAAGAAGAATGCACCACCACTGGTACTCTTCCTATCATCTATATCTCCTACCTAATCAACATTAGTAAAATCACTTAGAGTAAGATCATCATTCTTAGGATACCAAAGACCAAGATCAACTATCCCTTTCAGATATTTGAATATTATTTTCACAACAGTCACATGGGACTCTTTAGGATCAACTTGAAATCTAGCAACCATGCACACAACATTCATTATATCTGGCCTTGTCTGATTCAAGTAGAGAAACCCACGAATCATTGATCTATACCTTGTTTGATTTGCTTTAGGGGATTCATCATTCTGTGTGAGTTTACATCTGGTCACCATAGGTGTACCAACAGGCTTTGCTTCTTCCATGCCAAAATATTTCAGTAACTCGTTTACATATTTGGACTGAGATATAAAGATCCCATCTTCTAACTGAGTGATTTGAAATCCCCAAAATAATTTTATCTCTCCTATCATTGACATTTCAAATTCACTTTTCATTTCATCAACATACTTCATATGTAAATCATCATCTCCTTCAAATATAATATCATCAACAAAGACTTCAATGATAAATTCTTTGTTCTCATCCAAGTTGAAATACAAATTGTTGTCAGAAGTACCTTTACTGAATCCAATCTTCAATAAATATTTGTCCAATCTAGCATACCAAGCTCTAGGAGCTTGCTTTAGTCCATAGAAATCTTTCTTCAATCGACATACCATGTCCTTTTCATCAGTAACTGAAATCCACTTGGTTGTTCAACATACACTTCTTCTTCTAGTTCACCATTCATAAATGCTGATTTTACATCCATCTGATAAACTTTGTAGTTCTTGAAAGTAGCATAAGCAAGAAGTGGTCTAACAACCTCAATTCTAGCAACAAGAGAAAAATTTTCTTCAAAATCAATACCTTCCATCTGTGAGTAACCTTTGCAAAACAATCTTCCTTTGTTTCTAGCCACATCATCTTGTTCATTCAGCTTATTCTGGAACACCCACTTGGTTCCAATCACATTTTTGTTCTGAGGTCTAGGAACAAGATCCCATGTATTATTCTTCTGTATCTGCAACAGTTCTTCTTTCATGGCTTTCATCCCATGTTCATCCTTGCATGCTTCACTTATATTTCTAGGTTGAGCTTTAGAAATTAGACAATATTCTTGTAGAGTTCTTCTTCTAGTTTGCACACCTTTGGTTTTGTCTCCTATGATTTGACTATCAGAATTTTTTCTTCTCACATACTTAGGAGTTTTGAAGTTTTCTCTTACCTCTTGTTCTTGTGATCTTTCTTCTGCACTTTTATTTGTTTCTACTTCTTGATTTTCTTGATTCACCAGAACAATTTGAAGTTGATTATGTGTCTGAGAATTATTGTCAACATCATCATGTTGATCATCTGAATGATAATCACTGAATTTGGATGATTTACCAATATCTTCATGAACCTTAAAATTTGCACTTTCAACCATTTTCTTCAACCTTTTATTAAAGCACCAGTAAGATTTTATTTTAGTAGAGTATCCTAGGAAGATTCCTTCATAACTTCTAGCATCAAACTTACTTATAACATCATCTATCTTGATGTAGCATTTGCTTCAATTTTTTTTCAAGTATTTGATAGTAGGCTTATAATCGAACCATAGCTCAAAAGGTGTCTTTCTATAATTACTGTTGACATTCACTCTATTAATAGTATACACAATAGTAATTACAACTTCTCTCCAGTAGAAATGAGGAACATTTGCTTCCAACATCATGGTTCTAGCAATGTCTAGAATGATTCTATTCTTTCTTTCAACAACTCCATTCTGTTGAGGGGTCTGGAGAGCAGATAGCTATCTTTGAATACCATGCTCTTGACAAAAAGAATTGAATTCCCATGAAGTAAATTCACCACCTTTGTTTGACCTTAGACATTTGATCTTTTGACCTGTCTCATTCTCTGCCATAGCTTTACAACTTTTGAACTTTTCTAGTGCTTCATGTTTTTCTCTTAAGAAAGCGACCCATATCATTCTAGAAAAATCATTAATGAGTAACATAAAGTACCTTTCACCTTGTAGGCTTGTGATTCTAGAAGGACCACATAGATCGGTATGGATCAAATCTAGTACTCCATCAGAGCTGTACTGTTTTCTCTGGAAGGAATTTCTTGTTTTCTTTCCCATCTGACATTACTTGCACATAGTGTTAGTAGGCTTCACTAACTTAGGTAAATCTCTGACTGCTTGAGTAGAACTTATCTTGACAATTTTATCAAAGTTCACATGACATAACCTCCTATGCCATAACCAACTTACATTAATTTGAGAAATCAAACAACTTTGACTAGCAATACTTAAATGAAAGATATTACCTTTTGTCTTTGTTCTTGAAGCAATTATATTTCCCGAACTTCCTGTTATTCTTCACTTACCATTCTTGAACTGCAGATTGTAGCCTTTGTCTACCATTTGTCCAACACTCAACAAGTTATTCTTTAGGACTTCTACATAAAGAACATCATTAGTATTGTGCTTACCACCAAAAGAAATAGTTCCTTTGCCACGAATCACACTATAAGTGTTGTCACTGAACCTCACTACACCACTATCATAGTTTTCCAAGCTTACAGATTTTATATTGTCACCAGTCATATGATGTGAGCATCCACTATCAACTACCCACTCATATTTCTCTTCAAATTTGGTTGCAAGAGCTTTCTCAACATTACATTACTAGAAAATTTAGTGGACACCTGACCATTTTCTTTGATAGCAATAAATACCCATTCATCTTCATTTCCAATTTCTTTATCAGATTCTTCATCAGTTATACCTTCTTCAACATAATAGCATTTTCTTTGAAATCTAGTATTCTCAAGCTTATATTTTGAAACTCTTTCAAGACATATAAAAGAAAAATGACCTATCTTCCTGTAAGAAAATCATTTAATAGGCAACTTTACTTTGTACTTACCATGACCTCTTGATTCTCTTTTCACAATTAATGCTTCCAGTTCTTCCAATTCCCTTTCTTCATCTTCAATCCGCTTCATCTCATCTTCACATCTGAATTTTCTCTAGGAAATATCTCCTGAATCATATCTCTTTTTCCCGGATACAGTTTCCTTGAAAGCATATCCAATCTTAGGAGCAGACTCACCAAATTCACTCAATTCAAATGCAGCAAGTTTTCCAATCAATATGTCTTTTGTAATATTCATCACTGTTATGAGTTCATCAATAGCATGAAATTTTGTCTTGTAGGAAGGGGGCACATGTCTAAGTATCTTAACCACAATTTCATCATCATTCATAGTTCCACTGACACATCTAATGTCCATCACCAATTCAGTTATCTTATGCGAGAAGGAAAAGATGTTCTCATCTTCACTCATCTTCAAGCTCTCCCATTTGACTTTTAGACTTTGTAGCTTAGGAATATTCACTAGTGCATCTCCTTCATACAATGTTTCCATCTTTTTCCAAATTTGATATGCAGTCTTCAAACCCATCACATTTTTCATTTCCGAATCTATCAAAGCACTCACCAGTGTTTCTATTGACCTCATATTAATTTCTGCTTGCTTGATCTCATCTTCAAAGGAGGGAGCATTTTGAGGAATATTATATGCAACTTGTGTCATCTACCAGAAAGGTTCACCAATGCACCTCAAATGACATTCCATCCTGACTTTCCATAGAGAGTAGTTTGTACCATCAAATCTAGGACTATCCTTTTTAAATGATGCCATCTTGGATCACCTCAAGCTGTTAGGCTTCTTTCAAAGGAACTTGCTCTGATACCGATTGTTGGCAAAACAAGGATAGACAACTGAGAGGGGGGGTGAATCAGTTGTTACCAAAATCAAACTTATACAACATTAACCAATCCTTATATCACATATCTGATAATTAATAATGCAAGCATAAGAAAAACACATCAAAGACACATGAACACAAAGATTTTATACTTGGAAACCCTGTCAGAGGAAAAACCATAGTGGATGTTATTCCACAAGATTATACCCTGTTAGAAGTATAATGAAGAATAAAAAGAGAATGCACTTGCATTCAGGCACACTACCTAGAGCACACTTCTCAAAGGGAAGGCTCACTACCTTACATATAGTAATCAGATTAAATCTGTCTGATGAATTTTAACTGAGAAAATAGCTTCTGCAAAAGCTTGGTTATAGTTCCAGTTAGGCACACTAATACCTCTTCAAAATCTTATACACATTGATTTGAATGATCTGACCTTTATTCACACTTGTACATCAATTGTACACTTGATTACACTCTAAATGAGGAAAACAATCTTGTTTATATATCCTCTACATGGATTTGCATCCACTAATTAGTCGATCACAAATAAGAAATAAATTACAACTGTCAACCTTGATACATGAATAAATTTCAATGCGTACCAACACAAGTTGGCCATAACATAGTGAGGACCCATAAAAAACATCTCCAAAAATTCCAAACAATAAGATATTAATCGTCATGGATCCACAACACGCTAACACCACAATGTCAGCTAAGAACATGAACACTCGGGCACATATCAAAAAAATCTCCGATCATGAACACTCCAATCACTACAGATGTACACCAAGGATAGAGAATGATCTAGACTTATCCATGAACATCATAGGCACATAAGCAACACATGAGATTACCATACTTTCATCCGATTTGACCAAGAACATCATCTACAAAGACTGAATAACTGTAGGTATACAGATCATCATAACTTCCACAAAACTTCATGCGCACCATTGAAACTTTCAGAAACCATACTAGAGAGGTTCAACACCAAACCCTTTGAAGCGCAACTTCAGATCTTCAATACGCAGAGCTTTCCAACATTATGACCTTCTCAGCTCCACTGGCTTCCTGTACTATATTTTTTACAATTTTCTCAATCTCCTCGACATATACAACCTTAAGCAGATTAAAATACTAATAGTTTTGACATATATGACAATAATATATCAACAACACAACCACAACATCCAACAATACTATGACATTCTCCTTTTTTGATGATGATATATATGAGATATACCTTCTTCGATTCAACTTTATTTTATGTTTATGTGATGATGTATGATGATGCATGTTTATGTATGTTTATACCTATTTTTGTAATTTTTGATGTATGCATATGATGCGGATGGATGGATCATATTTTATATGATATGATGTATGCTGACTATACATGATACATGATGTTTTCATTGCTTTATTATCATCATGATATGTATTGATGATATTGTGGATGCAGGACGGATATGGTACTAATGATATTGCGATGCATGATGGATGTTAGTTAGAAGAAATATTTGATGATGGATATAAATTTTATGTAGTTAGTACTGATGAGTTGCTTCCACTTTTCTTGGAGGCTTCACATTTTGAACAATCCTGTTTCATGTAGCAAACAGATGCGACACACCAAAGTATTAACAACCAAGGTGACTTTGTATCCATTGTGTGGACTTTGACTCAACATAAAAAGAATATTCTTGCTCATACTAGACATACACAAACTTGTTTTAAAATATATGGTTGGTTTGTTTGAATTTTTTTTAGACTAATTACATAGAGAGGTATAGAATACCTAACATGAAACTGCTACATGAATTATCTAAAAACAACTTCCATATACTCAATAAAGCAAGTATTTTCTATAGTAGTATTACAAAAAAATCTTACAAACAACAAACCGAAATGATGCTCAATTGACCCCATTCCTTCTTCTCTAAATCTTTATGGACATCCTTGAGAGATGTTGGTAATGAGTCAATAAAAAAAATAAAAAAGATAAGACTGTAAAAAGATAAAACAAACTTGCAGTATCACTTGCCATATCTATTTGAGGTTTTAAGACTATTATCCATTTTTGATCATGTTTATCATAGGAATGGATTTGTTAAGGCATATCTCAGGATATTGTTGGTGAATTGTAAAAAGGATAGGTAGTTGATAGTTTTGTCATTGTTTTCGTCTATTTGTAATCAAAGCTTTATGATTTTTTTGCTTAAAAGTTTTTAGCTTTTTGATTTTTTCTCTATTTGTTTGTTTTGTTTTATCCAAGGATGAATGTGATGATTTGTTTATTAGGGATGAAATATTTATTGTGGATTTTGATGATAGGATTATGTCTTTTTTATTTGTTAAAATTGTATGATGTTGTTTTTGTTGTTTTCAGGGGACTAGCGTAGGGCCTCAGGGGCTCATCAAAGATAAGCCTTGCCTACATTGTACACAGAGGCTCGTAGTTCACTTGGTTTGAATGTTTTTGATCTTTTCTATTTTGTGAATGTTTTTGGATTTTGTATTTTTGGAAGTTTTTGGATTTTGACTTTTTGGATGTTTTTAGATTTTGAATTTTTTGACTAAGTTGAAATAAAGCATGATAGAAACCAAAGGGGACCAACCTAAGGCCCCAGGGGCTAATCAGATATAAACCTTGCCTACATTGTACACATAGAGATCACATACTTTGACGAGGTGACTCAAAGAAAATTATTTTTTGGATTTAAACAACATTGATAACTTGGATTAATATTCCACTTCTATTTCTAGAGGATATGTTGTGGGAAATATACTTGAACTAGCTGTGAGGTTCAAGAAAATTTTGATATCTTAGATTTGTTGAGTGAAGGAATAATCCAAAGTTGTTGTTTTGATTTTTTGATGTTTTCAAACGTTTTTTATTTTTTTTTCAGATATTTTTGATTTTGTTGTTTTGACCATGATAGGATTCTCAGAGATCTAATCCACGACCAGCTTCAGGAAGTTGCCCCCAGTTGAAGACAAGACTACTTTCCTAACCTAGTACTAAGCCATGGTTAAACATATGTTTTATTATGGGACAAATGGGTGGATGTCATGGATAATATCGATAGATAATGATGCGAGTCTTATCCAAATGTAGTGCTAGTTTTCGAAGTTTTCTCTATGGTACCTATTCTAGGAGCACCACAAAGTGGTTTTCAATCAAGGAATGTTTTATTTATCTTCACTATTTTTCTTTGATTTTTCTTTTTTTGTATTTTTCATCTTTTCCATTTTTATTTTTTTTACCCTTTTTCTTGGGGTATTCTAATATGCTTCATGTGTAGAACTTCTTGAGGTGGTTGTTGTTCAATGGTTCAGCTAAGGGTTCTCCTTCAGGGGTAGCCAACTAATATGCTTCTGAACCGTAGCTTGTTGTGATGACGAAAAGGGCTAACTAGTTGGGTTCAAATTTTCCTTTTCCATTTTGATATAGTTGTACCTTCTAATTATCCTTGAGCATTAGGTCACCAACTTGAAAGTTTCAATCTTTTATTTTCTTATCATAGCTTCATTTGAGTTGATTTTGATAAAATTGTAGATGGTTTGATGTGTTCAAACACCTGTCATCTAGGAGCTCCAATTTATTTAGCTTAGATACCTGATATTCTTTGCTGCTGACCATGCCTTTTAAGGAGATACACAATGAGGGGATTTTGACCTCGATAGGTAAGACAACCTCTGATTTTTAGACCAAGGAAAATGGTGTGACACTTGTAGGTGTTTGGATGCTAGTTTGATAATCCTATAGGATAGGTTTAATTGCAAATACCAATCAAGGTTGGCTTCATTAACCATCTTCTTTAGTATTTTCAAGATGGTTTAATTAGATGCTTCAACCTGACCATTTCCTTGATGATAGTAGGGTGTGGAAATCTATGTTAGATAGAGAATTTGGAACAAAGTTCTTGGATGTATTGATTCTTGAATGGGGTTTTGTTGTCCTTTATTATCATTTGTGGAATTCCATACCTACAAATCAGATAATTCAAAATGAACTTTGAAACCTATTTTCTAGTGATGTAGGTCAATGGAATTACCTCTATCCACTTAGTGAAATACTTTGAACTGTTGTGATAATGAAATTGTGCATGTTAGATGAAGTAGTAGTCTAATCCCCATTGTGAGAAAGTCCATGGTGTTGTAATGGGTCTCATCCTATGCTAGTGCATGAACAAGGTCACTATGTTGCTAGCATTGATGACACTTTATAGAATATTGAATGCACTCCTTTTCCATGGAGGGCCAATAATGCCATATTCTAATTAGTTTTTGGACTAGGTTAGGTTCTCTAGAGTGGGACCCACAAAAACCTTTGTGTACTTCTTGTAAGGCCTTTTATGGTTCCTCTACATTAAGACACCTGAGTAACATACCATCTAGATTGGAAATTATAGGGTATCTCCTAGGATTGTAAATCAGGAATTCCTACGGGTGAAGGTTTTCTTTTGAGTAGTCATTAGGTCAAGTGGTATGGTACCATGTTGGATGTAGTCAAAGGTGTCTTGGTACCATGGGGAGTTAGGACTGAAAACAACACATACCAATTCTGATTTTAGGATGTTGAATGTAGGTACAAGTAGTTGTTCTATGAGGAACTCATTCTTAGGAATATTTTTTTGGAATATCAAGAAGTGAGTCTATTGTTGCCGTTGCATCGACAACTTTTTTGTTGATCCGAGGAATTTTTTCAAAGGTTATTGTGATAAAATATTCCTTTGAAGCTATCCACCATCCTTTTATATGCCATCAACTTGTTTTCTTTTGTTTGGTACTCATTGTTCACCTATCTGATCACTAGGTGAGAATCTCCAAAGACTTGTAGCTCTTTTATTCTCCATTCAATAGCCATTTTGATCCTTGTGATTAAAGCTTCATACTTTGGAATATTGTTTATGCATGGGAAGTGATCCTATATGACTTGGGAATACTATCTCCCCGTGGTGTGAGAATTAGAATACTTGCTATAGAGCCATGTTGAGTGTGGGATCCATCAAAGTATACAATCTAATGGCCTGTCTATTCTATCATCAAGATACTTTCATCTAGAAAGTCCACTATGATAGGCTTGTGATTATCCATGGGTGCTTCGACCAGCTGGTTTGCTATTATTTTTCCCTTGATGGCTCTTTTATCCACACATTCTATATCAAATTCACTTAGAATTATCACCCATTTAGCAATTCGGCCTATTAGGGTTGCTTTTGCTAGTAGTTACTTTAGTGGGTCTACTTCTGAAATCAATTTTGCCTTTTTGTTTAAGATGTAGTGTCTCAAATTTTATGTCACAAATATGAATGAGACACATTCTCTTTCTAAGGGTGAGTAGTTCAAATCATAGCCCACCAGTGTTCGATTGATGTAGTACACTGCTCTTTCTTTGTTATCATCATCTAGCTAGGCTAGAAGAGCTCCCAACACTTTGTGTGTGGTAGAGATGTAGAGTACCATTTCCTTGTCTAGAATAGGTGGCATGAGTACAAGAGGAGTAAGTAAGTACTCCTTGAATTGCTGGAATTATTAGTCACATCTCCCATCCCACTTGAAGGTGATGTCCTTGTGTAGGAGATGAGTGAAAGGGTGACATTTGTCTACCAATTATGTGATAAATTGCCTGATGGATTGCAACTTCCCTTGGAAACTCCTTAGTTGTTTTAATGTATTTTGTGAAGGAATCTCTAGTATATATTTTAATTTTGCAGGATCCAATTGAATCCCCCTTCTTGAAACTATGTAACCTAACAACTTTTCAAATGTTACTCCAAAAATGCACTTCTTAGGGTTGAGTCTCAGATTATATTGTTCAAGCTGATCAAACACTTTTGCAAGATTGGTCAAGTGATCTTCCCTTTTGACATACTTTTCTAGAATGTCGTCCACATAGTCTTCCATGATTGTATGTAGCATATCATGGAATATGGTCATCATTTCTCTTTGATATGTTACTCTCGCGTTATTTAGACCAAATGGAATTACATTCCAATAGAAGGTCCCCCAAGCACAAGTAAATGCTATTTTGTGCTGATTGTCTAGAGAGAATTTTATTTGGTTATATCGAGAGAAACCATCCATTAAGGATAGCATCTCATTCCATACTATTAGATCCATGATCATGTCAATACTTGGGAGGGGGAATTCATCCTTTGGATATTCTTTATTCAGGTCTTTGAATTCTATGTAGATCCTTATGCCCCTAGTAGGATTTGACACTGGTACTAGATTGATATCCATTCTGGATAGTCGATGGGTCTAATGAAACCCACATCTAGTAACTTCTTTAGTTCTACCTTTACCAATAATGCTATTTGAGGATGCATTTTTTTAAAGTTTTTGCCTGATAGGCTTTGCTCCATGGGAGAAGACCAAATGATGTGCCACCAGTGTTGGATCTAGTCTAGGTATATCTACATAGGTCCATACAAAATTTACTTTCCTATCATTGATGAATGCTGTGAAGTTTGTTTTCTCTTCAAGATCAAGTGATGTTGAATGGTATGTTATCTTTGGGTCCTCTACTATGCCAACATTTATGGAATCTACTTCTTATACTAGGAGCATTGATTTTTGTTGATATTCCAATATGGGGAGATTGAACCCTCCATCCTTGGGTGACTTAGGGAGGTTTTCACCTTCAAATGCATCCTTTATTTTCTTCTTTTCCAGATCCGATAGATCCACATTGTGGTCTTCTCTAGGGGATCACATTTTTATTTTTATGTTCTCTCTTTCATTTTTGTGACTAGAAGATTCAATCTATCCACCAAAGTATGCATCATGTTCAAGTTCCATGATGAACCCTAGTTATTGATCCCCTATTGGTATGTCTGTTCGAAGTCCCAAGAACTTTTTGTTTACTATTAGAGTAATAGGTTGTTTACTTGATTAATTTAATCATGTTGATTAATTAATTAAGTCACCTTTACTTTATTTCACTTAAGCTAAACTTAGGAGTCTTTATTTTTCCTTATTAAATTAGTCATGTTGCCTCGTTCATTATGATATTGACACTTGTCACATGCTAATTTAATCTTCATCCTAGGGTTTTCACTTTAGGTTTTGATCTCCTTTCTTAAGGATTGATCTCTTTGTAATTATTCACTTCTTGGGCAATGCATCTTTTGCTTTATGTTTGTAGATCAACATTATTATTTCTCTTGATCTCCTTTAGTGATAGGTTATTTGGTTACAGGTGTTCATTGAGATCTGTGAGGTTGGATTCTCAACTTCTACATGGTATAAGATCTCTAGATTTGCAAGCTTCTTATTCCCTTTTTGTGAGATCTTTCCTTGAAGTAGTTTTAAAATGCATCCAAGGTAAAATCAGACCTCTCCATTGAATTCAAAGTTGCTAGAATAATCAAAATTGACCTTTGTTTTTTCAAAATTGACTTTCATTTGTCAGATCTGTGAGGGTTTGAAGAAAAGGATTTTTTGCTAGATCTAAGGGGTGCCTGATTTTTCAGAGCATTTTGATCCCAAATGGACCTCACAATTGTGTTTAAATTTTGCATGATTGAAAAAAAAGAAAACAAAATAATTGTAATTTGGAAAACACAATGTTGAGTTTCAGTTATTTGAATCTCCTTGTTTAAATGTAAAGGTTTGTCTCATGGTGCATTGCTTTCTTCTTAACACCTATTTTTTTGCAACATGGAGTGTTACAAAACAATATGAATGTCTTCAAAATCACACATTCCATTGTTGTGTATAAATTTCAGATGATTGAAAAATAAAGTGCAAGAAATAAATGTAAATGGGAAAACATAGTGTTGGGTTTTAGTTATTTGAATCTTCTTGTTTAAATGTGAAGGGTTGTCTCATGCTAGGTTGATTGATTCTTAACATGTAGGGCATTGCAACATGGAATGATAAAAAATAGTATGAATGTCTTCAAAATCACACATTCTATTGTTGTGTTTAAATTTTGCATGATTGAAAAAATAAAGTGCACAAATAACTATAATTGGGAAAAGACAGTGTGGGGTTTCAGTTATTTGAATCTCCTTGTTTAAATGTGAAGGGTTGTCTCATGTTGGGTTGCTTGTTTCTTAGCACCCACAGTTTTGCAACATGGAATATTACAAAACAATATGTATATCTTCAACATCACACATTCCATTATTGTGTTTAACTTTCACATTTTTGAAAAAATAAAGTGCACAAAATAATTGTAATTAGGAAAACATAGTGTGGGGTTTCAATTATTTGAATCTGCTTGTTTAAATGTGAAGGGTTGTCTCATGTTGGGTTTCTTGCTTCTTAACATGTAGGGCATTGCAACATGGAATGTTACAAAATAGTATGAATGTCTTGAAAATCACACATTCCATTGTTGCTTTTAAATTTCGCTTGATTGAAAAAATAAAGTGCACAAAATAATTGTAATTGGGAAAACAAAGTGTTGGGTTTCGGTTATTTGAATCTCCTTGTTTAAATGCAAAGGGTTGTCTCATGCTGGGTTGCTAGCTTCTTAACACCCATGGTTTTGTAACATGGAATGTTACAAAACTATATGACTATCTTCAAAATCACACATTCCATTGTTGTGTTTGAATTTCACATGATTGAAAAATAAAGTGCACAAAATAACTGTAATTCAGAAAACACAGTGTGGGGTTTTCATTATTTGAATCTTGTTGTTTAAATGTAAAGGGTTGTCTCATGCCGAGTTGCTAGCTTCTCAACACCCGCGATTATGCAACATGGAATGTTACAAAACAATATGAATATCTTCAAAATAATACATTCCATTGTTGTGTTTAAATTTCACATGATTGAAAAAATAAAATGCACAAAAAAATTGTAATTGGGAAAACACAATGTGGGGTTTCAGTTATTTGAATCTTCTTGTTTAAATGCAAAGGGTTGTCTCATGATGGGTTGCTAGATTATTAACACCCACGGTTTTGCAAAATGGAATGCTATAAAACAATATGAATGTATTCAAAATCACATATTCCATTGTTGTGTTTAAATTTCACATGATTGAGAAAATGAAGTGCACAAAGTAATTGTATTTGGGAAAATAGAGTGTGGGGTTTCAGTTATTTGAATCTCCTTGTTTAAATGTGAAGGGTTGTCTCATGCTGAGTTGCTTGCTTCTTAACATGTAGGGAATTGCAACATAAAATGTTACAAAATAGTATGAATTTCTTGAAAATCACACATTCCACTGTTTTTAAATTTTGCATGATTGAAAAAATAAACTGCATAAAATAATTGTAATTGGGAAAACATAGTGTTGGGTTTCAGTTATTTGAATCTCCTTGTTTAAATGCAAATGGTGGTCTCATGTTTGGTTGCTAGCTTCTTAACACCCATGGTTTTGCAACATGGAATATTACAAAACAATATGAATGTCTTCAAAATCACACATTCCATTGTTGTGTTTAAATTTCGCATGATTGAAAAAATAAAGTGCACAAAATAATTGTAATTCGGAAAACACAGTGTTGGGATTCCGTTATTTCAATCTCCTTGTTTAAATGCAAAGGGTTGTCTCATGCTGGGTTGCTAGCTTCTTAACACCCATGGTTTTGCAACATGGAATGTTACAAAATAGTATGAATGTCTTCAAAATCACACATTCCATTGTTGTGTTTAAATCTCACATGATTGAAAAAATAAAGTGCACAAAAAAATTATAATTGGGAAAACATAGTGTGGGGTTTAAGTTATTTGAATCTCTTTGTTTAAATGCAAAGGGTTGTCTCATGTTGGGTTGCTAGCTTCTTAACACCCATGGTTTTGCAACATGGAATGCTACAAAATAGTATGAATGTCTTCAAAATCACACATTCTATTGTTGTGTTTAAATTTTGCATGATTGAAAAAATAAAGTGCACAAAATAATTATAATTGGGAAAACACAGTGTGTGTTTCAGTTATTTGAATCTCCTTGTTTAAATGTGAAGGGTTGTCTCATGTTGGGTTGCTTGCTTCTTAACACCCATGGTTTTGCAACATGGAATATTACAAAACAATATGAATGTCTTCAAAATCACACATTCCATTGTTGTGTTTAAATTTCTCATGATTGAAAAAATAAAGTGCACAAAATAATTATAATTGGGAAAAAACAGTGCAAGGTTTCAGTTATTTGAATCTCCTTGTTTAAATGTGAAGGGTTGTCTCATGCTAGGTTTCTTGCCTCTTAACACATAGGGGATCTCATTGTTTAATTGTTGTGTTTAAATTTTGTATGATTGAAAAGATAAAATGCACAAAATAACTATAATTCAGAAAATAGAATGTTTGGTTTCAGTTATTTGAATCTCCTTGTTTAAATGTAAAGGGTTGTGTCATGCTAGGTTGCTAGCTTCTTAACACCCACATTTTTGCAATATGGAGTGTTACAAAAAAGTATGAATGTCTTCAAAATCATACATTCCATTGTTGTGTTTAAATTTTGCATGATTGGAAAAATAAAGTGCACAAAATAACTGTAATTCGGAAAACACAGTGTTGGATTTATGTTATTTGAGTCTCCTTGTTTAAATGTGAAGGGTTGTCTCATGCTGGGTTGCTTGTTTCTTAACACCCATGATTTTACAACATGGAATGTTACAAAACAGTATAAATCTCCTCAAAACAACACATTCCATTGTTGTGTTTAAATTTTGCATGATTGAAAAAATAAAATGCACAAAATAACTATAATTCAAAAAACACAGTGTTATGTTTTAGTTATTTGAATCTCCTTATTTAAATGAAAAGGGTTGTCTCATGCTATGTCGCTAGCTTCTTAACACCCACAGTTGTGCAACATGGAATGTTACAAATCAATATGAATGTCTTCAAAATCACACATTCCATTATTGTGTTTAAATTTCACATGATTGAAAAAATAAAGTACACAAAATAATTATAATTGGGAAAACATAGTGTTGGGTTTGAATTATTTGAATCTCCTTGTTTAAATGCAAAGGGTTGTTTCATGGTGGGTTGCTAGCTTCTTAACACCCACATTTTTGCAACATGGAATGCTACAAAATTGTATGAATTTCTTCAAAATCACACATTCCATTATTGTGTTTAAATTTTGCATGATTGAAAAAAAAATGTGCACAAAATAATTATAATTAGGAAAACACAGTGTGGGGTTTCAGTTATTTGAATCTCCTTGTTTAAATGCAAATGGTTGTCTCATGTTGGGTTGCTAGCTTCTTAACACCCATGATTTTGCAACATGGAATATTACAAAACAATATGAATGTCTTCAAAATCACACATTCTATTGTTGTGTTTAAATTTTGCATGATCAGAAAAATAAAGTGCACAAAATAATTATAATTGGGAAAACACAGTGTGGGGTTTCAATTATTTGAATCTCCTTGTTTAAATGTGAAGGGTTGTATCATGCTGGGTTGATTTCTTCTTAACACCCATGGTTTTTCAACATGGAATGTTACAAAATAGTATGAATGTCTTGAAAATCACACATTCCATTGTTGTGTTTAAATTTCACATGATTGAAAAAATAAAGTGCACAAAATAATTGTAATTGGGAGAAAACAGTGTGGGGTTTTAGTTATTTGAATCTCCTTGTTTAAATGTGAAGGGTTGTCACATGCTGGGTTGCTTTCTTCTTAACACGTACGACATTGTAACATGGAATGTTACAAAATAGTATGAATGTCTTCAAAATTACATATTCTATTGTTGTGTTTAAATTTTGCATGATTGAAAAAATAAAGTGCACAAAATAACTCTAATTCAAAAAACACAGTTTTAGATTTCAGTTATATGAATCTCCTTGTTTAAATGTGAAGGGTTATCTCATGTTGGGTTGCTTGGTTCTTAACACCCATGGTTTTGCAACATGGAATATTACAAAAACAGTATGAATCTCTTCAAAATAACACATTCCATTGTTGTGTTTAAATTTCACATGATTGAAATAATAAACTGCACAAAATAACTGTAATTCGAAAAATACAGTGTTGGTTTTCAGTTATTTAAATCTCCTTGTTTAAATGCAAAGGGTTGTCTCATGCTGAGTTGCTAACTTCTTAACACCCACAGTTCTGCAACATGGAATGTTACAAAAGAGCATGAATGTCTTCAAAATCACACATTCCATTGTTGTGTTTAAATTTTGCATAATTGAAAAAATAAAGTGCACAAAAAACTTATAATTGGGAAAACATAGTGTGGGGTTTCAGTTATTTGAATCTCCTTATTTAAATGCAAAGGGTTGTCTCATACTGGGTTGCTAGCTTCTTAACACCCACGATTTCGCAACATGGAATGCTACAAAATAGTATGTATGTTTTGAAAATCACACATTCCATCGTTGTGTTTAAATTTCGCATGATTGAAAAAATAAAGTGCACAAAATAATTGTAATTAGGAAAACACAATTTGGGGTTTCAATTATTTGAATCTCCTTGTTTAAATGTGAAGGCTTGTCGCATGCTGCATGGGAGCACCAACTTTTCGTCAAGAAGGAAAAATGTTCCTTTGCACAGAAGGAGGTCCATTTCTTGGGACACATTGTTGGCAAAGGTCTAATTCACCCAGACCTGGAGAAGGTAAGAGCCATTGCAGATTGGGATCCTCTAAAGGATGTTCATGCAGTTAGGCAGTTCCTAGGTTTGGCAAATTACTACCGCAGGTTCGTGGCGAGTTAATCAAGGTTGGGGTTTCTTGCTTCTTAACACCCAGGGTTTTGCAACATGGAATGCTACAAAATAGTATGAATGTCTTGAAATTCATACATTCCATTGTTGTGTTTAAATTTTGCATGATTGAAAAAATAAAGTGCACAATAACTTTAATTCATAATACACAGTGTTGGGTTTCAGTTATTTGAATATCCTTGTTTAAATGCAAAGGGTTGTCCCGTGTTGGGTTACTAGCTTATTAACACCCATGGTTTTGCAATAGGGAATGTTACAAAATAGTATGAATGTTTTCAAAATCACATATTCCATTGTTGTGTTTAAATTTTGCATGATTGAGAAAATAAAGTGCACAAAAAAACTGTAGTTGGGAAAACACAACGTGGGGTTTTAGTTATTTGAATCTCCTTGTTTAAATGTGAAGGGTTGTCTCATGCTGGGTTGCTAGCTTCTTAACACCCATGGTTTTACAACATGGAATGTTACAAAACAGTATGAATGTCTTCAAAATCACACATTCCATTGTTGTGTTTAAATCTTGCATGATTGAGAAAATAAAGTGCAAAAAAAAAATTGTAATTGGGAAAACACAGTGTGGGGTTTTAGTTATTTGAATCTTCTTATTTAAATGTGAAGGGTTGTCTCATGTTGGGTTGCTTGCTTCTTAACACCCATGATTTTTCAACATTGAATGCTACAAAATAGTATGAATGTCTTGAAAATCACACATTCCATTGTTGTGTTTAAATTTCACATGATTGAAAAAATAAAGTGCACAAAATAATTGTAATTGGGAAAACATAGTGTGGGGTTTCAGTTATTTGAATCCTTGTTTAAATGCAAAGGGTTGTCTCATGTTGGGTTTCTTGTTTCTTAACACCCATGGTTTTGCAACATGGAATGATAAAAAATAGTATGAATGTCTTCAAAATCACACATTCTATTGTTGTGTTAAAATTTTGCATGATTGAAAGAATAAAGTGCACAAATAACTATAATTGGGAAAACACAGTGTGGGGTTTCAGTTATTTGAATCTCCTTGTTTAAATGTGAAGGGTTGTCTCATGCTAGGTTTCTTGCTTCTTAACACCCACAATTTTGCAACATGGAATGCTACAAAATAGTATGAATGTCTTGAAAATCACACATTCCATTATTGTGTTTAAATTTTGCATGATTGAAAAAATAAAGTGCACAAAATAAATGTAATTGGGAAAACACAGTGCGGGGTTTCCGTTATTTGAATCTCCTTGTTTAAATGCAAAGGTTTGTCTCATGTTGGGTTTCTTGTTTCTTAACACCCATGACTTTGCAACATGGAATGCTACAAAATAGTATGAATGTCTTCAAAATCACACATTCCATTGTTGTGTTTAAATTTCACATGATTGAAAAAATAAAGTGCACAAAAAATTGTAATTGGGAAAACATAGTGTGGGGTTTCAGTTATTTGAATCAATACAATATTTGTCTCATTGACTATGGTATTCTTCTTTTCAAATATTTCTATAGTAGATTCCTTTGTGATTTCATACATTCTAGTACCTATTGCATCCAATTTTGCATTGTCATTTTCCCATTCCACATACTTTAAATGCTTCTTCCCCAACTTCTCAAGAGCAAGAAGAATCTCTTCAGTCAATATTTTATATATCCCATATAGTTTGGTTTGCTTCTTTTCAATTGTTTTTAGGGATGTTTCCTTATTTATTTCATACATTCTAGTACCCACTGCCTCTTGAAGTATTTGTAAGATCTCAAGTTCCTCAAGCCACAATGTTTTCCAACATTGAATTACCAATAGACAAAACGAGTGTAATGAAAACCTTACACTACCAATTTAAGAAAGGGCACCATGAAAATTTACCAAAACTATTACTTAGAGTATGAATTGTGTTTCAATTTCATCATATCATTAAAATATAGGCAGCTAGGAAAACATAATGGATTGCCAATTGGTTTGTTGAGCTTGTACAAAGCTGAAGGGTGGAGAATTTGGAGAGGTTGTAGCTGGGGGATACATAGAAGTAACCATATTTAGCTGAGGGGTCAACAACCATTTGTGTTCTTATACATTGAGGGTTTTTCAACACTACGTGGGTCATAGGTTTCTTAATGCACTGTGTTTTCCAACCTCTGATTATATTTTTGCTTGTTGTAAGTTGAAGGGTGGAATTTTTTCTTTTGCGCTTGATGTTCTTTTTCTGGTCATGTTTAGTTTTATTTTCATAGATGTTTGGCAGCCATAGAAGTAATTACATTTTATTATTCATGTTACGGTTATAGGCTACATATAAAGTAAGGGTTGGACTTCTCATCCAAATGTTCAACCTGCACTTTTTTAGTTCATGAATTACCATATATACTTTTGCTAGTCATGTTAACTCACCCCAAATTGAAGGCTCCATATGAAAACATGCCTACTCAGGTAAAATAGGTTTGTAGACCCCATATACTATGACGTCTTAGTCTTTTTTCATGTAAGGTTACGATTTTACCTGCGGTCTTTATGTCTACTTGGAGGTTCAAGTAGACACTGTATTTTCCAACATGCATTGGTTCACATCATGGTTGATAGGGAAATTTACAGATATATGCATTTCTTGATTCACTCCATTACTGATTCATGATTTTTTCAATAGATGCAAATAAATTTTCATCTTTTGGCGTTGGTGGAAGAAATCGATGAACATTTATTTTCATAGAAGGTTGTCATAAAAGTTTTTGGTAGCCCTCTAAACTTTCCTCTCCATTAACACATACACATGCACCACAAGCAATGTATCTTCCCTAATACATCTATTCTTGCAACTCTAGAAGTAATTACATAGTGTTATGCACATCACACTCATATGCCACATAAAAAGTTGCAGGTTGAACCACCCATCATGTGGTTCGACCTTCACTTGCTTATTTAATGAATTAATAGATGTTCTTTTTCTCTTCATGTTAAGTCATGCCAAACAGAACGCTGAATATCACAGCGTACCTCCTTAGGTAAAAGTGGTTTGTACACCCCATATACTCTAAAATATTTGTTATATTTACATGCGGGGTTGCAAATTTACTTGTGGGCTTTATGTCTACATGGAGGTTCATCTACATGCTGTGTTTTCCAACCCGCATTCGCTTATATCATGGTTGATAGGAAATTTTACACCTTTCTGGCTTTCGTCATTCTCTCCATTACTGATTCATCCTTTTTTCAACAAATGCAACAAACATGTTATCATTTTGGTGTTTAGCAATGGATGCACTTTTTATTTTTACATACAAGGTTTTCATCAAAGGTTTTGGTTGCCCTCTAACCCTTCCTTTTCTTTAACACATACACATGCAACACAACCAACGTATCTTCCCACAATAATACATCTTTTCTTGCTATTGTATAAGTAATTACATATTGTTATGCATGTTACACTCCTATGCAATATAAAGTTGCAAGTTGAACCACTCATCGTGTGGTTCAACCTTTTCTTATTTATTTCATCAATTGCTAGATGTGCTTTTGCTCCGCATGTTAAGTCATGCCAAAAAAAAGGTTGAATATCACAACATGCCTCCTCAGGTAAAAGAGGTTTGTACACCTCATATACTCTGAAATATTTGTTATATTTACATGCGGGATTGCAAATTTACTTTTGGTCTTTATGTCATCAAAGGTTTTGGTTATCATTTTTTGTTGTTGTTGTCTATGTCCACTTGTATGTTGAGATAGACAGTCCAATTTCTAGTCCATGTTTGTGTTATATTTTATACATAGCTTGATTCAATCTATCACCTTTAATTTTCCTCAGTTGAAGTCGACAACCTCCTATTGGTTTCAAGTGGGTGACATCAATGCAAGCACATTTTATTTACGTTCAATGAATGATTTCTTTCTTTTTCTTGACACAATCCACACTAATTTTAAATATTCGTCCAATTATGCCCTTTCGTAGAATGGGGAAACCTTTGAAATGGAAGAAGCAAGATGAATTGGACGTTTAAGAAGTACAAAATGGAGGCTCTCCTTTTTCCTCTTTTGATTTGCAATGGACTCCTATTTTTGTCAAGAAGGATGGGGTCCCTGACCTTGTCGCAATAGTTCCTCGTATGAGAATTGATGATTTCATTCATGGTGAAATGTGTGTTGAAGTTTTTGAAACTAAATTTGTGGACAAGAAAAAAAGAGAACCTACCACCAAGCGTCCCATCAACGACAAAAAATATGGCAAAAATTTTTGGTATCAAAGGTTTGTATCTTTCAACATTCATTTGTATGGTCGAATGATATTTTAATCTCTCTTACTTCAAGATGATGATATTATGCCTTCTTCATAGCTACTGGTGTCAATACAGTCCCATAGACCATGGAGACTAGCATGATCTAGAGAAGAAACAACAAAAGAAATTTACACAAATGTGAGGTTGTCAATACCACTTCATGGTAAAGGTTATGAATGGAAAACCTGATGTTGCCTATATTATCTACAAAGAAATGTTCCACACCGATAAAAAAGGTGATTTTTTCCATGGAATTGATGACACAAGTGGAGATAGGCATTCTATTTTTGCCGCTAATCTATCCACAGAGTGCAAAATCTATATTGAAAGCCTTTTTCTCATGGACATCAATGTCAATGCAATAATGGATAGACACATTAATGATCCTAGCTTATGTGGCATGATGTTAAAGAGAGATCAATTCCTTACAAGAAAGGATGTAATGAATGTCTAGCGAAAGGTCTATTCGACTCACACATAAAAGAAAAAAATCGATTCAACAAGTATCATGATGTGGAATGGATAGGATTTTGGAAACTTCTACTTTCAATGACCCAATGGGAAAGATACACCTTTCATTATTGGGGTTCAAACAACATGGATACTTGATAAGATGGTTAGCTACTCACATAATTCAGTCATCTTGATGGATTCCATGTTTTCCACTAACAAATATGGGGTGAGGCCTTACAAACATTGACAAATAGTTCTTCATATTTTCAATGATATTGCTAGCTATAAACCTGACAATACTCACACTGAGTTGTTATGTCTATAGTTTCATTTGTATTCTTTGCTCATTTTCGATGAGCAATAGACTGGTGTGCCAGTTGTGTGGGTAATGTTTACATGAAACAAGATTGAGGACATCTTTGCATGGCTACGCATATTGCATGATCGTGGAAGAAGAGCGAAAGCCAAATGGAGAATCAATGCATTTTTGACCGATGATGCGACTGTAGAAATCCAAGCCATACAGTATGTGTATCTCTTTGTTCATTTGTGTACCTTTCTCATTTGCTATTTATTTTCAATACCACTTTCTCTTGCAGATAAGCAGTAAAACATATCATTTGTATTGTCTATTAGGGCTATGTTTCAATGTTGTGTGCTGCTATGCCTTTGGCATGTTAAAAGGGTTTGGTTGAATAATGTATATAAGTATGCAGCCAAGGAAAGGGCAATGGAAATCCTCCATAGACTTGGCATGATCATGATGGAAAACGGTGACAACAACGATAACATCACTCAACTGTCGAACTCTTTCTTTGAGGAGTTCAATGATCAAATGCGATGTTTAGAGTACTTCAACATGACATGGTGCAAAGGAGAAGGTCGAATTGGTGAGTTGATAATTTCCATCACCTCGTAGGATTCACACCATTCACATTATTCGGTGCTACCTATAATACGTTGTGGTTTACTTGACTATTGGATTATTTTTTTGCAGGCACATGGGTGAATTTTTTTAGACTATTCCCACATGCCAACGAAGATACAAATGCAGCCATTGACTCGTACCATTTCTTACTCAAAAATTGGTACTTACGTGATCATTCTAACAAATGCACTAGGAGAATGGACTATTTGTATTACACACTTGTGTATAAAATGGAACCATTCTATAGGAAAAAGGAAAAGTTGCAGTATTATGATTTTTCGGTGAACTATAAGTTTTTAAATATGTGATCTAGTTTGGAGTAGGCCAAGGCAATTCTAGACGATCACTGGGTGAAAAGTCAAAGTAGGTACAACCACTACCTTGTTCAGAAATTTGGGGAGCACATTTTTGTTTGTGAGTTCCCTTGGAGTTTTCAAGGGAACACTTGCAAACATGTCCTGAAGGTTGTTGGCTTGATTAAAAGGTCATTTGTCATTGAAGGGGTGGTCCACGGTAACTGAATTTCAATTCAAATTGCATTACTTTATGGGAGTCAATTGTGTTTTTCATTTTCTATTGCCTGATACAAGTTTCATTTGTTTGGTCATTTAGACAAGGGAGGTCCGCCAATTGATAGAGGGATAGATTTGAATGAGACATTGCCATAGGGGGGTGTTGAAGAAAATAATCCTAATCTTTTGAACCCTACACAAGCTCCTTCTATAACTCATGTATATGATGAACACGTGCTCAAAATGTGTATTTAGAATGGAACAAACCAAATATTGAACAAAGTAATGAGTACACCGCCATAGTGTCTAGAATAGGTGCAATCATACGCACAATGCATGGAGAGGTTTCTATAGGATCTACAAAAAGCAAATGCATTTCCCTTTGAATTCATTCCCGATCCTGATGAAGTTGCAACTAGCACTATTTGCATGCGTCCATGGTTTAGTGCAAGTAGGGATCATCGTCGACGTGCAACCTATCATACAAAGCATGCTACAGAACACTTAGATCAATGAACTCCTCTATATGAATCCTTTCCCTTCTCTACAAACAATAGCTCCAATGTGAATGCGGATATGCAATGTCATACTTCAGGAGTAGCTGCCATGGATGTGGTAGAGGATACAAAATCTAATACGGGTGACTATGAGAAAACCCATTTCAATTTCTATATTGTAATAGGAAATGGTATTGCAGATTTCTTTTTCTAGTATGTGCTTCTACCACGTCATAAAATTTTTGATTTATTTTTTGGCCTTTTTTGTTCACTTCAGCATTCCAATCTGGGGAAAGGAGTGCTCACCGATGACTGTCTTTCGCGAGTGTAAATTGAATGAAAGGTATGGTTAAAATTTAATAACTATGTGTACGTAAGTCTAATTTTTGGTATGAAATTATGCAATAGCCCCGTTCATTATAAAAAAATGGCTACGGTGATAGGCTGATGGCGGCCAACATGCGTTCACTTTGCTGCTTCTTCAAGAGTTACTAATGATTGCACAGGAATACTTTAGTGAACCTTCGTCTATAGGTAAGCATAGTGCACGCGGTCCTTCCTCAACCTGTGAAAAGCAAGAAGAGTCTGTTTAGTCAAAAGTTTATCTATATTTTTCACATTGCTCACTTCTTTTCAAGTGTTCTCATAGTCCCATGTCACTAAAAATTCTCATAGTGTTTGCGCTGTTGGAAACACACTATCCCATGTCACTTTGTTCCTTGTGAAAAGTTTTGTTTTGTTATCACTAAAAATGGTCATAGTCTTTGCACTTTTGGAAAACATATTGTCCCTACACACTTTCCTTGTCACCTATTTCATTCTAAAAATGTTAATGTATCCTACAATCCAAGAATTTAATCAAGCTGTTGACAATTGATGCTGCGTTGCTCCATGCGTTTCTTCTATTCTTGGTCTTATTCTTTTGTTTTATGTTAGTATTTTCCAATCGTAATAATACATGTTACATGCTGATGCAAGCAAAATAAATCCACCAATCTCAAACACATTCTATTGAGGCATATTTCACAATAGTGGGCTTCAATCCCACAAGAAATCTTCACAAAGACAATACTCTCAACATATCTCAATTTAGGTTTTCAACTTCTCAAGCCCAAACCGATTTAATCACCATCTTTAGACTCCTTAGAAGCTTTAATTCAAACAAAACAAACCTTTACCAAGTCCTACCTTTCATATTTTCATCATTTCTCCATGACATCTTTATTTGAGTTAAAATAGAAAAATAAAGCTCTTCACAAGGTCTTCCTTTACACACCATTCCCATTTCCTTTATTGGCTATTCAAATTCCCAGTAGCCATTAAAATCAAGACTGTCAAACCTATCTTTTAATTTGGATTCCTCCTTCAGACCGTGATTTTCTTTTTGGATACCCATCAAATATTTTTAAAACATATCTGAAAACCAACATATGTTACTTTGGAAAGAAGTGATCAAATTAGGACTGTTAATGTGCAAATTAGGCCTAATTAGGTCTTAATCCAGATAGGGTTTATTGATTATGCTATCTCCACCATAATTTTCTCCTAACCATTTCTTGGAACCCACCAAATTAGGTCTGTTAAAGCTTAATAATCCATCAAGTGTTCATTCCCATAATCATTTTTATAAACTCTAGGTCATAGGCTTCTTGAACACTCCGTTTTCTGGACTATAACACAATTTTCAGTCAAGGAACTTCACCTTTCCACATGTTTTCCTTTACCACTTGAATAAATGAAAAATGACTTAAATGACCCTTGAACAATGTTAAAACATAAAAAATTGATCAACCTTCAAGATTTGCTTCCTAGAATCATAATATTGTCAAGATGCTCTTGAATCACATGCAGAGGCTATTTGAGATGTTTAGTCTATTTTGAGTATTTATGTTACATGCACTGGTTGTTTTAGATAAATGGTCACAGTCTTTGCACTATTGGAAAACACATTGTCCCTACATAGTTAGTTCATTATGAAAAATTTGATTTCACTTTCAATTTTTTGAGCAACTGTATCATACACTCCAAATGTTTTGAAACTGCTTTCTTTGTATTAGAACCATTCTTTATTTAAGTATGCATAAATAGACAAGTTTATCAGGCCACATAATATACAAGTGTACTCTGTATTTTGAAAAACAATAAAATATAAAACTTTTTGATGCTGTTTGTTGTTCTCTTTTTTCCTAATTATTAGCTTTGTTTATTTTCTTTCTGCTATTATCTATCATAACCAGTGCAGGAATTAGGCCTTGATTTAGATTTAGATAAGCCAACATATAGAGTGTCTTTCTAATTAGATAATTTTTTTGTATCTGTTGAAATTTTTGTTGTCTTTCATTTCAGGCATTTTAGTTCTTGTTGTTCCAATCGTGCATTTCCATATGTGCATTGGAGAAACTGTACATGCTAATTTATGAAGAATAGGTACAATATATTCAGTGAAAAATTTATCTATATCTTCCACTTTGCTTGCTTCTTTTTTTAGTGTTGTGATTGCATTGACAATGTCTTTCTACTTTGAAAATGTAGTTGTACATTCTAAAAAAGTTGTGTTGTCTTTCATTTTAGGCATTTCAACACCTGTTGCTCTGATTGTATAGAAGATGTCACACTGTTCATGAGCATGGGTTTCTAGTTAGTTGACCAACTACCATCGTTATATTTTATGCAATATTCTTGCTCGCATTGAAGAATTGAGTCTCCCCTACAGGTTGCAGGAAAAATGTTAAGGAGAATTGATAGAAAAGGGCCAAAGTGCACTGATTTGAACTACCATAATTATGCTCACTTCTTTAATAGTGTCTTTGGTGTATGAGAAAAAATGGGCATGCTACAAATAGAGATTGTAAATTTATATGATTGGCCAATGTCTCTTTATCGGGAAATTGAAGACCTCTTCCTAGCTAGATGCATCTAGAAGGTATGCATTCCACCAACTGTAATCATATGCAAGCACAATCTTATAGATGAGATGAGCATGAGGTTTATGATATTCCTTAAGGAGGAATCTCTAATTATCAATCACATAGGTCCTGTGGAGGAATGGTTGCTGGCCGTCTTGAAATTCAACCACATTGTCAGGTTCGAGATCCATCGTGTCAGACCATCGTTCAAGTTGCTACATGCATATTACAAGGTACCAATGTTGTATGTTGTCAATTCCACCTTGACAATTAGAGTGTGGTAAATCCTTCTAGATTCTGAGAACACAAAAAACATACATGTTTGTAAATTGTTCACATAGTTCTCAGTGTTAGCAGTATTAAATATGGCTTGTAAGTTTCTTCACAATCTATAATATTGACTTGATTTTTTTTTACATTTGACTGTGTGATGGGAATTTTTTATCTGAGATCAAATCTGAAAATATATCAAAATATTATCACAACCCTATTTGTTGTCTGTCCTGCAACTTTTTTTGTGCATTTTCTGTTCACAACATCTTATGATATTGAAATGGAATGTTTGCTACAAGTTGGCATTGTTATAAAATATAAAGGTCTTTTTCAAATTTTTTATAAAATGTGAAGCTTAAGTTGAATATTTATGCACTTTCTTGTTCATAGAGATGACAATCATTAAGGCAAAGAAACAAAGATCTAATAAGTTCATTGCCCTGTTTGATGATAAAATATGAAGGTGAACTTCAATACATTGTGTTGTGATAAAATATGAAGGTGAACTTCAATACACTATGTTGTTATAGTCTGCATAACAAAAAGTGTTATCTTTGAACAATATTTGAGAAGTGAGGGAAAACCTTATATGTTTTTCCATCTTGCAACTTTTTGTGCATCTTGTGTTCCAAACGTATTACGATATTGAAATGGAATGTTTGTTGCAAGTAAGGGTTGTTATAAAATTTGAAGGTGAACTTTAATACACCATGTTGTTATAGTCTACATAACAATATCTATTTTCTTTGAACAAGATTTGAGAAGTGAGTGACAACCTTGTATGTTTTTCCATTTTGCAACTTTTTTTGTGCATCTTGTGTTCCAAACATATGACAATATTGCAATGGAATGTTTGCTGCAAGGGTTGCTATAAAATATGAAGGTGAACTTCAGTGCACTATTTTATTATAGTCTGCATAATAGTAACTGTTGTCTTTGAAAATGATTTGAGAAGTCAGTGACAACCTTGTATGTTTTTCCATTTTACAACTTTTTTTGTGCATCTTGTGTTCCAAACATATGACGATATTGCAATGGAATGTTTGCTGCAAGTAAGGGTTGTTATAAAATATGAAGGTGAACTTCAATTCACTGTTTTGTTACAATCTGCATAATAGTAACTATTGTCTTTGAACAAGATTTGAGAAGTGAGGGACAACCCTGTGTGTTTTCCATCATGCATTTTTTTTTGTACATCTTGTGTTCCAAATGTATTACGATATTCCAATGGAATGTTTGTTGCAAGTAAGGGTTGTTATAAAATATGAAGGTGAACTTCAATGTACTATTTTTTTACAGTCTGCATAATAGTAACTATTGTCTTTGAACTAGATTTGAGAAGTGAGTGACAACCTTGTATGTTTTTCCATTCTACAACTCTTTTTGTGCATCTTGTGTTCAAAACATATGATGATATTGCAATGAAATGTTTTTTGCGAGTAAGGCTTGTTATAAAATATGAAGGTGAACTTCAAGGCACTATTTTTTTACATTCTGCATAACAATAAATGTTTTCTTTGAACAATATTTGAGAAGTGAGTGACAACCTTCTATGTTTTTCCATTCTACAACTTCTTTTGTGCATCTCGTGTTCCAAACATATGGCCATATTGCAATGGAATGTTTGTTGCAAGTAAGGGTTATAAAATATGAAGGTGAACTTCAATGCACTATTTTTTTACAATTTGCATATCAGTAATTGTTGTCTTTGAACAAGATTTGAGAAGTGAGGGGCAACCCTGTGTGTTTTCCATCATGCAATTCTTTTGTGCATCTTGTGTCCCAAACGTATTACGATATTCTAATGGAATGTTTGGGTATGTGAAGGATCATGATGGGCCAAAAAGTGGTGATATGTAAGTGATATGATGGCCCATGTGGCTAACGAATTTTTTTCACCCAAAATTGATGAAATGAAAAGGGTTTTTAAAGGATATTCTTAGCTTTCCACCAATATAAATTATGCTTTACTTTGAATTTAATAAATAATTATTATTCAGTTTCTATTTGAATTATGACTAAAGTCTTGATTGATAGGCTGATTGAAAAACATATATAGCTTTCAAATGGTATCACATTTTTTGAATCCGAAACATGTGTCACATTCTATGTTTCACATAATATAGGATTAAAAAAAATTAATTTCATGAAGTTTTGACCAAGTTAAGGTGGTCAGACATATGAGTTTTTATATTTTTAAAAAGTTGTAATAAAAAATTGATAATTAATTATTTACTTGGAAAAAAATTACAAAAATATATGCATCACATTGGGACATGAGTCCTCTACTTATATCTAAAATATTATAAAAAAATATTATCATTTTATTGTGGTTAGGGTGTTTAGAAAAACACCTACTTCTTATTTTTCCCTGAAATTTAAGTACTACTGCATTGAAATTTCAAATTTTCACCAAATAGATTTTTGTTGTTTAAAATAAACCTAGTAGTTTAGAAACTACATTCAATTTGCTACATATTTTATTATTACATATTTTTGAAACAATATAGATAACTTATTCAAATTTTGACGTCAAGTTGCTTAACTCTGATTTTTTTGAATTTTATCGCGACTTAAGGCCCTATTTTTTCTATGATGATCCTGCACATACTCGTTTACTGCAAGTAAGGGTTATTATAAAATATGAAGGTGAACTTCAATGCATCATTTTCTTATAGTCTGCATAACAGTAACTATTTTCATTGAACAAGATTTGAGAAGTGAGTGAGAACCCTATGTGTTTTCCATCATGCAACTTTTTTTGTGCATCTTGTGTTATAAATGTATGACAATATTGAAGTGGAATGTTTGCTACAAGTAAGGGTTGTTATGAAATATGAATTTGAACTTTAATACATTATGTTGTTTCAGTCTACATAATAGTAATTGTTTTCTTTGAACAAGATTTGAGAAGTGAGTGACAACCCTATGTATTTTCCATCATGCAATTTTTTTTTGTGCATCTTGTGTTCTAAACGTATGATGATATTGAAATGGAATGTTTGGTGCAAGTAAGGGTTGTTATGAAATATGAAGTTGAACTTCAATACATTGTGCTGTTATAGTCTACATAAGAGTAACTGTTGTCTTTGAACAACATTTGAGAAGTGAGGGACAACCCTATGTGTTTTCCATCATGCAACTTACTTTTATGCATCTTGTGTTCTAAAAATATGACAATATTGAAATGGAATGTTTGTTGCAAGTAAGGGTTGTTATGAAATATGAAGATGAACTTCAATACATTGTGTTGTTATAGTCTGCATAACAGTAATTGTTTCCTTTGAACAACATTTAAGAAGTGAGGGACAACCTTGTGTGTTTTCCATCATGCATTTTTTTTGTGCATCTTGTGTTCTAAATGTATGACAATATTGAAATGGAATGGTTTCTACAAGTAAGGGTTGCTATGAAATATGAAGTTGAAATTCAATACATTGTATTGTTTCAATCTGCATAATAGTAATTGTTGTCTTTGAACAATATTTGAGAAGTGAGGGACAACATTGTGTGTTTTCCATCATGCAACTTTTTTTTGTGCATCTTGTGTTCTAAATGTATAATGATATTGAAATGGAATGTTTTCTGCAAGTAAGGGTTGTTATGAAATATGAAGCTAAACTTCAATACATTGTGTTGTTTCAGTTTGCATAATAGTAATTGTTTATCTTTGAACAACATTTGAGAAGTGAGGGACAATCCTTTGTGTTTTCCATCTTGCAACTTTTTTTTGTGCATCTTGTGTTCTAAATGTATTACGATATTCAAATGGAATGTTTCCTAAAAGTAAGGGTTCTTATAAAATATGAAGCTGAACTTCAATACACCATTTTGTTACTATCTCTAGAACAGAAAGTGCTCATTGCATGTGATTACATTTGTAAGTAATTTCACATACATAAGTAAGTTTTCATAACGAAGTAACTTGTATAAGTCTGTGTTTTCCAACATTGTAAATAATGTGAGCATTCTATTTGTTCTAGTGACATGAAAAAAGGAAATGCCCTTTTTAATCAACCAACTAACTTTATAACATCTGAAAGTGGACTTCATTAAATTTTCGGAGCGTGTAAAATAAAAAACATTTCATGAAATATGAAGGTGGACTTAAATTCATTTTTGGAGTGTCAGAAATAAACACTTATCATAAGGAAATAAATAGTCATTCTAAAAATTCAAAGTGGAGTTCATTTCATTTTGAGAGCGTACAAAATAAAGACTTTTCATATGCAAATAACTAATAGGGGACAATGTGTTTTCCAACACTGCAACCAATGCAAGCATTTTATTTGTTATAATCACATGAAAAGGGAAATCTTCCATCTCCGCTCTACCAAATAGTTGTTCTACAAAAATTCAAAGTGGGATTCATTTCATTTTGGGAGCATACGAAATAAATACTTTCCATAAGAAAATAACTGATAGGGAACAGTGTTTTTTCCAACACTGCAACGAATGCAAGCATTTTATTTGTTACAATCACATAAAAAAGATAAATCTTCCATCTGCACTCTACCAAATCGTTGTTCTAAAATTCAAAGTGGTCTTCACTTCATTTTTGGATCGTGAGAAATAATTTTTTTTTGTAATGAAATAACTGACAAGGGATAGTGTGTTTTCCAACAATGCAAGCATTTTATGTGTTCCAATCACATGGAAAAAGGAAATATGCCATTTCCACTGTACGAAATAGTTGTTCTACAAAAATTCAAAGTGGACTTAATTTTAGTTTGGGAGTGTATGAAATAAACACTTTCCATAAACAAATAACTGATAGGGGACAAAGTGTTTTCTAACACTGCAACCAATGCAAGCATTTTATTTGTTACAATCACATGAAAAAGGGAAATCTACTATCTTGACTCTACCAAATCGTTGTTCTAAAATTCAAAGTGGACTTCATTTACATTATTGGCCATAACGAGATAAATACTTATTGTAACAAAATAACTGACAGGGGACAATGTGTTTTCCAACATTGCAAACAATGTTAGGAATTAATTTGTTCCAATCACATGGAAAAAGGAAATATGCCATATATAGTCAACAAAATACTTGTTTTAGAAATTGAAAGTGGACTTAATTACATTCTTGCTTGTAAGGAAACAACTACAGGGCTATGAAAGTTAGATATGGAATGGATAACAGGATTGTCTTCAAAAATATGAAAATAGTATTTCTGTTCACCATAATTTTTCAATAATCCAATAATTATAGATGCCCATGAAAATTCTGATATGAAATGTATAACAACATACTGTTCAAACACATGAAATGGTATATCTATTCACCATAACTATTCAATAATCAAATAATTACAGAGGGCCATGAAAAGTATGATATGAAATGTATAAAAACATAGTGTTCAAACATATGAAAATGGTATATCTATACACCATAATTGTTTAATAATCAACTAATGAAATTCACAATGTAGAATGAGTATTTTGAGCCTATCTCATCATATCCTACACTACCTATTCTTTGTGATTGAGTTCATTCTTGCATAATAAATGGAACGCCTCTTAGGATTCTTGTGTATTTCAGGAGGGGTGATTCCAATTCCATGAACCCTCACAGATGATGAACATGAAACAACTGATTTCTTCATAACCTTGGCACGTTTAACACCTTGACCCTATAACAAACAATTAATCACAATTAACATATGGATGGAAAAAATATAAGCTAGTATGATATATACAACAACTTATCATTAATGTGTACTTGTGGAAAAAAATGCTTCATCTTAGAAATATCCCATAGCACGAAGCCGCCCATGCACTCTTCGAAAATCTCTATGCCAGGACATGGAAAAGGCACATAACACTGACCAACAATGGCCTCAACAATGTTGACTCTCACACAATCTTTTGGGTGCACAAAGCTTTGGGTTTTATCCTTTCTGTTGACAACATGTACATTTCCTTTGGCAACCCATTTACGTTGCCTCCAAAGATCAAAGTGATCACTGAACTTAAAAGTGATGCACTTGAACTCTATCATCTATTCATCCATAGTTGTCGGCTACAATGGAAATGTCATTGATGTGAATCATAATTGAAGGCATATTAAAAAATTCATAAAGAAATAAGAATATAAGCATGGAAGTGTGTTGGGTCTGTTACCAATATAGATGGCAGGTCGCTATTGTCTTGGTCCCCATGCCCATCTTTATTTCCATCTCCCCCTTCTAGGCCAATGCTTTCCTCATCCCCATGTCTATATTTATTACCCTCTCCCACTTACAAGCCAGTGATGTCCCCATCCCCATGTCCATCTTTATTACCCTCTCCCACTTGCAAGCTAGTGCTCTCCTCATCCTGATGTCCATATTTATTACCCTCTCCCACTTGCAAGCCAGTGCTCTCCCCATCCCTATGTCCATCTCTATTGCCATCTCCCCCTTGTAGGCCAACGCTCTCCTCGTTCCCATGTCCATCTTTATTACCTTGTCCCACTTGCAAGATAGTTCTCTCCCTGTCCCCATGTCCATCTCTATTACCCTATTCCACGTGTAGACCAATGTTATTCCCATCTCGATGTCCATATTTGTTACCCTGTCCCACTTGCAGGCCAGTGCTCTCCCCATCTCCATGTCCATTTTTATTTCCCTACCCCACTTGCAGTCCAATTCTCTCCCCATTTGCATGTCCATCTCTATTAGCCTCTAGCCTCTCTGATTTCAATTGCAACCACATGGCCAATTAGGTCAAGCCCAACACTCTGTTGTTCATTCTTGCCCTATAATACTAGGAATTCAAATGTCACTTCAAATTCAGCTACATGCAACCAATTCATTAAAATAATCAAAACAAACATTAAATAGAAGAATTGGAATTCATCGTTTCTTCTAGTTTCTCCATGTCAAGGCACCTTGACACTTTTGACCGCATACACTTCTTATTCTTCTTCTTCTCAATGTTAGACGACAGGATGGGAGGAACAACATCATCTTCTTCTCCCATGGCCTCCGCTTCCTCTTCCAAATCAAGAGTATCTTGTTCGAGGGTAGGAATTCATTGTTCATCATTGCCTTGTAATAGAAGGAATTGAAATGTCACATCAAATTCAGATGCATGCAACCAATTCATTGAAATAATCAAAACAAACATTAAATAGAAGATTTCAAAATCACTGTTTCTTCTCGTTTCTCGTTGTGAAGGCATGAGGAAAATTTAAACCATATACGCTCCTTCTTGTTCTTCTTCTCAATGTTATATGGCAGGTTGGGAGGAACATCATCATCTTGTTCTTCCACGACCTCTAATTTGTCTTCCAAATCAAGAGTGTCTTGTTCGAGGGCCGAAATCCATTGTTTATTGTTGCCCTGTAATAGCAGGAATTGAAATTTCACATCAAATTCAGATGCATGCAACCAATTCATTGAAATAATCAAAACAAACATTCAATAGAAGATTTTAAAATCAATGTCTCTAATCTTTTCTTCTTGTGAGGGTGTGAGGAAAATTTCAACTGTATACACTCCTTCTTCTTCTTCTTCTTCTCAATGTTGTACGACAGGTTGGGAGGAACAATATCATCTTGTTCTTCCATGGTATCCGCTTTGTCTTCCAAATCAAGAGTATTATGTTCGAGGGTAGGACTACATTGTTTATCATTGGCCTATAATAGCATGAATTGAAATGTCAAATGAAATTCAGATGCATGCAACCAATTCATTGAAATAATCAAAACAAACATCAAATAGAAGATTTTGAAATCATCGTTTCTACTCATTTCTTCTTGTGAGGGGGTGAGGAAATTTTAAATCATACACGCTTCTTCTTCTTCTCAATGTTTTTGAAAAGTTAATCAGAATTTACAGGGCATTGTACCCTTCACAATGAGCCACTAGGGCCAAAAAGGAACTACAAGGGGTTGGGAGGAATAACATCATCTTTTTCTTCCCTGGTCATGGCTTCATCTTCCAATACAATAGTAACCTATGAAGGGAACATTTCATTGTTCATCCTTGTTGTGTAATAGGAGGAATTGAAATGTCACATCAAACTTAGATTCATGCAACCAATTCATTGAAATAATCAAAACAAACATTAAACATAAGATTTTGAGATCACCATTTTTTCTCGTTTCTTCTTTAGAGGGTGCCTTGAAAATTTTAATTGTGTATGAGGCTTCTTCTGAATGTTAGATGTTAGGTTGGGAGGAACAACATAATCTTTTCCTTTCCTAAGCACAACTTCCTCTAGTGAATGAACACTACTCTGCTATGTGGTAGGAACCGCATCTCGACCATCACCCTATCATGTCATGTAAGTTAATGTTAGGTGAACCTTGTATGAAATAGAACATAAAATATGAACCAACCAAAATTCAGATTTAACAGTTCAATTCGATATTACCATTCCTTCCTTTCTCTTTCTCTCCTACAATTATAATATTTTTTGCCTTCTCTGCTCCTTTTTCTCCTCATTGTTGTATAACACCATTCGCTTCTTCACCTCATCCTTTCCTTTTTGGGGAAGTTGAAGGAAGTTATGTTTCCCATAATTTTGACAGAAAATTTGAATAACACGCTTATTTTGGAGATGCTATCGTAGATTCATTTGGTACTCCATATTTTCCACCTTCTTTTGAAGGTACTCTTTCAATTTATCAGGGGGAGAAGGGGGCATTTTGCTTCCCCCTGACGTAGTTCAGCCATGCTTTGATGGCGCGAGAATAGAAAGGTGGTGATGTTAAATCCTATGTATGTTGAACACTCTCCAATCATGATATTTTCTCGTACAGTCTTCTACAATACAATAATATACATATCTAGCATTCTCCACTTCTTTTCTATATTCAACAACAACCTTCACAACAAATTTGGAAAATAAAATCACTTAATATATTTGATATTAAAAAAATTTGAATGCACAACATATACACACAACAAAATGATGCAATAATTGAGTTATTATATCTACCTTCCCATCCACCACATCACCACGTGCTTCATTGCATCCCTCTCTATACTTAGGGTCTCCCTTTGCATGATCTTCCTCATTGTCATGGACTATGGCAAGAGCATGATGATCTCCCTGATTATCATCTTGAATCGAAGGAACCATATAATGTCAAAATAAGCATATTTGTAACAGACATGATATTTTATAACTAAAATTGTAAATCATTTTGATTGATGCATAGGAAGGAAAGGGAAATTGGAAGTTCACAATCAATTATCGAACACATCACTACCTTAGGGTTCAATGTTTTCCTCAAAAAAGGGGACTTCCTCTGTACCACGGTTGCTGCCTCTTGATTAAAACATTCCCACTTTCCAGTCAACATCATAACCGCTTATGCGAGATTAAAATTATGCATTTGATTGCATCTTGAATTACTAGATCTTACTTGTACGTTTAGGGAACATGACTGCCCTGAAGAAGATGCACCACTAGACACCCTTTCAGGTGTGATGTCCACCTCAATGAAATTCTTCGCTGTAAAAAGCACATTCCATTTTACATAATGCATCCTTGGTTTTCTATAAACTGTAAAATTGTTGCAAGTGTTATGGACAGTTAAAGTTCCAAAATTTATTGCACCATTTGTAGTAAGAAAGCATATCTTTTTTCAATCATAAGAAGAATTTCAAACACATATTTTACTTTACCTAAGGCTTGTGATAAATTTTGAAGGTTCATTTCATTACATTCTTTGTGTCTAAATAAAAATAGGTTTTCAATGCATTCCTACTATAAAAACAATTGCAGACTGGAAAAGAGATGGTGTTATGAAACGTGCAACCCATAGTATTGTAAAACGCTATATAAGTAACCCACTATATTTTCCAACATGCAATTATTTTTTGCATTTAATTTTTTCAATGACATGAAGATACTGAATTAAAATTCATACCATAACTCACAGTTGTAATTATTGGAGGTGCCCTTTTATTACATTCCTACTATCTAAATAGGAAAATCTTCTCAAGACATTCAAACTGTTATGTGAAATTTGAGGTTGGAAAACACAGGGTGTTATAAATCTTGCAACCCACAAACTATTCTAAACCTTTTACAAGTAACAACCCTATTAGTTACTCGCCCCACCTCAATTTGGTATGTTTTGTGATTGTCTTGAGAACATTTAGCTTTCTAGATAGAAATAATGGAATGAAATTGGAAAACAGAGGGCGTTAAGAAACCTACAACTGAATGTAACCCACACTTGTAAGTCCTCCTCATCCTCTCGAGTGTTTAGATTTAAATATGCAGAATGAAATAAATTACAACCCACGTTGTGTTTTCCAATCTACCATTATTTTGCACATTTCTTTGTTTCAACCGTATGAAGAAATTCAAATAGAATTTATACTGTAAGAGTTATTGTATATTTTGAAGGTGAAATTAATTAAATTATTAGCATGTACAAATGAAAAGGCTTCCAAGAAATTCATACTGTCAATATAATTGTAGCTGGACAATACATAATACTATCCAAATTCACGTGAGGAGTGATCAACCATTTGGGTTCTTTTTGTGTAAGTAACCAAAACATTGTCATTACATTCATATTGTCTATGTGTGTTGACCTTGCTGTTGCATGAAAAAATCGACCTCTAAATGCTCGATACGAGCATTAGATAAGATGTATGGTAGGCGGTTAAACCATACAGTGAATTGCACAGACAAAACTCACTGAGGGGTTGTTCCTCACTTCTCAAATCTTGTTCAAAGACAACAATTTATGTTATGTAGACTGTAACAAAATAGTTTATTGAAGTTCAACTTCATATTTTATAACAACCCTTACTCACACCAAACATTCAATTTAAATATCGTTATACATTTGGAACACAAGATGCACAAAAAATTTGCAACATGGAAAACACACAGGGTTGTCCCCCCACCCCGCCTGCTAGAGCAACAAAATTTCATGAAAAATAGCCAACTTTGAAGCACACCTTTCTCATTTCCAAAACATGCACTTCTCTCCATCATACATCAATGATAGCTTTCAACACCATGGACCTAAGTGGATGCGATTGTGGAAGAGGTGGTGATGTGTGCTAGAGAGAAGAGCTTGTTTTGTGAATATTGCAAAGTAGCTCCAAAGATGCCCAGTTGTCATGAAATGTTGTCATGTATTTATAGAGGTCTTATCTAACACTTGTATCGGGCATTGATAGGTTAAAATTTTCATACAATGGCAAGGCCAACAATGTGTAATTGTAGGTTGGAAAACACCGGGTGTTATTAAACCTGCAAACCAAATACAATTTATAAACCCTTCACAAGTAACATCCCAATTCGTTACCCCCCCCCCCCTTAGTTGAATTTGGATGCTTTTATATATCCCACAACTGCAACTCCACCCCATGCTTTCAAACCTTCAGCTTTCAACGTGCATAATGAAAGAACTCACAACACAGTGTTTTCCAACCTCCAATTATTTTCTGCAATACGTTGTCCCATCATGCGGTGTATGTATTTTTGGTATGTTTTAATGCATTATTGTATGTTATGATGCCACTGACATGCATTATTCTAGGGAGGATAGCAACATCCAATTGCAGGGCATAAGCTAATCTCCCTACAAAATATAGTAAAATTAAGCTATTATCCTTGAAAAGACATGTCTTTCAAATGATATCATAATCAGACATACATGATATCAATTTTCCATAATCCATATAGATTATTGCTAGTTGATTTTTGGATTTGATTGTGTAAGAATTTTTGCATCAACGTTTTGGATTAGACTCTGTATTCCAATATCAGGATGAAGAAGAGACCATCAACGTCACCCCTTATGCTCTCTTCTTCATGCCGATGATGGATCACAGAGTTTCATCTGAAATGTTGATGCAAAATTTATTACACAATCGAATGTAGAAATCAACTACCAGTAATAATCGAACATGTCTTATCCCTGAAGAAGGGAAATACATTATCATGTGTAAGCCATGTTGTAAGGATATTACCTTCTGCAATTGGTATGAGGCTATTATCCCTATAAAAATGCATGTCACATGCATCATAATAGTCATCATGTCTTAAAAATCATATTTCAGAATGGAAAAAAAGTAAAAAATGTGGCATTGAAAACCATTATTTGCAAATAGAAAAATCCCAGATGAGGTCCCATTTTCACCACCATTTTCCATAGTGACATTTTGCAAGTTGCTAGAGATCAACAAGAAATATGAAAAAATTCAATTGCCAAATGAAATAACTGACAACCCATTGTAGAAATGAGTGAAATAACCAAATAACGTTTACAAAAATCAGAAACCATGCAAAATATGTAAGAGTTTTGTTTCATATTTCAATTTGCTACAGTCGAAATATGGTTTCGCTTTCTGCATCTGATTGGAACAAAACGCCCTGATAGAAAAGAAGGTCGGACAAAAAAATGACACCAACGAAAAGACTTGACGGTTGAGTATTAAATCCGACCTCCCGTTGCCTGTCCTGTTGCTAGGAAAACCTATCAGCACTGACAAGTTTTCAAAATCATATTTTGGAATGCACAAAAACCCAAAAAAACATGGCATTTGAAACCATTATTTGCAAATAGCAGAATTAGGTGTGAAGAATGTAATGAAATTGGAAAACATTAGGTATTATGAAACCTGTAAGACACAATATTGTTATAGATTGTTTGCAGTGTTAGAAAACGCACTGTCCCATTTTAGTTAGTTCGTTACGAAGAGTTCCACTTTATTTCGTTATGCTCCAAGAGTGTAATGTAGTCCACTTTCAAATTTTTGAACAACTATTTGGTAAAATCCAAATTTCATTTCACTTTCTTTATTTGATTGGAACAAATAAATTTCTTGCATTATTTGCACTGTTGGAAAACACACTGTCTCTTCTCACTTGCACAGGGTTTTACAACACTATATGCATTGCTTGTTTCTTAACGCCTAGGGTTTTCCAACATGCATTCTTACTAAACAAAAAGAATGTCTTCAAATACTTCGTAATATAGACAGTGTGAATGTATTCAAAATCCCTTTCAAAATTTATAAGGACTTTTAATTTGGGAAAAAATAGATTTAAATTTTGCATGACTGAAAAAAAGGTGCACAAAATAATTGTAATTTGGAAAACACAATGTTGGGTTTTAGTGATTTGAATGTCCTTGTTTAAATGTAAATGATTCTCTCATGGCAGGTTGCTTGCTTCTTAACATGTAGGGAATTGCAACATGGAGTCTTACAAAATAGTATGAATGTCTTCAAAATCACACATTCCATTGTTGTGTTTAAAGTTCACATGATTGAAAAAATAAAGTGCACAAAATAACTGTAATTCAGAAAACACAATGTTGGGTTTTAGTTATTTTAATCTCCTTGTTTAAATACAAAGGGTTGTCTCATGGTGAGTTGCTTTCTTCTTAACACCCATGGTTTTGCAACGTGGAATGTTACAAAACAATGTGAATGTCTTCAAAATAACATCTTCCATTGTTCTGTTTAAGTTTCAAGTATATAAAAAATTGCATGCTTCATAACACACTACATTTTTCAGCCTCCACATCACAACATACCCAAGCCCTTATGGTATTTAAATAGGTGTATATGTAGGTGTGCATTACAAATAGAAAGAACACCAATTTCTTGCCGTTATTAGAAATAATGAATAAACTCATTGAAAGTGGTGAACGTTGTGTAGTGCATGTTGGAAAAAAAAAAGTGTTTTGAAGCCCACCTTTACTTATACCCAACCTTTGTCTTGAAATGCAAATATAAAAATGTATAGATGGTGTTCTATTTTATCAAATAGTACATCTCTCATTTAAGGGGGAATCTATTAACCGTCAATACATAGTGTGCTTCATAGTACACACTTCATTTTGTTTTGCAGAAATTCATGTTGGAAAAACCTAGGTGTTAAGAAAAAATCAACCCAAATAGTGTTGTAAAACCCTCCGCAACACTATTGGATAGTACCCACCACCTGGATTTGGTCAGTTTTCTTCTCGAAATCCTCCATGTGCACTCAAACCTTTGACTTTCAAAGAGAAAACTGGAAAAAAAAAGGCCCATGTCATTCACCAGTTTTCCCGCGCCAAAAAAAAATACAGATGATAGCGAGACTTCATGGGCAAGCTAAGGTACTCGCCTTTTTCAGCCGATAGGAGGTGGGAAAACCGACTTGGCAGCGCTGTTAACTCCTACCTACCATTTCTTGGATGTTTGGTCCCGTCTACCAGTTTCCTCACTTTTTGTTACCATGTATGTTGTTATGTATGCTTTTATTTATGGTTTTATGCATTTTTTTTATGTACATAGGCATGTCTTTTTAGTTGTTTCTAAACCTCCAAAGTCTCAACAAGGAAAACTCATATTTGTAAAGAGGCTTCTACATTACAAAACACATTGTGTTTTTAGAACTTTTGCATTGTGTTACAAAAGAGAAATTCCATTACAAAATTTGGGAAGCCTAATGGCCATTTCTATGTTATTATGGCCTTGCCTTTGTAGTTTGTATGGTATATTATACTAAGAAAAAACAATTAGAATAACAATTTTCCTTATGAAACCCAACTATGCAACAATGCTTCATAATTAAAAAAACGAACATCATTTAAAAGGAGAATTACTCTAATGTAAAATCATAAATACTATGTTCTTTTCGAAATATATCTGATCTAATTACCAAGGATCCAAAGGTTCCTGTTCTATTTTGGGAGAAAAATGATATCGATGTAGTGTGTCATAAATCAAGCTAAAATTAACACAAATTAATTATGAGAAGGATAATTGAAAGGATGCAGTATCACCCTTCATTGATGCTTTAAAAATTTCCCGTGCAATACTCACTCTTCAACAAGGAAACATGATTCACATAAAATTTTGGGATATAATACACACACAATAATGTAACATTTATTTTATTTAAATTAAAGTGAAAATTGTTTGCATTCCCCACAATAAGCATCCCATCCCTATATAAATAATAAATTCTAAATGATTTTTTTTTTATAGAAATTTAACTGCCCAACACACTTGCGATTCAAGCTATGGCAGCCAAAATCACCTTTATTTACTGCAGATCATGTCTCCTGAAGCATCCTTCTCAATCCACCTTCCCTTTTTTTTTTTAAATTTTGTTTCCTCGCCTATATCAACCACCTAGAAGAGAGACAAGCGTTAGAAATAGATTAAATTGGAAAATTAAAGACATTTCCTACTACAAAAAATTCACTTCATTCCAAACTTCACTGATATTGGATTATATGTTGTGCTGACTGCAACATGCCAACTTGTACAATCAATAAACAAACATATTAATTTGTACCATGGGAAATTAATTTCCAATTTAACCTATCACTAACACTTGTAATATATATCAACAATTATATCTGCCATTTTTCCATTCTACTGGAACTGTGAATCAATGAATGTTCATTCAAATATATCTCAAACTCATCTCTCCTGGCATATAAAAGAGGACATCACTTGCATAACCAATAAGGGAAGATAAGACACACAAGAGAGATACCACGCACCACTGTCAAACTTCTATTTATTTCATTACTTGTACAAATAACTGAAAAAATATAGATTATTGCAAGCCACTATGGTTGCAAAGCACAGTGTGCATTAGCTATTCAAGAATAATCATTAAGAAGTCAATGAAAACCATGTTGATCAACTTGATTGACCAAAAAATAATAGGTGATGGCATTGGTTAAATATGATAATGCACAGAATAATTACACATTAGATAACACTTTGTGGTTCAATCTCCATGCTCAAACCTAGAGGGTGAAGAGCACAGCGAGGAGTTGCACGTGGGAAAACCACAAAACTTACCAAATTGAGGTGAGGATGAGTAAGAAATTGGGTTGCTAATTGTAAAGGGTTTTAGAACAGTATGTGGGTTACAAATTGTATAACACCCATTGTTTCCCAACCTGAAATGTTTGAAAACAGTAAGAATGTATTCAACAATGCATACTATATATATATGTTTGCAACAAATAATAAATAATAATTTTGACATAGGAGAGTGATTTTTCTAAATAGATTTTTTTTCCTCCAAATCACTCGAACAAATATTTCCATTAGAAACTAATTCCAACATGCGATAGTGTGTTTTCCAACACTCCAAATAATGCGAGCATTTTATTTGTTCCAATCAGATGAACAAAAGGAAATTCCATATTTACATCACCAAAGAGTTCTAAAATATGAAGGTGGAATTCATTACATTTTTTGAGTGTACAAAACAAAAACTTTCCATGAGGAAATAACTGAGAGGAGACAGTGTGTTTTCCAACACTACAAATACTGTGAGTTTTTTATTTTGTTCCAATGAGATGAATAAAGTGAAATGACATTTGGACTGTAGGAAAGAGTTATTCAAAAACTTCAAAGTGATCTTCATTTCATTCTTCAAGCATAACAATTTTTTTTTTTTCATAACGAGCTAACTAACATGGGACAGTGTGTTTTCCAATACTGCAAATGATGGGAGCATTTTATTTGTTCCAATCAGAAGAAAAAAGGGAAATGCTATATTTACATCACCAAATAATTGTTCTAAAAGATCAAGGTGGACTTCACTACATTTTTGGAGCATACAAAACCAACACTTGTCATGAGGGAATAACTGAGAAGAGACAATGTGCTTTCCACCACTGCAAACAATGTGAGCATTCTATTTATATTTATTTTTTCTCTTTTGATTGGTACAGTCAAAATGGAATTTCACTTTCCTCATCTGATTTGAACAAATAAAATAATTCTCACATTATTGGCACTGTTGGAAAACACACTATCTCCATATAAGGTATTAAGTAAAAAGCAACCCATTTAGTGTTGTAAAACCCTTTGCAATTGAGAGGAGACAATGTGTTTTCCAACTCTGCAAATGATGTGAGCAATTTATTTGTTCCAATAAGGACAAAGCTAACTTATAAACAAAAAGAACTGATGCATGTAACATGAGATCGAAATATTTAATTTTCATTATCTGATTTGACGAAATAAATGTTCACATTATTTACAGTGTTGAAAACACACTATCTCCATATAAGGTGTTAAGAAACAAGCAACCCATATAGTGTTGTAAAACCCTCTGGAACTGAGAGAAAACAGTTTTTTTTCCAACTGTGCAAGTAATGCAAGCAATTTATTTGTTCCAATTAGGAGAAAGCTAACTCATAGACAAAAAACACTTATGTATGCAACATGAGATCAAAATGGAATTTCACTTTCCTCATCTAATTCGAGAGGGTTTTGCAACACTATATGGGTTGCTTGTTTCTTAACAACTTATATGGAGACAATGTGTTTTCCAACACTGCAAAGAATGTGAGCATTTATTTGGTCGAATCAGATGAGGAAAGTGAAATTCCATTTTGATCTCATGTTACATACATGGAATTCTAGTGTTACAGGAACACACAATGCTAGATTCTTAACTAATTACTGAACAAAGAATAACAACTAAACTAAACTAAGGTACAGGATGAAATAATCACCAAGTGGCCCCCCTTGGATGAGTATCCCCTAAAAATAATGTAAACTTAGATGCATGAACTTATAAATTCATTTCATTCATTGGAAAACATGAGTACAATCAAGCAACATGCTTGCATTACTGAAAAACTTAAGAGTGTGAGTACATCATCAGATTGAGAAACCTTTGATTAAAAACCCTCAGAAGGAGCATCTGAGTCTTATTTATAGAAGCTACCACTAAAACCTAGCAAGGTGGTCAACTCCAACAAAATGGGAGGATGTCACATTAGGGAAAGCACAAAAAGTAGAGGGGTGACTACACACACATAGAATCTGTCAGACATGTTTGCCTTAACATGAATCTGGCATAGGAGTAACACCTATATTTGTTCAACAATAATTAAGACCAATACAAGGCATTTACAACTTTGATTTAAATGAGGAACCTCTTGTCATTGAGAGTCCTCCCTCCATTAAATGACCACCTTGTTGAACAATATGGCGAATGTCCAGCTAGAAAAATCTTCCTTAGATGCAAGCCTCTAATTATATCTACATGACAATATTATCACACACAATAACTACATATCTGTAGCTATCTCAAAGTGACATTCATGAATCACATGTAAAATTAAAACAGATAGTTCATATAGCATGTCAATATCATTAAAAGTTATGAAAATAAGTTCATGTCCAAAGTCTATGGTTTTAAGGAAATATCATAAAAAGGTCAACATACAAGAATCAAAGTCGATGACAACTGCACAAAATGGATTAAAAAAACTATCAATTATTAGACCATAAACTAGACTCATCACTTCCGCCAACCTAAGTTCTTGTTGGTCCTCTAGTAGAGGGAGAGTTGTGCTTTTTCTTGGTTAATGCCCTAAAATTTGCAACTGCCAACTGTCCTACATCAGTCTCTATTGTGTCTGACTTAGGATCCCAATAGAACCCTTGATTTCTGTTCAACCTGGTCCATCTTTGTTTCTCTACAACTATGTCATATCGGTAGTGCCTGAAGTTTGGCACATGCCACAGTAGGATAGGTGGCTAAAAAGTTAGTGGAAGCCAAAATTGTCCCTTTGTCCTTCCAATCTGTATACATCTATCAACTCTCTTAAGTGTTGTAGCATAGTTCTGCATGGAATGAGGCTCAACTTGTTTCAAATCATCAGTTAAGTTGTTCCACCTTTGTTATAGGTATCCCATTACAGATTCCCCTATGGTTTTTGCTACCTTCTCATATTCTTTATAAATTGCCTATCTCTTAAACAGGATCTCATTACCATAACTTTGTCAGTAGAGAATTCTATGCCAATCCTTGAAAATATCTCCTGGATTTCTAGATTCGACCCTAATGGGCAGGAGAATGTTGGATTCAATTTTCCTATAGGTCCTGAACTGTTTTCCCCAACTAACTTCGTTCTGTATCCAAGATATAAATCCCCTTAATTGGACATCTCCAATATACAACAGTGGATTCCAATCATGGTCTTGGGCCACATCATAATTATGTAAATAAAATTCACACAACAAATTTTTCATTTCAGGAGGAACAATCCGATAAGCATTGAAAAATTCAATAGGGGTCTGAATGGAAGGATTCAAACCTAAAACAGTCCTTGATAGCTTAAAATAAAGATGCTTCTCCTTTAAATAAAAAGCATATAACCTCAAAGGAGCCCTGCACTTTAATATCTGAGGTACTAAAGCTAACATTCCATCCACCTTTTTCTTTAAAGGAACAATTTCTTCCTTCTTATCCTTAATCTCTTTATCTCTCTTTTTAATTTCCCTCTTTAGCCTGCATTTCTCTACTTTCCATTCTTCTTCCCTCCTTTGCACTTATTTCCACAAGTTCATGGCTACCATGTGCATTGAAGAATCAAAGGGTTTGTGTATTCCCACCAAAAAATTTCTTGGCACTTTTACTTTCTCGACATAGGGTACTAGCTACAAGGATTCTGTTTTCTCAAACAATATCGACTGCAAGGGTCCTAAATGTTCTCCCAGTTCTAGTTGCAGGGCCTCCAGTTCTTGTTCTTGCTCATTTTGCTGGAACTCTTGCTTCTGTTCTTGCCGTAGAAGCTCTAGCTTCTACTCTTGCTGCAGGAGCTCCCGATTTTCCTCATGCCCTTGGCTTTCAACTTGTTTTGTGATGTCAACAAGATTTGTCAATGTTATGCTTGTTGCTTCCTCAAATATGTCATTTTCCTTGACATTCACCTGCTCCATTGGAGATTATGTATCCTCTCATGATGTTTCTCCAGGCTTAGGGCTTCCCTCGAGAGATACACCAACGATTGGCCCAACTAGTCTTGATTTTCTAGGGGGATTTCTTCGCTATTCTTTTGCTGCAGGAAGAACAGTGTCAACCTTCTGTTTCTTAGAACTTGGCAATTTTTTTCTTCCATTTGGTTTTGAACTTTTCCTTTTCTTATTTATGCCTTCTTCTTCTATGCCCTATTTCTCATTAGGGTGCCAAGAGGGACATCATCATCAAAATCTGGAGAGGAACTTCCTTTTTTTGAATGTTCATCCTTAGAAGAACTAATCTCTATGGTTTTCTCGACTGCAGGAGGGATTACACTAGGGTTCGCTCTAGAAGTTGAGGCTGCAAGAGCAACTCAAACATTGATCGCCCTCCTACTAACCCTACGAGGTTGAGGAAAAACCATAGGTCACAAATGCTTTGGTTTAATTTGATCAATATTCAAGAATTCTTCCCAAGATATATCAGACAACTCATGCAGAGACTTCTCAACTAATAATTTGATCAGACAATGATGGGAAATAGAGTTTTCTATAACTTTTTGGGTCTCAACCGCCATGATTGAAAGAAGGTGGTAAAGCACGTTTGGCACATTCATTCTTCTATTATGCCTCATGTGGTTCAAGAGTTTGAAATGCATAGAATGTAGATTTGAATGACGAACTTCATAGGTAATATAATTCACAACATAAATAGCTACCTGCTTCCATGGCTTGGGCAAATAAATTCTCTTCGCTCCTTTTTTGTCCATGCTCAATAGAGGGTCACTAGGTTCTATAAAATCAACCCTAGACGATCTGGCATATTTGTTAACAAGGTAATGCTCACCGCCAGTAGGCAAACCTATAACTTTTGTAATCCTTTCCTCAGTGGCCATGACCTCCAACCCCTTTACTATGGCCTTTCCTTAGGAACAATGTTTCGAAAAATTCTAATGCGACATTGTCATCAAAACCATTCAACTTCAGGAAATAGTCTATCCATCTGCAATTTCTAAACTCGACCAGGCAAGGTGCATCCTGTAGTAATACATCGTGAACCATGGGTTCATTTTGAATTAACCCACCTCCCATTGTCTGCAATCAAACAATCACTCTGCAAAGTTTTTCCTTCTTGTAATCTTCATTTGAAAGCCAAAATTCTGCTTCCTGCAATGCTACCAAATTTCTAATGCTCGTATCGACTAAATTTTACCTTTTGGCTTATGATTATGACATGAGAAAATAAAGGCAATAAATAAGTAATAAATGCAAGCTATGATAAAGGAAAATGGCTGCGGTTGATGTCCTTTCACACATACGATCCGTCACCTCACTCAAAATTCGAATCAACTCAATAATTAAATTTCATTGATGTGAACCAATACAAACAAACATGTGGACATGGTATTTTCACTTTTCCCCCAACCTAAATTTGCTCATATGTCCTCACATGCGAGGTGGAATGACAATTTGACAAGGGCAGGGAATAATTGCATGCTATGGAGAACGTCCATATTAATTTACAACAATTAAATAAATGCACTAAAATAAAATTAAGATATAATAATTGATGTGCACGTACTTTAATTCATGGAAGATTTATTGCAAAGATTACGGAGAAAGTACCGGTCACTTTTCAAGAAATTAGTTGAGCAATTAATGAAAATGGAGTGGAATGAGGTGAAGTGAAATGATGATGTCATGATGGAAGAGAGAGAAAGGTGGAATGGATGAGCGGATGGGTGAAGCAGTGGACCCCCACAGAAGTGGAAGTCTTTATTATGACAAGATACATACCTTAGTTAGCCAGAAGGAGGGACACTAGGTCCACTTCCTTCAACTGTAGGAAGTTCGAGTGTTGTATGTTGAGTAAATTGTTGTAGGAACTCCTCCTTAGAAGTTGCATTGTGATACAATCTTAGGTGATGACCATTCACCAACAACTTAAATCTGACAGGGTCAATGGTAGTGAGTTGAACAACCCCATTGGGAAATACTTCATTAACCTCATACGGTCCTAGCCACCTTGTCTGCAATTTTCCTACATTGTCTTGATACCTTGAGTCATAGAGCAGTGCCTAGTCACTTGATAGGAATTTCTTATCTTTGATGAATTTGTCATGCCATTTTACTCTCTGATTCTGCACTACCTCTATGTGATGCAAAGCTTCCTTCCTCATCTCATCCAAAGCATTCAGCTGCATGATTCTATTCCTTTGTGCCTCAGAGATATGAATCCCTAGGTCTATTGTAGTCCTAAGAGTCTTATGCTCAAATTCAATCGGAATAATAGTTGTATTTACATACAATAGCTCAAATGGAGTGAATCCTATAGTTGTTTTCCAAGTAGTTCGGTAGGCCCAAATAGCTTCTGGTAATCTGCTTGCCCAATCCTTTCTATGGATATCCATTGTTTTGGTTAGAATGGCTTCAATTTATCTGTTGATCACCTCAACTTGGCCATTGGCTTGAGGGTGATAAGGAGCAAACTTCTAGTGCCTAATGTTGTACTCATTGACTAGTGTTGTAACAAGGTTGAAGTGAATTGAGCCCCTTGATCAGTCACTATCTCTCTTGGAACTCCATACCGTTTGAAAATTTCCTCATAAAGAAATTTTGCAACCTTATTTTCTCTTGCATGCTTCATGTCCTTAACTTCTACCCACTTGGTTACATAATCAGTGCATACCAAGATATAGGATTTACCATGTGATGGAGGATCAATGGGTCCTACAAAGTCCAATCCCCCCACTTATCAAATGGAGTGATTAATACTTAGGGGTAAAGTGACATCTCATTTGATTTGGTTGGATGACCCATCCTCTAGAATTTGACACACTTCCTTGTATATCTTCTTGCATGCTTGTGGAGTGTGGACTAGTAATATCCTGTGTTCAAAATCTTTATTGTTGTTCTCTTAGCTGTAAAATTCCCTCCACAGGGTTCATTGTGAGATGCATGCAAACTGTCATATGTCTCATCTTCCCTCACACATCTCCTCATGACATGGTCTGGTCCAGTGCAAAACAAGCATCCAACAATCCATGAGAAAGGAAAATATTTTTCAATGAGCACCCTCTTCTCTTTTGGAGAAAAGTGAGGAGGAACTCTCCTTGTGACTAGGTAATTAGCTATGTTAGCATACTAGGGTGTCTGCACATTGATGGAAAATAGATGCTCATCAGGGAAGGAGTCATCTACAAATTGATTTCCCTCTGATGTAGTCAGTCTTGAAAGTAAATCTGCAACAACATTGGCCTTCCCTGATTTTATCCACAATGGTCATGTCAAATTCCTGCATCAACAATAGCCATCTTACTAGCCTACCTAAGATCAAGGGTTTATTCATGAGGTATCTAATGGCTACATGATCAGTGTGCACAAAGATCTAGTAGCCTATTATGTAATGCCTAAATTTTTTTAGGGCATAAATCATTGCCAACATTTCTTTTTTTCTCATTTTATAGTTGAATAGAACTCCCTACAGATTTTTGCTGACAAAATAAATAGCATTTTCAATAGCTCCTTCTTTTTGTCCTAAGACTTCTCCTATGGCATAGTTTGATGCATCTATATGGATGTGGAAAGGAAAATCCCAATTAGGACCCTTGAGTACATGAGCATGAGTTAAAGTTGTTTTCAAATCATAACATCGTTTTTTTTTGCAGGGATAGGCAGATTGGTGATTACCTCAATCTTTGCAAGATCTACTTGAATTCCTTTGTGAGAGATATAGTGGCCAAGAACTACACCTTCCTGCATCATCATGAAGCACTTTTCACTATTTAGAAATATATTGTGGTCTCCACATATCTATACAAATCTCCTGAGATTTTCTAATGTAATCAAGAGAGATATTTGAAAATAAGTAGTGAAGTCTTCCATATAGATTTTCATGCAATCAAGAGAGATATTTGAAAATATGCTAATGACTACCCTCTAAAAAGTTGCAGGTACATTGCATAAGCCAAATGGAAGTACTGAGTAGGCATAGGTCCCCCATGGACAGGTAAAGGTGGTCTTCTTTTGGTCCTCTGGTGCAATTTGGGTTTGGTTATAGACACTGAATCCATCTAGGAAAGAAAAGTACTGCTTTCCTGCAAGTGAGTCCAAAACTTGATCTATGAAAGGTAAGGGAAAATGGCGCTTTTTGGTGGCAGCATTAAGTTCCTTGTAATCAACACAAAATCACCACTTCCCTCCTTTCTTAGGCACAATCACCAATAGGGAAACCCACTAGCTATCTGAGATGGGGTAGATAAATCTTTCATTTAGCAATTTTTGTAGTTCCCCTTTTACTATTTCTCTCAATGTAGGGTTAATTCTTCTTTGTGGCTGCCTCACTAGTGTATAGTCATTTCTTATGTATATCCTATGAGCAAAAATATTTTGTTTCAATCCCTTCATATCATGATAATCCCACGCAAATGCACACTGGTGGGCCCTCAACAAGTTTTCCAATGACAATTGTTGTTCTTCACTCATATTGTTGTTAACATTTAGATATTTTCCTTCTCACACCTACACTTGTGTAGTTAACTCTACCATAGATGCTTCAATAATTCTTGGTACCTTGAGTTCATATGTAAAAAATGTATGATACATTCCTATTGCTGCAAGAAATTCAATTGTAAGAAGAGCGGTTGCAAGAAGAGCAACTGAGGAAGAGTGGGCAGGAGTGTCTTTACTATTTCAACAGAATCAGATACATGAGAGGATGATGCTTCCTCTATCTCATAATGGTTCTGAATTATGTTAGACAATACTTCATCTTCATCTTGAAGTTGCATGAAAGGACTTCTGCTAAACATCATAAGTTGTGCCACAAAATTATTTTCCTCTGCCTCTTCACCAACATGTGGCCATACAAGATCATTCTTGTCATGGGAGGGTTGAGAAGGAGGGTAGAGAACAAGATTTTTGGTGCTCTTTCCATCATAAATGGTCATGTATCTTGTTTGACATTTAATATATGCATCTGTTGTTGCTAACCATGGCCTTCGAAGAATAATGGGGTACCCGCCTAGTGTGGGCTTAGGAGAAAGAATCATAATTTTTTTTGGGTACTCCCAAGAGTCTACAGTTACCACAAGATCCTCAACTATCCCATCAAGATTAATAGTAGAACTATCAGTAAGATTTAGGATATTAGGAGTAGGTCATCACATTTATTTTTTCTCCCAAATCGATCAGAGCATTCTTTATTTGGATCCCATTTATAACAACTCCTACTGCAAGACTCCCTGGGTCATTATATTTAAGAATAGTGACTTTCCTAAGCATGATGTCAACCAATTGTCCTACCACATGAACTGTATCTTTCTTCTTGGCTTCTTAAGGAACGCTTCCTTTATTTCATTGCCATATATATGAACATATTTTATGGCCTGAAATAAAGGTATTTGGACACATATATGCTTCAACTGATCTAAAATCTCAAAAAATTTGTCCTCCTTTTCTTCCTTGTGTTTCACAGTTCCAACCTCTGGGGAAATGGTGGTTCTGGTTAGTCTACTTGACTGGGATTGGTTTAGGTTTTTTAGGTGCACTTGGCGGAATGTGGATATTCAAAAGCTCTTCTTCCTCCACAGGAAGCTTAGTGATGATAGGTGTGGAAGGATCTGACAAAGTAGTTCCTGAATGCAAGCGAATGTTACTTATACTCACAACATATACAGGGAATTGATTAGGATCAACTGAGTATACCGACTGTTGCTGTGGTTTATTATTTAGGCTAGGTGTGGGATGGGTTGGTAGGTTTAGGTGCATTTGAATTTGAACTAGCAAGAGGAGGCATTATAGTAGGTTGTTGAGGCTGAGAAGGTGGCTACATGTAACTGGTTGTCTAGTTTGGCCATTGTTGTCCTCCCCTCCATTGGGATGTTTGTTGTCAGATTCTTGGAGGTGGCTACCAATTTCCCTAAAATTGCTGCCAATTCCCCTGGGGTTGCCGCCACTGGGGTGGAGAGTTTTGGTGGTTGGGACAAGAATTTGGAGGGTTATTCCAAGGTTGTGGTGGATATCCTCCATAAGTGGATGGATATGGGGGTTGCCATTGGTTACCAGATGAATAAGAATTGAAATATGGCCTGACAAAAGATAGTGGATATGGTGGCATGCCTTGTCTTGGGGCCCATGGCCTCCTTTGTGCAAGAAAGTAGACTTGTTATTATTCACCCTGGATTGGTTTGAACTCAGGTGCCATCTGCTTGCTATCAATATTATCTATCATCTTGTATATGTAGTCCTTCTTTTGTCTGCAACGAGGGCAATATTCTGCCAACATTGCCTCTGCCTCCTCTTGTTTATTCTTGGCCTGAAGTGTATCCAATTGAGTAGCTAGATTTTTTATGATGTATTTCTTGAATTCTAATAGTAAGTGAATAGTATCCATCCTTGAAACCCCACTGGTAGATGACTTACCCATGGAAGATTGGTAAGCTCTCCTCTTCTTTGAAGCTGCCCTAGAATAGTTTTGACATATCTTCTTGATATCCTCCCAAGGAACTTGGGTGATATCTCCTCCTCCCATCAGATCCATGGAATATTTTCAAATGTCATTAATTTGTCTTAAGAATTTTTTTTTTTGTGACTCTTCATTGAGTTTATGGTACAAAGATTTCTGTAAGCAGAACATAAACCTTGAAATATAATCTTCCAGGCTCTCATCTTCCTTTTGTTGCATCCTAAAAATGTCACCTCCTCTCATGTCGCTACCCCTACAATACTCCTTGTATTTCTCAAGGAAATTCATCTTCATGTCCTATCGATTATCCACAATATCTTTGCCTAGGCTCATGAACCATCTCAATGCAAGTTCTTTCAAGGTGGTAGGGAATAGCTTAAGCTTGTGGGCATCAGTGGTATAGTCATAACTCTTGCAGAGTATATTGAACTTGAACAAGAATGTATCAGGATCTTCTATGACAAGTCCATAGAACTTAGGAAGGACTGAAGCAAGGATATTTTTGAGGTTGTCTACTTCATTCTAATGAGAAATGGGGAAAGAAAAAGCTGGTTGGTTAGGTTTGTTTCTATTTTCATCACCCATTCCTGCCTGATGAAGTTCCAAAGCAAGGGGGTTCTCAATCAGATTCTGATCTTCAAATGAAGCTTTAGAACTGGCTAGATCCAAAAATGTATCAACAAAGAGGTGCGAATTTTCTTCTTCTTTGTCTCTGAGTAGGTTTTGATACTCAATTATCTGTAATAGATCAGGATTGCTAGGGAGGAATCTCCCATGAGCATCTCTTCTTTTTTCTCTATGCATAGGGTATCAACTCACTATCAGACAACTCACACAAAAAATTGGTAAAAGAATAGTGGGGTCATTACTTTCCTAAATGAGGGGTATACTAAGAAGAACTTCCAAAAACACTACAACAAGAAAAACTATCAATGAATCCAAAGAACACCCTAGTTTGACACCATCCCTGACAACGACGCCAAAAATGTTGGCCTCGTACAATGATTTAACAAATAATCCCTTACACTTGTGATTCAAAGATTGGACAACTAACCTGAATAGCTATTTCAATCATCATGAATCTACATTTAACTTGTCAACCTGGGGACGTGAACTTGAAATGGGTCAACACTATATGTGCACTAGGAATCCAAAGTAGCCATAGTCATCCTACAGCTAAGAAAGACACAATGATGAAAGTAAATTTCTTGTAAGCAAATAACATAAGTGTTGAGCATCACCTAACAACTAAACTAAAGTGCATGACAAAAATGAAAATCTGAGTGAGAAAAATAGAAACTACTCTGTCTTCTTTGGCTACAGGAATAGTCACAAAATGGAGTTCTAGTGGTTGTAGGAACAAACAATGCTAGGTTCTTAACTAATTACTGAACAAAGAATAACAACTAAAATAAACTAAGGTATGGGATGGGATACTCACCAAGTGGCCCTCGTTAGATGAGTATCCCCTAACACTAATGTAAACTCAGATGCATGAACTTATAACTTCATTTCATTCATTGAAAAAAATGAGTACGATCGAGCAACATGATTGTATTACTGAAAAACTTAAGAGTGCGAGTATTTCATCAGATTGAGCAACCTATGATTAAAAACCCTTAGAAGGAGCATCTGAGTCTTATTTATAGAAGCTACCACTAAAACCTAGCAAGACAGTCAACTCCAATAGAACTGAAGGATACCACATTATGGAAAGCACATAAAGTAGAGGGGCAGCTATGCATGCACAAAATCTGTCAGGAATATTTGTCTTAATGTGAATCCAGCACAACAGTAATGCCTATATTTGCTTAACACAAATTAAGACCATTACAAGGCAGTTACAACTTTGATTTAAATGAGGAACCTCCTACCATCGAGAGTCTTCCCTCCATTAAATGAACACCCTTTTGACCGGTATGGAAAATGTCCAGCTAGCAAAATCTTCCTTAGTTGTAGGCCTCTAATTATATCTGCATGACAATATTAGTATGCACAACAGCTGCATATCTATACATATCTCAAAGTGACATTCATCAATCACATGCAAAATTAACACATATAGTTTATATAGCATGTCAATATCATTAAAAATTATGAAAATAAGTTAATGTCCAAAGTCTATGGTTTTACGGAAATATCATAAAAAGGTCAACATCCAAGCATCAAAATCTATGAAAACTACAACAAATGGATAACAAACTCTATAAATAATTAGACCATAAACTAGACTCATCAATAGAAAGGGTGAGGTTCTTTAGCAAGGGCAAGAAAACAGTGAAACAACAAACAAATGCAAGGTTTTAGAGCATAAGAAATCTTTCAGAGCAAGGGTGAGAAAATAGTCAAACAAAAAACAAATGCAAGGTTTTAGAGAAGAAGTGAGATTTTAGAGCAAGTGGAAGAAATAGATGCAAGGTTTTAAGCCAAGTGTGAGGTTTTATAGAAAGTGTGAGGGTTTTAGGGTCAAGGGTGAGCTTCCTACCTAGAAAATTCAAGGAAAACGATGCCGATGCTCTAAAATCATCAAAAAATTTCTATTGATTGGTAATTAAGATTTTTTTTACCCTATCTTCAAACGATCATATCTTGGTCATACGTAAGTATTTTTTAGTGCTTTTTTAAAAAAATGGGGTAAAATTTCATGATATTTGCAATGGTGTAGGTGGTTTTCAATTTTTGTGTAGTTAAAATTTCCAAACAAGATAAATCATCAAAACTTCACTTTTGAATCCATGAAATTTGTACATGCAATACAAGAATGTAACAAGATGAAAATGATAAGTGACAAGGTACATACTAGGAAAATAATTCCTAAAGGAAATTCAAACTCTTGAAATGCATCCATGTGATATGAGGCTCCTTGAATCCTTTCCATAGCTCCTCGACAATTGATAAAACAAAAACATTCAGATATCTTGAAAACACAACGAAAAAAACATCAAATAAACATAAAAAAGCATAATTTTTTTTTGAAAAAGCTCAAAATCCTATTTCTGCCATCACTTATCCACAATAAAGGTTCATCCATAATAAAAAAATCATCACACTTAGCCTTTGAAAAATAGACAAACAAACAAAGTAACATCAAAAGCTATAACTTTCAAGAAAACAATCACAACTATTTGAAAGCAAATAGACAAAAAAAAATCCAACTATAACTACCTATCTATTGAAAATTTCCAACAACATCCTGAGATATGTCTGAATGTATTTTTTCCCATGGTAGACATGATCAACTCCAGATAATATTCCCATAACAGATAGGGAAAGTGATACTGCAACTTTCTTTTTATCTTTTTATAGTCTTATCTTTTACGATTTACATTATTGACTCATTCCTAGGATCTTTTGGGGATGTCCATAAGGATTTAGAGAGGAAGGAATGAGGAAAATTGAGTGTCATTTCAGTTTTTTGTTTGTGGGATATTTTTTTTATACTACCATGGTGAATACTTGCTTTGTTCTATGTGTGGAAATCATTTTGGAGAATTTTGTGTAGCAGTGGCATTTTAGGTTCTTAATACCTCTTGTGTTACTAGTCCAACATGTTTTAAAACTTCTCACGCATACACTCTACATGATTTCTATATGTCTAGTATGAGCAAGAGTACTCCTTTTTTGTACATTCAAAGTCCATGCAATGGATACAAAGTCACCTTGGTCATAAATACCTTGATGCATTGTATCTATTTGCTACTTCAAATAGGATTGTTCAAACTGCGAAGCCTCTAAGAAAAGAAAAAGCAACTCATCAATGACTAAAACATCAACTATCCTTCAAATCTTACTAACATTTTCTTCTTATCAACATTTCTTCTATCAGTCCTTGCACTTAATGCATCACATTAGCTTATCAAAAAAATTGGTTCATTATCTAGAATTTTCACCAAATTTATTGAGGGGGCACCATCCATGCTATCCTTTCTGGGGAATAATGGGGAAACTCTTACACTTGGGACATACTGGGGCAATGTTATTTGAAACAAAGGAACCACTACTTTGTATCAAAGAGGGGAAAAATGTAGACACCTAAATTTTTTCTAGTTTTGGCACTCATATTCATCTATTAATTGAGTAATTTAACATCATTTAATTAATTGATCATCTCGCAACATCTTAGAATCATCCTGAAACATCTCAAAATTATCTCGAAACATCTCAGAATCATCCCGAAATGTCTCAGATCACCTTGAAACATCTCAAAATCATCTTGGAATCATCCCGTAACATCCCGTAACATCTCAAAATCATCTTGAAACATCTTAGAATCATCTCGCAATGTCTCAGAATCATCTTGCAACATCCCACAACATCTTGAAATCATCTTGTAATGTCCAAGAACATCTCAGAATCATCTTGCAACATCCTGCAATGTCCTGAAACATCTCAAAAAACATCACACAATATCAATATAGCATCCAAAGCCATAAATTCCTCTATTAATTGAATAAAACAACATTATTTAATTAATTCACTTTTTCATCATTTTTGACAAATTAAATAAATTTCGTTTACTTAATAAAGTCTTAAAAACCCTAATTCTTCTATTAATTAAATAAAGCAACATTATTTAATTAATTCACATTTCTATCATTTTGACCAATTAAATAAATTACATTTATTTAATGAAGTCATAATCCCACTTTATTTCATCCTAATTGATTAAATAACACCAATTATTTAATTACATCACTAAAACACCTTATTCCCCTAAGTCAATTGAATTATTAAATCATAATAATTTAATTATGACGCTTTCCCTCCAAAATTTGAATAAATAATTCAAACTATTCAAATCAATTATCAAAAATCAAATCAAACTAATGCAACTTTGTTTGTAAAAGTCAAACTTGATTTGCATGTTCAACTCCAAAAAAATAAATAATTAATTAAATTAATTGATTAATTTTCCTTGCCCACTTTTTGATTGAGAAAATTAAAATTGCTGACTAATCAATCTAATTTTCTAACTAAGCCAACTAATTTCCTAACTAAGCCATCTAATTTCCTAACTAATTAATCTAATTCGCTAACTAATCCATCAATTTCCTAACTAAGCCATCTAAATCCTGACTAATCAATCTAAATCCTAACTGATTAATCTAATTCCTGACTAGCCAATCTATTTCTCAATCTCACAAATTTTGCAAATCAACTTTGCACAATATTCTCATGTCTAAACCCTCTCAACACATTTCAACCGTCAATATGGATATTCTCCAACACAATCTCGATTGTCTATTTTGAATCTCATTTTCTATATAACAAACCTCTTTCCTCACAAATAAGGATTGAAGAATCATCATACCTTATGCAACGAAGTACTGTCGAGATCACCATTGATTGAGCTTCATTATTCCTTCGATCAACCAACATCAACATCATTTTTCAAGCTTTTATGACACAAAAATGGAGGCTTCACATTGATATGAACAACCCAACATCATGTGAACACACTTCGACATGGGATGGTAACCTCTCCTTTGCTTTGAATTCATTTTGTTAATTTGAGGATTTCATTACGTAATTTCAATAGCTTAGATTGTTCATTTCATGAGTGATGGAATACAATCTTAGATTAAGTGTTTTGAATTAGATATATTCTTAGTTCATTGCATTTGTCTTGTTTTGCATTCTAACAGTTTTCCCCCTCACACACTTTTAAGCACCAAATGAAAATTTTCTAACCTAGAAAGCTTTGGAAATGATTCATTTTAGAGCACTTAAATACTAATGTTTTGTTTGTAGGGTTATTTTTAAGCACCAAATGAAAATTCTCCTAACTTAAGAATGTTTTGAAAATGATTCATTTTAGAGAAAATAAATAAAAAATGTGTTGTTTGTAGGGTTCTTTTTAAGCACCAAAATGAAGGATTTCTAACTTAAAAAGAATTGAAAATTTGAATTCCCTGTAGCAAATATGTTAGTTTTTTTGGGACAATCATCACTCATGCCTCTACAAAACCTTGCATAAATGACATTAGTACCTATCACACACTCAAATCCGACACCTATTAGCATTAAAATCAGGTTTTAACTTGCAGATCCTGGACGTAGATTAACAGAGAAAAAGCGTAGAAAAACAAGCAAAAGCACCCTTTGTCAGGGAGCAAAGGTGCTAAAAAATGTAAGAGCACCCTCTGTTAGAAGAAAAAGGAACTAAAATAAATCAATAGTGGAAAAACCAAGGTCAAGTGCAGCAAAAAATGAGTCAAAGGCACCATAACTATGATAGAAAGTGCAAAACATGTCTATAATAGTGCGTGAAGATTTTTCTAGAGTGCTTCTAGAACCTGCAACTTCAAATGTAGCTCATAAAATCGTTAGTTTTAAGGATCAAGTTCCCACCGGGCATGCCAAAATGTGTGAGGGGGGGAACCTAAGAGTGTAAAAAAGATAATTCCAATGAAATAGAAACTAATCTAATAAAAAACAAGAATCTAGAGCTATTCTTTCACTCACGAAATGAAAATATCAGGCTAATGAATTCAATAATGTTATTGAAAGAAGACAATAAACATGAAATAAAAACAATACAATATTACCATCCCATGTCAAAGTGCATTCACACGATGTTGGGTTGTTCATATCACTGCAAAGCCTCTATTGTTGCATGCGAGAGATTTGAAGAATTATGTGTGTTGATCAAAGACTAGTTGAAGGTTTGTCAATGGTGATTCGAATCTCGATAATACTTTGTTGTGCAAAATAGGTTGATTCTTTGATCCTTTTTGTGAGGAAAGAGGTTTGTTATATAGAAATTGTGATTTGAAATGGACGATCAGGATTGCGTAGTAGAATATCTTGATCGACGGTCAAAAGATGAGAGGATTTAGATGGGCATAATATGTACAAATAGATTATATAATTAGAGTGATTGATGAATAGATTGATCACTCAGGAACTAGATTGATCAATCAATGATTCATGATTTTCTCATCTGGAAAGTGGTTGAAAATGCTTAATTAATTGATTTAATTAATTAATTCCTTTTTGGAGTTGAACATGCAAATCAATTTTGACTTTTGCGAACAAAGTTGCATTATTTTGATTTGATCTTTGATAATTTTTTGAATATAGTTTATTCAAATTATTCAAATTTAGAGGGAAAGTGAGTTAATTAAATTATTATGATTTTAATATATTTTTTTTATGAATAGGCAACTATCTATATTAAATTAAAGATAAGAGTACATATTCACAAAAAGGGGCGGCTGGTAAAAGGAACACACCGAAAGTCACATGGGAAATGCCCAAAAATAGCTAAACATCAAGTCACATGGGCCTAGTCCAGAAGTCCAAAAGCATGAGAAATTAAAACAATCAACTTAGGGGAATACAATGAGTTAATGACGCAATTAAATAATTGGCGTTATTTATCTAATCCAGATGAAATAAATTTAGATTAGGAATTTATTAAATTGGCCGAAAAAATGATAAAACATGAATTAATTAAATAATGTCGTATTATTCAATTAATAGCATAAATTAGGGTTCTAGGACTTTATTAAATAAATGGAGTTTATTTAATTAGTGAAAAATGATGAAAACGTGAATTAATTAAATAGTGTCGTATTATTCAATTAATAGGGGAAATTAGGGTTTTTGAGGCAACTGACGTGAAATGCAATGATGTTTGATGATAATTATGCTGATGATGCAAAAAAAACATTTAAGGTGTGTGATAGGTGTTAAGTCAATTTTACATGTCTACACAATTGGATTTCCAGCCCATAACAAAGGATTGTAGACAGTTGCAGAGGAGAAGCTAGAAAGATGGAAGAATGATAATTCCAGAAGAAAGTGAAGGTGGATATTGAATGGTTAGCTACGAGTCACCACAAATACAATTTGATCCATCAATAAAATAACTAGAAGAAATTTTTTCTAGATAGGAGTAACCCATGATGTGACAGTTTCCAGGAAACATGTCCCTGTCTTGGTAGCTAACCATTATGTGCAAAGTCCTAGTTTGATTTTCCTTCCTCTATTGCATATTTTCTATTTCAAATAATTTTCATATTCTTATCCTTGAGGGAGAGTGGAAAAATACATTAATGTTCTATTTTTAGTCCTTGATGAATACGACTCCTCTTGAGTCTATATTTTGGGATCTATGGTTGAGGAGTAGATCTCTTAGTAATAATATTGTGATTGTTTTTACCAATTAATAGTAATTTTTGTTATTTTTTATGTTATAAAGTTGTAATAGATATGTACTGCTAAATGAGAAATCTTTTGGAGATTCTTGTTAGATTGTAAGAACTTCAATTTTCATTTAATAAAGGAATTCAGTTTATTTTCATGATTTATTGATCAAGTAGTGCATATTTGACATCTTCTTTGGGAAAAACAACTCGAGAAAGGGCCACTCGAGGTACTACCAACCTACTTTATTTTCTGTTACAAGATTAGATGCTACATTACCATTTTCATTTAAGATAAGTTTCTAATTGTATGCATGTGAATTTTATGAATGATATTCTATAGCATGAATTACATTGAGTTATTCTCTGGATAAGTTAGAGGTCAGAAGTTAGAAGTATTAGTTAGTTGCACATTTAGATTTAATAGTTAGAAGTTACTATATTAAGTCGTAAGTACCCACAACATAAGCACTAGATTTATGTTAGTTCCCCAATTTTTCAATTTCATACTTTATTTCCTTTTCTAGATTTTACTGTTCTTAATGCATGTATGATGACCTATGTTTCATCGATATAGGGCATAGTAGGATCCTTGAATGTACATATAGTGCCAAAAATATCAAAAGATTATGAGCCCTTGTTGATAATTAAATGAATCTTTTTGTGAAGGTTTTATGAACGGTCTAGTTACGAACCCATCCTCTAAATTGTGTTTTCTCTTGCAACACAAAGTTAATCAAACATTAGAAAGGCCTTATAGGTTCCCCATTGATTATGGGATAGTGATTAAGAGGATCATTTATGAGGGGGTGACTTATGCATGATGTCCCTATGTAAAAGAGACCCTATATCATCAACTACATCAAATAGTGTATAGGTTTGGAGCGAGCATAGGATGTGGATTTAGTGTCTTGCATATTTAGGCATCTGAGAATATAGCTATTACTAGACCATTAGAAGACATAATATGAGAAAAAGATACCCATATGTATCAAAATATGATGGTGTGATGACCTAGCATAGGTTGGGGGATGTACCTTATTAGAGACATGCAATAGATGATATGATTAATTTCACTTGAAGGCCATGGAGACAATGTGATACATGGTTTGATGATGGATATTGTCTTCCTTACCATAGATAAACTAGGTATTTGATTGAGCGATTGACATAAATTATAGATTTATATCTTCTTGATTAAGTTTGTAGGAAATTTAGAGAGATAATATGTGCCAATGGGAGAGGCCTTATATGTTGTATCTTAGAGAGAGGTCCCATATTTGGGACCCATTATTATCCCATTCATAATTGTTAGTGACTTTGAGGGGTTAGTATCCATGTAGTGGGTATTACAAGTAGATGTTATCGACACAATAACTACACTAGGATATGATGCTTGGTGGGTGGGGAGGAAATTGGATTAGTTGAAAAGTACTATAGGGTGATGAGAGATGCAGTGGGGAGGAGGTGAGGAGAGGTAGGTTAGTTCATTGTCAAGTGGATCATAGTGATGATGGGGAAGGAAGAGGAGGAGGAGGATATGATGGGGTAGCAACAACAATGGTGCCTCTAGTGATGTAGGCACTAGTTTTTAAGAAGGTAGTGATGTCACCACTAGTGGTGTAGTAGGTTGTACAAAAACTAGTTATAAAATAGGTAGGATGGGATGATAGACATGTTGTAGCACTACAATCGTATATTTGGGGTTTATAGGCCTAGTTAGCTAGAGAGTATGAAAGTAGAGATGGATGTAACAATCACCCAATTTTCAAAGACTAGAGTAGTCTCTTCTAAGGGTTTGCGAATTTGGTTAGGGGTCTACAATAGAGATGTTATTAGAGATCACTTGGTCATCACAAGATTATTTGTATTACAACTCTCTGTTTGAGGGCTTGGTACCCTTAGAGTGTCAAGCTCTAATTTTAACCCACAATAGATTTGATAGATCTAGATCATAAAGATTAGTGAGTGAGGATGTGATGGGAACACCACCTCCTAGATCATTTCCAGGGAGGGGTGATGAGTAGGAATAAAAGGCATCACAACAAACAAGACCATCAAGGTCGTAATAGAGGAATCCTTCCCATTCCAAGGGAGGGAGTTCCTTATACTCCTTATTGTACAAATTATCTTTTTTAGACACATTATGATTTTTTCTTACATACCATTATATTATGTATTTATGGCTGATGAGCCCATATACAAACATGAATATTGATGTATCATGGCACACTATTTTGAGATATGATATGAGATTCATTTTTTGTGGTGACATCTATGCATATTATGTGATGATGCTATGATTAGTATTTGATTTTTCTATGTGATATATTTATGTATAATGATGATATTATTTGATGCTATGATAAATGATGTGATGGATTTATGATGATGCTTATACTAGATGCTGACATGATGTAATGTTAGGATATTTTTATATTTTTTATGATGTGATGATGACCTATATGATGGCTATGGTAATGGATGCAAGATATATGCATGCAATGATATTTATAGATGTGGTACTTATGATCTACTGGTGGATTATTCTATGATACAATTTTATGGATTCTAACATATTTATGCATACATAATATGTATGGACTATGGATGCACTTTGTTTTATTTTTGTTTGTGTCATGATACATGTATGATTGCGAGTTACTATGGTAAAAGATAATGATGATGATGGTTATTTTTTATCAATATTACATAATGAAATGTGTGATTAATGAGATGAAATAAATATATATGAGATATATTTATTTAGATGGATAAAAAATTGATAGATACAATAATTTTTATTTTGTGCTTTTTTTCAGAATAGATCATTTTATTCTGGTAAATGGATATATGTGCACTAAGATATGAAAAACCATGGTGACATTGGTATCCTTTGCATAGAAATTGAAATTTCAAAAAAGGAGGATTGTCCTCATACACAATCTAGACATAATAAAACCTTCTTAGAATATGTGAGTGAAATGAAAATTAAAGAATAATATCCCTAATGCAAAAAGGTATTTAAATAAAATTATATATATAGGAATTTTGTTAATTCTATAATCCATTCCAACACACACAAGGAATTTACATGTCCTAGTAATACAATAAAAACATTCCACAAACATGCCATATGAAACTAACGACTCTACCTCATTCCTATCACATCCCATTTAATTAACTTATCTTAATCACTCAATTGTGGCATTTTTTTTTTTTAATAACAAGTGATTATGAAAGATAATTTGATTAAATTCATCGTTACTTGAAGGGTAATAAACAAAAATGATTATAATGATGACGGCTAGCTGGGTAAGTGCACAAAGATGGTTCCCAAAAAGGGGACTTAAGTGGACACCTTTTTTCCGAACTAAGGAAATACGAACCTTGGATGTGAAATTGAGGATAGTTACACTCAAAATTTTGAGATGGAACAAAAACAAGGATCGAAGTGCTCTGAGTCTACTTTCTAAACTACTAATTTATTTTTAAAATGGTTGAGATTAAGGGGTTCAAAAGAGGGACACACACAAATTGGTGTTGTTTTTGTCAAAAAAACATAACATAGCAACTCTTGTACAATCCTCGTACGGTGATTTTTTTTTTAGTATTTTTAAAATCGCAAAGTCAAAAGTTAGCTAACAGTATTTAGTTGATGCACAATTTTTCTAATAATTTTTTAATCAATATTTGATTTTTTACTAATTTTCGAAGTGGACATTTCTTGAAAAACAGAATTTTGGCCGTGCTACCCCTACAAATTTTGGAAACTAATTGAATTATTATTTTTTTAAAAAAAATTTGTAGAATGGAGTCTAGTTTTTTAAAATGTAATTTATTTGAAAAATCGATGAATGGTTAATTTATAATGAAAATAATACCAAACACTGCTTTTTGGCAAAAAAAAGACATACAAATAAAATAAATTATGGATGAAAGGCTTAACATTTTCAGAAAGTGAAAAAAATTACATCATTGGATAGCTAAGAGAGAACCCAACATTACCCATGTGTTTGATTTTTTTGATATTGAACCACGTGCAATCCTGATGGTGGGCACGAACTCGATTATGTGAAATATGGTAGATATTTTAAAAATGCGTCTTTGGTCGTTGGGAATGCCCTCCAAGCCTTTGGGTTGGTATTCCAAGGAAAATACCAAGCCTAAGGCTCGAAAATTCCCAAAGAAAGATATAACGCAAGCGCGCTATAATGTGCTCATGTTATATCTTAGTTTTGACATGGTTTTTGCTTCTCCGGGAAACATGTCAACTAAGACATAACACGAGCGTGTTATAACGCACTCACGTTATGTCTTCCTTTTATGTTAAATTCGAATATATTGAAGGTATGCTGATATATTTGTATGTTTGTATGTACATGTATGTATGTACATATGCCTATATGTATCAATGCATATATATTGTATGTATTCATGTATGTATGTAAGATTGTATCTACACATGTATGTATGTATGTATGCTTGCAGGGATGAAATATTATATGTACATATGTGTTATGCTTGTATGTATGTATTTATGTATGTCTTTAGATAGAGGGAGAATTTAGAGAGAGAATGTTTGGAGAGATGGAGAGGGGGTGGAAGTGAGAGTTTAAGAGAGAGGGAGTGGGAGAGAAGGGGTTGGAGTGAGAGGGACTTAGCTAGGTATGGTGGGAGGGATAGAGGGAGGGAGAGAGAGAGAGAGGGGAGTGGGAGAGAGAGAGAGAGGG